>JAQFVV010000099.1:2550000-2860000 GCA_028023455.1 Epiperipatus broadwayi | reverse complement strand
GTAGTGGCATGAGATACTGCTTGTAGCATATACATGACAAACCATGTTGTAGCTATTGCAGATTAAAAACATATTAAACTAGTGTACCATCTACAAATAGATGGTCCAAAGATATTGGCATTTAAAATATTTAAAAGCTAAAAGAAAAAGTAAATTTAAAGATCTTTTAAATTAATGCATTTTAAAGTTTTTTTAGTTAGTGTAATTTATTTTTATTTGGAAACGTACAATGAGAGTTGGTTTTTTTTGGTTTGAACTATTTATCCATAGTTTAATAAAAGTTGAAATTGGAAAGAATAAAAGAAAGGTATGAAAATTACTAATCCAGATAACAAAAAGAATTCCAAAAGTACAAAGATTACAATCAAGAAAACCTTTAGGATATTGATTAAAGATGGTGGAAATGATTTACTAAAAAAAGAACTTTGTTATAGAAAGTTAAAAATAAATGTATAATATTATAAACCTAAGTGTCATGATAATAATATGTGCAGAAGTTTCAAAACTGGATCGAGGTATAAAAGGAAGAGAACAACTTCGATCTGGGTCTTTTATTTTCTGGTTATGGGTGCTTAGAGTGGATGTTTCTGTGAGAGTGACCTGTTGCAGTGAAATGCATCTGCACAGGAACACTACTCATTTGCTGAATTAAGTCATCATGCAAGAATGGGAATGAAGGCTTGTTATTACCGTCTTTTGCAATGAAGAGGCCATCACAACTGAGTGTCTTGCTCCAGCTATGGAATGAACCAGATGCCTGCAGGAGAGATCAATTAAATGTCAAGGAACCTGGGATCCCAAAGGAAGACATGTATATTATAAGAACTGATACAAGCTTACTGGTAAGTTAAGATTATTTACTCCCAATTTGTGACTTTCTAATTATTGGCCAATTAATGTTAACCATGAATGATCATATCGATAGTGACTAATTTTCAATGTTTAAAGGAACTAACTAGTTAGAAGAATTTAAATGGAACAAGAACTTTCAATTGATTAATAATATTGGGATTAGAATATGTTTTTCTTCTCCAATTTTTTCTTTACTAATTCTTGCATAAATATTTTAAATAGATTTTAATAAATCGTTTAGTATTAATTTAGCACTCTCTTTGTACATTCTTAATTTGAATATTAGATGTTGTCAATGTTCATTAATTAATATTTAATTAAAGAAATTGCCTTTGTCATTCTATTTAATAGTTATTGACTAAGCTCCGGGAATAATATTCTCTAAAAAAATAAATAAAGTTATGGGAAATCATCCCAATCTTTTAGTTACTTGCATCAAAATTATGGGATACGAGGAAGTTAGGAGTCTTTTGACTATGGCGCCCTCTTATAGATTAAAACTAACTTCGCTGGAAATTCTGATCACAATAATTAGTACGCCAGTTAATCAAAAAATATAGCTATGTTTTTTGGAAATAGGAATGAGATATTTCTTTCTCCATAGCTAGATTAACTTTCACTTCATAGTGTGTAAAAGAAGGCCTACAAGAATCTATTAAAACGTGAAAAATTTTACATTAGAAATACAATTTGTCCATAGAAGGAGTCTTTATGCAAGAATTCACCATAGTGATCTACATCAACTTATAATGACTATTTCAATTATTACTCAATTATTTCTTTTAGCAACTTTAAAAAAATTCAACATTTTAAAATAAATAAATAATATTTCTTAAATAATGGTCAGTTTATAAGACTATTGACACCATAGGATATTGATATCATAAACGAAAAGTCACCCTTATAAAATAAATAGTCAATACTTATTTGAAAAAAATAAAACAAAAACCAATTCATTTATGATATACAATAATAAGATACAATTAAAATAAGTAAAAATACTTACCTCATTTTTGCTTAATATTCTTGTACTGTAGTTTATAAGAGACTTTCTAATATACCAAAAGCAAAAAAAAAAAAATCATGAATTTAACCAAATCTCTGCAAAAGTACACAATTCAACATATAATTAAGAATAAACTTTTACTATATAGAGAATCAAAGAGCATTAAAAATAAATACAAATATGTACTTTATCTAAAAAAAATTTTTTAACATTCTCATACCAATATATCTTTCTATTTTCCCTTGTAAGCATGAGCAATTTGGGGAAAGTTAATCATTTGCATTATTAAAACTATAGTAATCAACTACACATTATGTTAATCAAATTGTTATTGAATTTATATGACATTTTCATTAAAAAAATTATGGCAACAATTGATATTTAATCAAGCGTTGGTGGCCTAGTGATTAGTGTAGCTGCCTCCCAAGCAGCTGGCATGGGTTCGCTTTCCGGTCAATGCATTTGACACATGAAAAAAAAAACAATTGATTTTTAAATTCCTTTTTAAGTATCAGTGAAAAAAATATCAAAATTTAATTACTTAAGTAATTATAAAACCAAAAATGTAAATATATAACACAAAGTGTACCAAAAATAAATGTAAAAATGTACATTCATTTATTTCTTTGACATACATGTTTTATTTTAATTTAATAAGTTAAGATTAAACTGAGTTTATTAATGTCATTCAACATAGTAAATTAAAATAGTAATTATAAAATATAAAATTATTATTAAAAAAAATCATAGCAACTAAGATGTACTTAGTATTACACTAGCATTCGGACAGATTTCTTTGTTCTCATTTATTCTAAGATTTCAATTATTATTTATCATAATATAATTAGTGTGACCTCATTTGATAAATATTTTTGTTTAGAAGTTAAATAAATTTAAAAAAATCATATTTGATTTTTGGAATTATTTTAAAAATTAGATTTTAATCAAAACAGATTCAATTTGCAAAATAAACAAAATCTTTTTTGTTTGATATTTATTTTAAAAATCTGAATGAATTATTTTTAATATCTAGTAAATCTATCAATTTACGCTTTAAAAGTTCAATTTTTTTTTTGTAATTTATGCGATATCGCTTAGTGTCTGCTTAGTGTTGACATTTCTAGACAGTTGTATTTCCTGTGACTGTAATATCTATGGTAACAATATCCAGAAAAATATGTAATAATATATTTTGATTTCCAATAATTATTATACAATTATTATTCAAAGATGATCATAAACTTTCCAAAAAATCAAGTTTTTAAACCATCATAATATTTTCTTGAAGTAATCTGACAAAGTTTGAAATCATCAAACACATAATAAGTACCCATCATCATATACTTTGAAAACCCACTTATTTGATTAGCCTGATATCTGTTGAATTTTTTTGAAATTAAAATATTAGAAAAAATATATATGTGAATTTTAAAATTGTAAAAAAAAGGTTCACAAAATTTGTCAGTAGAAGACAAAAAATGCAAATACAATTTCTTGACTTCTGCCCTGAAAAAGTTTCATAATTAAAAATACAATAGTTAATATTTTTAAATTAATTATGAAGGAGGTAATTCAGCCAAACAACAAATTTTTGAAAAAAAAAAAAATATTTTGAAAGCATTTGAAAATAGACATTCAGACTTAATTCTTTATTGCATTGTTAATAAAAATGCATTTATTTGTTAAATTTCTATAATTATATATCTCAAAATTAAATTAAAAGTAGTACAAAGTATTTTAAGGCATTTTTTATAAAAAAAATAAAGTAAAAGTATGTATGCTATTTTTTAAAAATTAGTAATGTTATGAATGTTAAACTATAAAAAATAATTAATGATGTAATTATTTTGTATAATAAATTATTAATAATTGATAACTGTAACTAATTCCCTCAAAATCTCAAACAGAGTATTTTGTTGGTACTGCAATCAGGATTAAAGTGATTTAATTATGTTTATCTATTTACATTTGTTTGATAGCTTTGCATTCAGTTTATTATAAAATGTGAATTGAAATAAGTTTTGATTGATTTTAATTCTAATTAAAGTGCTCTATTAATAAAATATCAATCCAGGATTAGCTTTCAATTTCTTTCTATAAGAGGATGGCTTTATGTGCTTGTGCAACTTTATTTTTTGTTAAAATTATATATACATATAAAAGAATAATTTTATGCATAATTTATTTACTTGTTTACTTTTATTTTTG
Source organism: Epiperipatus broadwayi (assembly GCA_028023455.1). Classification (NCBI taxonomy): domain Eukaryota; kingdom Metazoa; phylum Onychophora; class Udeonychophora; order Euonychophora; family Peripatidae; genus Epiperipatus; species Epiperipatus broadwayi. The sequence continues at coordinate 2,855,934 of JAQFVV010000099.1, read as the reverse complement.
TAAAATTAAATTAAATATGTGTTTTTTAATAAATATGTGATAGTTTACATTTATGTTTTATTTGAGTATATATTTGTTTGTAAAAAATTAGTCAATTGAACATTTATTAACACAAATCTGGAATTGTCTACTGTCAAATAAAAAATACTCCATATCAAAAAGATTATTATTTTTAAATGCTTTTTTATTAACTTTACTTGTCTGTGCATATTTCTGACTGTATGCCCACATTTTTGAATTTTGAACAATAAAAAAAAATTTATTCCCATTTTCAACTCAAAGTCACCTCCTTATATTCCCAAGAAATTTCTTAACAACTGACCCAATAGAAATATTACATTTGTAGAATAAAATTTTGTTAATATTGATTTAACTAATACTTAATTAATTAAATATATATATATGTATATATATATATATATGTTTGACAGAAAAAATTACATTTGTAGAATAAAATTTTATTAATATTGATTTAACTAATACTTAATTAATTAATATAATTAAAATGCCAATACACAAATATTTTTATATAATAGACAATCATATGATATTTAAATTTAAAACTCACTTATTAGAGGATGTATTTTTTATTTTCACATTTTGTACTTTTAACCATTTTTTAGAATAATATGTAAATATAACTATAAAGTAAAAAAGTAATATATATATATATAATTTAAAAAAAAAAAAAGGAACTGAGCAGGGCAAATTCCTAATGTCCACTCCATACGTTCTTGTCGTTGCAGCTGTTATTACTATGTGATTATTCATATAGTATATGAACATGGATGGGCTGCTCACCAACACGCATTAGCCAGCGAGGTGAGTTTATTGGCTTTTTACCTCTGAGTTTAAGATCAAGAAACACCATGATCTTTCTTCTCAGTGCCTGGTAAGGCAGAATGAATGTTTGTGTAAATGATAAATATTTTTCCAATACATATATACAATTATGACAGACAAAAATAAAGCATGGCCCTTATTCCCAGGAGGCTGTAAAGTCACCAACCAAGGCAGCGGTTGGTGGCCGAAGGCGGAGGGTGCTAAGAATCCCCTGATTGCGGACCCAGGCTGCCATTTGATGACGACTTTTTATTTAGGTACTTACAACTGCAGATCACTTTCAAGTGAAGGAAGATTGCAAGAATTAGAAGAAGAACTGTCTTATATTAAATGGGACATTATTGGACTTTGTGAAGTTAGAAGAAAAGGAGAAGAAACAATTGATTTAAAAAGTGGACATATACTCTATTATAAAGGCACACATATTGGAAATACAAGTGGAGTAGGATTCATTATAAATAAAAAGTGGAAGAACAATATTGTGGAGATTGATGGTATATCGGACAGAGTGGCAAGATTAGTTATACAACTTAATAGCAGATACCAAATGCAGATAATTCAGGTTTATGCCCCAACAAGTTCTCATAGTGATGAAGTAGTAGAAGATTTTTATATGGATGTACAAAAGGCTTTTGATCAGAGTAAACAACATTTTAAAATTGTTATGGGAGACTTTAATGCTAGAATTGGTAGACAAATGAAAGATGAAATTGCTGTAGGTAATTTTGGTTATGGTAATAGAAATGAGAGAGGACATAGACTTGTGGAGTTTGCAGAAAAAGAAAAACTTTATATTATGAATTCATTTTTTGAGAAAAATGTTAAAAGGAAATGGACATGGAAGCATCCAAATGAAGGTACAGCAGAATTGGATTATATTTTGACTAACAGAAAATACATATTTCAAGATTGTAATGTTCTTAATAAATTTAACACAGGAAGTGATCATCGATTAGTAAGGTGTAAGTTACGTGTTAATGTAAAACTAGAAAGACAAAAATTATTAAGAAAAACAATATTTACAGTTGATATTCCTAATCTTCAGAAACATTCTAATGAATTTAAATTAGAACTTATAAATAGGTTTCAAGTGTTAGGAGATTTTGAACATGATACAGATTTGAATGAAATTAATATGAAAATAACTGATACACTTTTAAAAACTGCAACAAACATAGCTGGTAGAAAAAAGCAGCAATTGACTAATAAAATTTCTACTGAGACTAGAGAATTTATGAAGAAAAGAAGGAATATGAAGATATACAAAAATGATGTATTAAAAAGAATTGAATATCTCGAATTTTGTAAAATGGTACGGAAAAGAGTTGAAAATGATATAAGAAAGTATAACTGTGAAATAGCAAGGAAAGCTGTAGAAGAAAATAAAAGTCTCAAAAATGTTAAACAACATTTTGGTATTGGTAGGAAATTTATATCTGCAATAAGAAAAAAAGATGGAATTATTACTAAAAAGAGAGATGACATCATGAAATTGGTAGAAGATTTTTATCAAGAATTATATAGTAATAAAGAACAAGTACCTCCTATATCTATTACATCTTCCGAATTGCCCAGAATTTTAAATGAAGAAGTGAGACATGCAATTAAGGGTATGAAGAAAGGAAAGGCTCCAGGAAATGATGGAATTATAATTGATATATTAAAAGAAGCAGGTGAAGAAATAGAAACAATTTTAGCAAAGTTGTATACCAAATGTCTAAATGATAAAGATGTACCGGAAGATTGGAAGAATGCAGTAATAATATTAATATTTAAAAAAGGTGATAAAGAAGATATTAGAAATTACAGACCTATCAGCCTTTTATCAGTTTTATATAAAATTTTTACCAAGATAATTACAACTCGTCTACAGAGAACTTTGGATTTCCACCAACCAAGAGAACAAGCTGGATTTAAAAGTGGTTTTAGTACAATAGATCATATCCAGGTATTGAGAGAAGTCATAGAAAGGACAAACGAATATGAGTTGTCATTATGTTTTGGATTTGTAGATTATGAAAAGGCATTCGATTCTATACACATTTCTTCAGTGATTAAAGCATTGGATCATCAAGGTATAGATCCAGGATATTGTCATATTTTAAAGAATATTTATAAAAATGCAACAGCAACAATTAGATTACATAATGATACTGGAAAAATCAACATTGAGAAAGGTGTAAGACAAGGTGACTCCATAGCTCCAAAACTCTTTACAGCAGTGCTGCAAGAAGTATTTTGTGGATTAAAATGGGAAACTAAAGGAGTGAAAGTAAATGGAGAGTATTTAAGTCATTTAGATTTCGCAGATGATGTAGTTGTTTTTGCAAATAATGCTTCAGAGCTGCAGGAAATGTTGCAGGAGTTAGCAGATGAAAGTAGAAAAGTAGGACTAAAGATAAATGTTAAAAAGACTAAAGTAATGTTTAATCGATTTGCTCAAAATATGAAAATAAAGATTGATTATGAAGAATTAGAAGAAGTTAACAGTTACAAATACCTTGGTCAGATTATTAATACAGATGGAAACATAATGGAGGAAATTAATCATAGAATTAAACTTGGTTGGAGTGCTTTTGGTAGAAATAACTTGATACTAAAAGGAAATATGCCTATGTGTTTGAAAAGGATGGTTTTTAACAAATGTGTTTTACCAGTTTTTACTTATGGATCTGAGACTTGGACACTTAATAGAAGAGCAATACAGAGACTTCAGACCACTCAAAGGAGTATGGAGAGATGTATGTTGGGAGTAACAAGAAGAGATCGAAAACGCAATGTATGGGTAAGACAACAAACAGGTGTTACTGACCTTATTGAAAAAATTAAAAGATTGAAATGGAGTTGGGCTGGACATATTGCTAGAAGAGATGATAATAGATGGACAATTGAAATTTTAAACTGGATTCCAAGAGATTGTAAAAGACCCAGAAAGAGACCACATGTGAGATGGATGGATGAAATAAGAAAATGTGCAGGGGTGTTGTGGAGAAGAGAAGCTAAAGATCGGAGTAGATGGATTAAACTTGGAGAGACCTTCATCCTGCAGTGGATTGATAATGGTTGATGATGATGATGATGATGATAATTTTTTATTTACTGCTTTTATGTAAATGAGATATTTATTTTATATAGTGCAATGTTTAAGAATTGTAATAAACTAATGATCAGCTTTTCAAGCTAATGCACATGCACTTTATGAATCTTAATAATAAATGAATACTCTGATTTTCAACACAAGATAAAGTCTTTGTGAAAGAATAGAATGAAACCACCTATTCTTTCAACCCAAATGCTTAAGTATGGGTAACTCTTAAATATTGGAAATGAGAGCATGAAGATATTAACCAATCACTTTAAATGTTTAATTTCATTTAAAAATGATGTATCATAAATTCTAGTAAATGTCACAGGTGTCATTCATTGACATAGTAAAAGTAATTTAAAGTGATTGGTTAATATCTTCACATTCTCATTTCCAGTACTTAAGATTTGCCCATACTTAAGCATTTGGGTTGAAAAAATAGGTGGATTCATTCTATTCTTTCACAAAGACTTTATCTTGTGTTGAAAATGAGAGTATTCGTTTATTATTAAGATTCATAAAGTGCATGTGCATTAGCTTGAAAAGCTGATCATTAGTTTATACTGCTTTTATGTAAATAACAGACTAAAAATTAGAAAAAATAAGAAAGTAATCTCCTTCTCAGTTAATTTATCATACTTGTTAAATACTAGAGATTTTATGAATTTACACTTGTTATAAAACAATGAAAAATTGCCAAAATATTGTGGTTTATAAAAGCATTTGAGGCTTAAATAAATCATAAAAATCAAAAAGGTTTCAAATGCTCATGAAACAACAATATTCTTGAAATTTCTAGTTCCTTTATAACAAATGTAAATTGTTAAGGTCTCTGATATTTCCAAGAATAGCAAATTAACCAAGGAGCAGATTATTTGGTTATTGTACTACTTTTAGTCAGCTATTTATGTAAAAGCAATATGTAAAAAAAAAATTTTTACATATTATTTTTTTCATGTGTTTTGTAATTGCAATTTGAATTTTAATATTTAAAAAAAGTGTTCATAATTTGAATTATTCTTTACCAAAATCGGTCTTATTTATACAAATCTGATTGAGAATTTTTTTTTTTTCTATTAAAATTATTTTTTTAACTTGAATTTGTTTTAATTATTTCTGGTGAATATTTTTTTCTTTATTTTTAAAATTGATATATTATTTTTAACATTACTTTCATTTTTTAAATATATAGGGTATATAAGCACAGACTTTCACATGACTCCCCACTCCCCACTCTATCTCATAACACTGATGCACCTGAACACATATATGTAAAAAGATAAGTATTCACCAATATACGTATTTTATGCTAAACCAGCAATCATCAGTTGGTCCAGATTATCATCTCTACAAAATATATGCAATAAGTGCTCAGATCTTCATATATATCTGAGCACTTATTGCATAAATGTGTAGAGATGATAATCTGGACCAATTGATGATTGCTGGTTTAGCATGAAATACAAATATTGGTGATTATTTATCTTTTTAACATATATGTGTTTAGGTGCATCAATGTTATGAGATAGAATGGAGAGTGGTGGGTCGTGTGAAAGTTTGTGCTCAAATACCCTATATATTACATATATTGATACAGGTATATAAGTCTGTATTTCAGTTATTTCACTTTTTTGGTTATTTTTTTAATGAAATTTATCAAAAATATAAAGATTTGATGAATAACAAGTTTTTTTTTGTCATTAAAATTTTGATGGAAAAAAAAACATAAAAAATAATTACTAAATTAGACATATGAGTACCTTTAGCACTCATACACTCTTAAAAAATGATAAATTTAATTGTTTTCTATAGGAGTAAGCATTTAAATGTTAGTTTTAATATTATTTTATTATTATTTATCAGGATATAATTATTTTACTTCTTTTGATAGATATTTTTGTTTAGAAATGATTAATATTTATTGAGGCTATAACCTCGAGAATATGCGTGTAAAATGCGATAGTAGGGACCTCTACAGGTGAAGTAAATTCTAAAAAAAAATCACATTTGATTATTAAATATTGATAAAATTATATCATAATCAAACTAAGTCACAACTTCACCATTCACCAGTCAGGAAGATTCGATTTTTTATTATTAATAAATGAAATCTTTTTTATTTCACATGTTTTTAAAATGTGAATGAATAAATATCAATATCTGATAAATCTACTAATTTATGCTTTAAAAGTTTAAAACTTTTAAATAATTTTTACAGTATTGTAATTATATTCTAACAAAAGGTTGGTGATTACATGTTAGCAAACAGCTTGTAACTGTCTTCCCTGCAGTTTTAAAATATGATGTTCTATATTTAAAAAGTTAGATATTGCCAAAGGGACAACAGAAATCATTCAGTGTGGAAGTTAGCAGTTTTACAAGTTGCTGAATTTTTAAATATTCTGAGATTTATAGAATTTTTTAGAAATTATAATATGAATTAAAAACATATGTAAAATTACCAATATTTAAAAAAAATTGGCAATTTCTCTCACTAGATGGAGAATTGACACTCATATCAAACTTATAACTGACTTCCCTACAATTTCACTTGTTCAAAAAAATGTTATATTTTTAAAAAACTAGAGACTGTCAAAGGAATAATAAACACCAATCTAGGTGGGAATTAAGAGTGATTTAGGTTGCCAAATTTTCAAACATCCTGATATCTATAAATTTTTTTTTAAAATTAACATATAAATGAAATATAAAATTACTGATATAAAAAGGTGTCAATTTCTCTCATTCGGTGGCAAATTGCCACTCATATGAATTACTTTGTGGAAAAAATAAAAACAGTTAGTACTATACAGTGACATTAAAATTTATGAAATACTTAATTACATAATTTTTGTCAATTTTTATGAAAGAATGAAGTGAATTAACAATATCTGTCAGGAAAAAAAGAGTAATACTAAAAAAATTTAAATTATGCATGCAAATTTTTAATTTTAAATGATGCCATCTTTTGTTCGAAAAAGTAACTAAAACAAGTTGTTAAAAATGAATATATAAATTACACATCAAACATGTGTTAACTGAAATAAACATTGTTTAGAATGACATTCCCTGTAAAATATTTTTATTAACTTTTAATTGTCAATGGGATTCCAGAGATAAAGGTTTATATTATGCTTAGAAAAATATTTATTATTTATGCCTTTTTTCCAGTTTTAACTTTTTTATGTTTACTTTGGTTCTTAATCAGAATAATAGTGCCTATATTTAGTTTGGGTACCTCCTTGTTAGTCTGGTGGTGAAATTTTAGTCGTCATTTATATTTTCAACATCATACTAATACCTTAAAAATGTAAAAAGTTTTTTTTTTGTTTAAAAAAATTTTTTCAATAATAACTATGATAGAAAATAATTTAATTTTGTTATAAACTATATGCTAGTTATATAATAAAATTAATTAAATACAGTTTTATTCAGAATAATGAGCTCAATTGGTTCCCCAAAATATCTCATGAATCAAAAATCCTATATAAAAAACAAGCATTGATAATTGTTTTTCTGAAGGTTTGTGATGATGGTGTTCTAGCTGTATTTTTATATTGGATTATTTCCATCATCTAGTATGTGTGTTGAATGTCTTTACAAAAGTTTAATTTTAGTTAAATATTCCAAATGCATTCAACTGTTAGTAATATCACAGCAAACAGGTTAGTATATGCACCAACTGTTAGTAGTATCACAGCAAACAAATGTTAGTAATATCACAGCAAACAGGTTAGTATATGCACTAACTATTAGTAATATCACAGCAAACAGGTTAGTATATGCACTAACTATTAGTAATATCACAGCAAACAGGTTAGTATATGCACAACATTTTGAGAGGTATTTTTCTCCCCTCTTTTTCAGGTGTTGCTGGCCTAACCAGTGACAGTACTAGCATGTGATTCAAACCTGGTCAAATACCATGCTAGTACTGTCACTGGTTAGGCCAGCAACACCTGAAGAAAAGGGAAAAAATACCTCTTGAAACTTTGTGCACATACTAACCTGTTTGCTGTGATATTACTAACAGTTGTTTGCTCACATATATATGGAAAAGATAAATTATCACCAATATACATATTTCATGCTAAACCAGCAATCATCAGTTGGTCCAGATTATCATCTCTACACATATATGTTATAAGTGCTCAGATATATATTAAGATAGCCAATCTTCATACTTTAATGGACAGGCTTCAATCCACTCCACCCTCCAACTCTTCAACTGTCCATCCAATTGAAAATCTGATGATGGAACACTCAAAGGCTATCCTGAGACAGATTCTCATCACACCTATGTTGACCTAAAGTCAGTCTGCCCCCTCATGTATAGGATATAATCCATTTAATACATATATGAGGAATGAGCAGACATCTCTACTATGTAATAACTGAAATACAGGCTTATTATATACCTGTATCAATATATGTAATATATAGGGTATATGAGCACAGACTTTCACATGACTCACCACTCTCCATTCCATTTCATAACACAGATACACTTGAACACATGTCGAAAAGATAAATAATCACCCAATACACGCATTTCATGCTAAACCAGAAATCATTAGTTGGTCCAGACTATCATCTCCACACATATATGCAATAAGTGCTCAGATATATATTATAGCAAAATAAAGGAAATGGTGATTTTGGTAATATTTCTGAAGATACATTTCAGTAACTGATTTTTTTGTTTGTTTTAAATTTTAATTATACTTTTAATAATTACTTTATTGAGTTTATTACATTGAACAAAGATGATATTCCATTGAAATATTATTGGTTAAATTAAAATCAAGTTTGTGCAAAAAATATTACGTTTATATAAAGTACAATTTTAAACATAAGTAATATTTACTGAGGCTATAACCTCGATAATATGCGTATAAAATGCGATAGTAGGGACCTCTACAGGTGTTTTAACCACAAGCTTGTGAGGCTATAACCTCGATAATATGCGTATAAAATGCGATAGTAGGGACCTCTACAGGTGTTTTAACCAAGCTTGTGGTTAAAACACCTGTAGAGGTCCCTACTATCGCATTTTATACGCATATTATCGAGGTTATAGCCTCAGTAAATATTACTTACATAATCAATGTGCGTTTAATAAATTTATAATTACAATTTTAAACATAGTTTTGGTGAAATTTATATTCTGTTATCAATGTTTTGCAATTACGTAACCATTAAAACTTTAAATTATTGTTGCAGTGTTAGTATAATTTTTAAAAAAAAAATCAGTGATCTACCCTCTCCCCCTCCTTTCTTAAAAATAAAAATGCAATCTTAATCTTAAAAATAATTAGATAAAGAAATTTATTCTATAGTTGATTGCTGTAGTTTTTAATAACAGCAAGTATTTTTTTTAATCAATATTATTTACATTTACGATAACCATTTTTACTTGAGGGAAATTAAATTTTTATAAACAAATATTAAATAGAAATTTTCATTAAATAAAAATTGGTTTTAAAGTAATGTTCATATTTTTGACTTATATTTGGACCACTTTAATTTTTTATATATTAAAGGTTTATTTTTATGGTACTTAAGTATTAGACCTGCTTTCCCTTTTCACATCCATATCAATCCACTGTAACTTTTTAAACTTGCAATGTTATCAAATAATGTGGTACACTGGGACTTTTGACACACTTAAGTGATAAATTTGTCAAAACAGACCATGTGTGCAAGTTATTTTATGACATTTTCACAAGATTTAGAAAGTTATCGGATAAGTGATAGGTATGTGAAAAGGGGTGGCAGCTCTAATATGGAACACTAATTGCATCTGACTAAATCTGAAAAAGTACCTTTTTAATGACATGAAAAATATAAATTTGTATACAAAATAATAAAAATAACACATTACAATACTAAATAAAAAGGCACTTCATGCTATCAAAGCCAGTCTCCCCCTCCCTCCCCCCCAAACACATTGTACCACATTCTGCTGTTGCACACATGGACAGCAATTCTCACAATTTTACTTAAAATTAAAAAAATACCACATATATTAACTCTGGCATAAAATTACAAAACAGACACTAAAGCAAAATTACCAAAAAATAAAACTACTTAAGTAAAAAAAAAAAGAAAAAACTTGCAACTAATCTACAGTTTAAACTACAAAAATAATAAGTATATTCACTACAAAATGGGCAGTAAAGCAAAGAAAAAAGAAAAAAAACTATGCCTATTAATAATGGCAGAAAAGTAAAAAATGAAGAGATAAAAAACAACAACTTCCATCTCCATCAGATTTTTAAAAAATGGACAGTTAAAACATGTTTATATGATATAACGGTGGCACAGGATTTTGATTGAGAAAAGTCTAAGTTCATTTATGTTGCTAAAAAGCAAAATAATAATAATAATAATAATAATAAGTAACCTTTTATCAAAATGTAAAAAAAAAATTATTCATTAAAATAGAATCAATGAAGTGAGCTGATTTTTTAAATATAGTCCAGAATGCAAACGAAAGCACCATTTTTTTCATGCAGTCAACAGATCATACTTTTTCACTTTTATATGCTTTATGGGGCGGTGGATTTGCAAACTTTTATTAAAACAGAATCAATGAGGTGAATTTATTTCTTTTTAATATCGTCCAGAATGCAAACAAAAGTGTTATCTTTTTGTGTCTATTTTGTAATTTCATGCCAGAGTTAATATGTATGTAGTATTTCTTAATTTTAAGTAAAATTTGGGACTTGCTGGCAGCTGTTATTGCATGGCAGAATGCCATACCTTGTGTGATGGGGGGGGGAGATGGCTTTGATGGTACAAAGTGCAGTTTTTTTAAAAACTCATAACTATCTGTTTTTATTTAATATTTTAATAATGTTTTTATTATTTTTGTGTACAAATTTATTACCTAAGTTTGTCAGAAGTACTGGTATTCATGTTTTTTGCAAGATAGCAGGGTTTATTTCATGGTATCACTAGTTTAGAAATTTATGGGCAGAATGACACGGATGTGGAAAAAAGACATAGCAGTTTTAATATGTAAGTACCATTTTTATTTGCAGTTCAATAGTATTTCTATTATGCAGAATTGTTTATATTCTCGATGAAAACTGTTGTTTTATTCACTGTGTCAAAAATCCTATTACAGATTGCACAATGAATAAATCTTGTACAATATATTGGGAATGGGGAAAGATAAAACTCGCTATTTTATTTTAAAAAGATAACATTGCTTTAATTATGTCTATAGTTTACAAAATGGACACCATTAAAAAAATGGTGGACATTAAAAAAAATTGGATTTTTGTTTGAATATCTGCTATATCAAATAAATGATTTTTAATCAAAGAGGTGAGTATCATTTATTTATGATTACTATGGCAAATCTCATAAGGCTTTTTCATGCATGAAGACTGGATTTTTAATGTTGAATATATATATATCTTGAACCTGTGATAAAAAGTTAAATTTGTTGTCTAAGAAAAATATAAATATTTTTAATATGGGATTGTTGATTTGGACAATTAGTTGACATTGTTGTCTAGGATAAATCTTTACACATTTTCTGATAGTCAAAACTTAATCCAATTGTCTTATGTAATTATAAGGGACTTAAACACGAACTTTCAAGTTGCCTTAACTATCTACTCTATCTCATACATTATCAGCTTTTTAATGGTATAGATGGCTGAAGAGTTGGAGGGCGAAGTAGACTGAAGCTTATCCATTAAAGTTTGAAGATTTATCATAATATAAACTGAGCACTGATTATAAATATGTGTGGGAGTTGATGATCTGGACCAACTGAGGAGTGCTGGTTCAGCACAAAATATCAGATTGGAGATCATTTATCTTTTTCACATGTATGTGGTCATGTGTATCGATTGTATGAGATAGAGTGAATAGTCGAAGGGAGCTTGAAAGTCTGTATTTAAATATCTTATAATTACATCTAAACTCCAAGTATATAAATTATATTTGTATTCAAATATTACTAATTATATTATGATTTTATTTGGATGTATTGATGCCCATTTTCTTTTGGATGTCTTTTTTTCTTCTTCTTAAAACCAAGATAAATTGTTATGTATATTTTTATATGTGTATATATATATATATTTTTGACAGACTTTAACAACACTTTTACTCTCTAATGTATTTTATTTTTAACCACATCTTTCTAATAAAAATAATCAATATAGCAATTTTTAGAGGCTACTTATCAATGGCATATCTTTTTGATCGTTACCTATAAGCATTTTGACTATGACTTTTATTAGATGCATAGTAGTCAAACAAATTTTGAGGACTATATAAACTCCAATGTAATGCAAATGTGTAATTTGCATAGTTTGGAGCTTAAGGTGCATAAATTACTGCCTAATTTGTCTTTTGTGGTGTTCTGATCAAACTCTTTATTTGTTCTGTGCTGCCTGGTAGAGCGGTGACATATGCAGTTTACGGTCTATGGATTGCGGCTTTTGTCTGTTATTTTCCAGGCTCAAACTTCTTATGGACTTCCATCAATAAACCAAGTTGATTTTTTTTTCTCATCATATATATAATAGGTTCTCAACATACAATTTATTCAGCCCCCTCTTCCTCTCTTGTTACAAATCTTTTCAAACATTACACATTTTTCTAAAGAATGATGAGATACGTTCCTATTAGAGACATTTTCAACCAGATCATAAATCTGTCGGTAATTTTCACACTTTCAGTGCACTTTTCACCAATTACTTATTACATTTTTGATCTAGTGATGGCATAGTGATATAACCAATTCTTGTTGGGATGAACATGAGGTCATGTTGGTCTAACCCTTAAGATCTGTAAATCACAGTCCAACTTACTTTCACCTCTTGAACTTCTCATGAATTCCCAAGCAATAGTCATTTGATTATTATTATTATTACTATACTAAAAATCCAATATCGTTTATTTACTTATATTCTACTAATGGTTTAATGATTATGAATATCTTTTTAAAAATGATATTAAGTTTTATGATGTATCTATAATATTGAAATATTAGAATAAATCGTGTTAAGAGAATTGCAATAGCAAATTACCGTAACTCCTATTGCTTGCCCAATTATTTCGACCTGCCTTCGGCAGCAAACTTGTCATACGCAAACATGTCTGTTTAAAACATTTTAATTATAAATACTTAATAAAATTTGCATTCAGTAAATAAAAGTAAAGTGGTTTAGAATTTAAAACTATTCGCAATATATATATAAAAAATATTAATTCCGTTCATTTTTAATTTATGTTTAAATAAGATTTGGTGTTGATAATGGTAATACATTTTAAATTATTAAAAACGTTTTTGCTAATGCTAATTTCTATTTTGAATTCGATCAATCTCTGCGTTTGAATTCTCTGTAGTTCCATGAATTATTTTATCTTGCTATAATTATTTCAGTACTAGTCTGTTTTGAAAGGTAATAGTTTCTGCCTGAATATTAAATTAATTAGTATTCTATTATTTTACCCCCTGTTATTTTTGGTAGTGAAAAAGCAGTCGAAATTTTATAATGAGAATACATCGCTTTCCAAATAATATTCATGTCCGCTCCTCTTTTCCCCTAGAGAACTTGGCCCGACTTCTCAACTTGGTGCGTTACCATCCGTGACTTTAGATCTATCATGAATTTATTATTAGCATAATGATTATGAGAATTAATTGGAGCGTTGGAATCACGTGCAATTACGTCACTATGTCTGTCAAGTGAATATCATTGAGAGACATTAATAATACGATCGTTTCTCAGATGCAGCCAAAGCACCTGCGCTGATCTATAATTCCTGGTAAACCAAATAACAACGTTAAAATTCAAAAGAAATTGAAATCTACGTGTACGTTTAAGTAAAAAAAAAAAAAAACTGTTGATTTCAAATTTTTCCGTGGGGTATGATACACATCCTGTTATTGAGTAAGAGAAGTGTATCAATTTTACTCTCACCGATTATAGCAAATTCAATTTTCTTTTTCATTATTTATAGTAAGGGTCTATTAAGTTGTCAATGCGTGGAAAACCATGTTCTAACCGACTGCTCTAAACCAACCAACGGTTGCAATACTTTAATTGAAACTCCAAGGCGCAGGAGCGCTGGGAGTTTGCCTATAGATAATGCTGATATAAAAACAAAATAAGAAAATTGAAGGCAACTGTAATGAAATATTTCACCTTTTACAGCCAGAAAATGTGCGGTCGCGCAGAACATTTTTTTTCTTATTAGAAATTAATACCTCATACTTTTATAGGAAAACGGCTTAAACGTCAAAACATCTGGCAGAAAATATGAATCCCTGTGAATGAATTAACAGAGCTGAAGCATTCTATATATTTTTCATTCCAGCATAGTGAAAATATGATGGATTGCTTGAAAAAAAGTAATCGAAGGACAAAATATACATTATTAACTCGTCAATTTCGTGAAATTGAAATCCTCACCTCGTTCTTGCGGGTGTCAAGATTGTGCTTTGAAAGAATCAGTTTCAGTAAATAAAAAGTCTTATTAAATTGGTTTCGTGAAAACCAATTTACTCCTGCTAAGGGATATATAAATCTTATAATGTAGATATTTTTCTTTTTAATAAAAATAAATCTTAAATTGGAATCATATCAATTTGTCATTTGATGAGCTCATATTGATATACAGAATTTGTCTAAGCAGAGTTCAAATCATCATAGCTATTTATCCAGGCCTAAATAATATTTATCAAAAAAAAAAAAAAAAAGAAAGAGCTTAAACCGTGAAATTATAATTAAACAAAGGTAAAAGCTTTTTTGAAATAATCGATCTACTGATTTTGAAAGCGTATTAATCATATTCAGTTTTTTTAAAATCAGTGACAACTCTTTTATAAATACGCAAATGAACGATTTAAATTAAATGTACAATATATATATATTTAATTAAATTAACATTTTTGTTAATTTAAAAACATATTTACAATTTATTAACGGATAATTAATAAAATTAAATTACATTTTCTTACTAATTTTTCTAAACGATCGTTTTAAAGCAAAATTAATGTAGCTAATATACTCAATTTCTTTACATTAAATTAAATAGTGGAATGATTAAGCGCTCAGCAGATCATGTGACATTCAATCACCTGAAAGGAATAAAGAATAAAAGCTTTGATCAAGAAACTTTTAGCTTTCGAATCCATCACTCTACCACTGCGCCTGCATAGAAGTAAAAATAATCGAAGATAGTTTCCCCTGAGGTCATCTGAATGCCATTGTGCGACTAAACATAGTACGTTAAGTTTTAGTCCAAAGATCTTTAGTTTTTGAATCCATTTCGCTATTGCTCTATTGTATATATAAAAAAAACTTGTGGTGTAAAGATTATATTGCCATAATTATGACCTGTGTCTGAACTCAGAAATGAATTAGAGGATTCATTTAGCTGAAGATCTCTCAAGTAACTTTAGGTTTTTTTTTTTTTAATAACTGATCCATAGTAAAATTAGTTAATCATCCTGTCAACTTTCACTCGTGAAGAAGAGTCATTATATTATAATCTTGTTGTTGTTTTTTTTTTTGTTTGTTTTGTTTTCATAGTCAGTGTGTTGATATTATTTTATTGACTCAGTTAATACCTATTTATTGGATTCTCTTCTTTTCTATTTCATTTGCTTTCTTTATTTTAAATAAAATCCTAAATCTTGCACTCACCCCTTGAACTTTTCACAATGCTTTTAATTAAATTATCAGACATTTTCAACTGTCGAGTAGCCTTTTTCAGATACGAATTATATTATTCTTATTTATTTACATAAACACACAATAAACATATCAGTTAGATTACAAATTAATAAAATATAAAAAATAATATATTAAATAAAATAAAACTTATTCACCTATAATATATATGTGTAGACAAAACCATCAAAATAAGTTTATTGTGTGTTTGGCACTATCAAGGGCTTTGAACGTTCCATCATCAGATTTTCAATGAAATGGAAGGCTAAAGAGTTGTGAGTTGGAATAGTTTGAAGCCTGTCCATTAAAGTATAAAGATTGGCTATCTTAATATAAAGCTGAGTACTGATTATATATATGTGTAAGAATAGTAATCTAGACCAACTGATGATTGCTGGTTTAGCATGAAATACATATATTGGTGATTATTTTTTCAACACGTGTGTTCAGGTGGGTCAGCAATATGAGATGGCACTGAGAGTGGTGGGTCATGTGAAAGTCTGAGTTCGAACCCCGCATATATTACATATATAAATGCAGGTTTAAGCCTGTACAACATATTAAAAAAAGAAAGTAAAAGTCTTTTTAATAAGTAGCTCAATGCAAGGCAAAGACCTTCTTGACAGCACTCATAATAAATCAGCAAAGAAAGTGGCTGTTGTTTTATTTTCTGGATGGTGATGGTTTGAGGAATTTTTTTTTTTACCTTTTAGCAAAGTATAACTGGGTATCCATTTACCACCAATACTGTGTTAGCTAATCTAAATAAAAAGAATTGTAAAAATTGCAAGAAGAAAATTCATGATTTAGAGGTTTATTAGTAGCTATGCTAATGACCCATACTGAATGGCAAATGATGCTAAATTATAAATTAATTATCTGAAAATAAAATTCTATGTCTGCTAAAACTTGAAAAATATTTAAAAAATCACATGATTATAGCATGCGCACTTCAGAAAGGGTAAACCACAACCTCTCTAAGGCCTTCCACAGAAAAATGAACACAGCAAAAACATTCTTGCCAGATTCTAAGAGTTTTGACATTTTCTGCTATTGTTTATTCTTTAACTAATATTAATTAGTCATTCCAATGAATAATTGTATTGGTTAAAATCTTGATTAAAAAAATTATAAACTTATTGCAAATATTTGGATACATGTAAAAATTACCACACTTCATCTAATTTGAACCTCCTTTCCTAGGCATGGCAGGCTGACAAATATTTACTTCATTCAAAGATCCCATAAAGTATATTAACCAGTAAATTGATATTGAACTATTTTTGCTGGAGATAAAACAATATGCAGAATATTGGTATTTAATATACAGACCAATAAAAGAAAAGGGATTAAATAGCTGGCTACTTTTGATGGAATTAGCACATATCTTTGGGAGTTGAACTTATAGTTCTTCTTTATCTTTTAGATGGGTAATAGCTCAAAATATGAGGTGCTAATTTAGATTGTTTTAAAAGTATAATGAAAAAACTGTTACCACCAATAATCATTTGTGTTATGTCTACTGTGCATGTCTTTGAGCATATATGTATATTTCCTGATATCTTATTGCTTTATCCAAATGAGGATTTCACAAAGAGAAATCCAGCAAAAGCATTGGAGTCAGCTTGCTTGTATGGACATCTATAAGATATTTGCCTAATATTTTTTTAAATTGGAATATTCATGTATATTCTGATATTTTAATCACCCCTCCCCCCAAAAAAAAGATACCAGGATAATAAAAAATGCAGTGATTTCAAAGTGTTTTAGATTAGCCTTGATGTGTCTGATGACTTTTCCTCTTTGTTATTATATTTATAAAATTATTTCAAGAAAATTTTTAGAATGACTAAAAACTTGATTTTTTTTAAAGTTTATAAAATTCATGATTATTTCTGCACCATAATTATATAATAATTATTAAAAATTAAAATTATACACGATTACATATTTATTTTATATGTATTTGTTTTGTTTTTAAAAAAATAGAAGTTAATAAGTTCTAGCATAAAGTAAACAAACAAAAGTAAACATATCTTTTCAAACTAATTGCTAATACATTATCAGCCACACTCTCTCTGTTAGGTTACATGGTGATATAAAAATTCTAAAAATAAAAAAAAACTATTTTAAAGCATAATTTGATTTATCAGATGCTGATATTTATTTATTCACATTTCATACACAAATGTCAATAAAAAAGATACTGATTTTATCAAATCAAACTGCCTTCTGACTGTTAAATGATGAAAATATGCTTTGCTTTTATTAATGATTTTTTTTTTAATATTTACAAAAAGTTTATATATGATATTTTAGAATTTATTTCATTTGTAGATATAAACTGTTACCAAATCAACTCCAATTTATTATATTCTGATATAGAATAATGGTTTAAATCTTTAACTGGCAAGTTTTCTTATTTGTCAGATTGAGTAAAACATCGATTGTCCTTATTCATTGAATTATGTTCTTATTTATAAAAATATTACTGTAAAATAATTAGAATTGTGTTAATTTAATTTCTAAAATTTGAATTATTTTACATTCAAATTGCTTAAATATAATAAAAAATTATAAGTATAAAAAATATGTAGGAAAAATTGTCGGCAGTAAAACAAAATATCATGTGATATTTTTCAACCAATTATAATGTGTAGTCGCCATTGATTTTTTACATTGTAGAAGTAGAAATACTGATTATTCATTTTTGTTGTTTTCTTCTTCTTCTAAAATTAAATATTTTTAATAAGAATCTAAACTTAACCCATTATTTATTTGACAATTTAATGTGAAAAATAATTATGAAAAATAGTTGTTTTCTGCTGCTGATCACCAAACGTCATTGAATCAATAATAGCGTCTGAGCATATTCATTTAGCTTGATTCTTTTTCTTCTAAAACTTAAATATTTTCAAATGAAAGTCTATAGTATTAGTCAATATAACGTAAAAAACTAAATGTAAATAATTATGGCAAATTTATTATTTCATGTACAAAATCTATTATGAAAAAATAAAACATTTTGTATGTGATCTATGACATTTACAGTTAGAAACTCCCACTCAACAATGGTGGGATTGACATTTGTCTTTTTCAAGCATCATAAAGGTAAAAGAAGACTGACCGTCAACATCTTTGTAATATTATTATATACGGCAACAAAAATTCAATTTTTTTTTTTTTGCCAAAATATTAAGTATAGATCAAGCTCAGTTTATATGGTAAAATGAGTGTAAAATGAAGTGACCAAAATGGTCCAAAGATGGTGCTTAATAAAAAATTAAAGTTAAAGCAAACTACCGGACAAGTTAATACTAAAATCAAGCATTGAAATCTTACAAAATTTTCACCAGGAAAAATAATTAAATCTGATACAGTGCTAGAGGATAAAATCTATTACTAAAAGTATACTTACAATTATCATGAATGAATGACATTAAATAGAGGGAAAGCAATTCATTTTTTGAGTGCAAATCAAAATACTAACTGAAATGTTTTACATGAAAGCATCCCTTTTATTTAGTTGATTTAGCCATGTTTCTAATTAGCTTTAAACAATTTATTTTCATCATTAAAACTAAGTTTTGCTTTCTTAGTCTTGGCCAATAAAATTTGTTTCTTTACAACCTAGCCTCGTATTAAAATGCATAAAACACATTTTATTTTTATATGTAATCTTTTAATTGACCTCACTTGGGAACACCCCAAAATATATGCTTCAGCTTTAAACTCTCTCTAGTGGTTATTTTTATCATTATTTTGATGTTTTTGCATTAATTTGATGATAAAAACTGAAGCTAAAATAATATTCATTTATTAATTTAAAACAATTTCCTAGTATATCAGTATCGTACAGAAAACTTGTTTACAAATGAACTGACTGACAGCCTCTAACACTGTTGATGGATAGTTTCTAATTCTTCGTGCATAAGAGCAAATATGAGAGATTTCAAAAGTGCAAACATATTTTTCATAGTTTGTTCATATATTTGTGACTATTTTTCACAAAGTATTTGTGTGGTGTTTATGTTTTTAAAAAGAATAATGTGATTAAATTCATATCTTATTTGAAAATATTTAGTTTAAAAAAAAATAAGCCAAAAGAAATCAGTAATGTGTGTCAGCAAACTGTAATTGGCTGAATGTAAAAACATTCATAAGTTGCCATATTCAATTTATTTTTGTCATTTTTTTTAAAAAAATCTAAATATAATTTTAAATTTAAAGTAGAATTTTATTAACTTTAAGTAATTGTTCTTTATTAATTTTACTATGTATGTCAGTTTAATTTTTTTTAAAATATATTTGTTAAGTTGAAATAATACTTTTAAAAATAATTTTTATTTGTAAATGTATAATTTTAATGAATAATTCAAAATTTGTGAAAATATAATTAAAAATATCTAAATCAGTATTATTAAAGAACTTGATTGAGTGATTGAAAGAAAATGTACAAAACCAGGATCATATATTAATTTTTTAGATGTCAGTCACAAAATGAATTGTAAAAAAAATATATGTGATAAAAAGGAAGATGTTATGAAACTTTGGATATCCAAGAATATCATTTTAAACATACAGACTCACATTTCAATAAACGTGTAATCATGATTAAACATCCAATCAAATTAAGTATAAAATAGGCAATATTAGATTATTGGAAACTTTGAAAGATTATTTTAGAATATTCAAGTAGTTTTGATTTGTTCACTGTAAATTAAAAAAATAATATGTTTTGTATTTATTTATTAATTTTTATATATTTTTAATATTTAAAAATTTATTGATGACCACTAGAAGATGATATTACAGAGTAATGTGTAATAATTAAAGGGGAACATCTTGATAAGATTTCCTATATGGAATGAAAACTAGTCTGATGCTGTAAATATAATTTTATTTACATTAAGTTGATATTGTAACAGTAAGGAAAGAAAGGGGGACATGGAGAGATGAGAAACATGATCATACCCATAAAACAAAATATAAAAGGAAATATAAAATATAACATTGCAAAAAACAAAGGAATAAATATGAAAGAAGCATAAAATCAGCACTGAACAAAACTGTACAAAATAGTTATAATAATTATGACAATAAGATACAAGCTGCAAACACTAACAAATTATACTACTAATAAGTTATATCACCAGCATTACACAAGAATAATATACAATCACCCCCTTGGACTGCATATAAGAGATTCAATAGTCAGTATCAAACATAAGGCATGATATACAATAATTATTTGCATACACATACTTAAGTGCTAAGTATGTAACAAAACATAATGCTGGGATCATGGTACATACTAATCACCATCAATGCTCTGGATATAGGGTACCATGATTCTACAGATCAACTATAAACTAAATGTCCTCTAAAATATAAAATGCAGTGAATGGATTTTAAAAGTGATCTTGACCTTTGCATCAACCAGAGAACCATCTGGATGTCCAAACCCAAACACAAACTCTCACATATAAATAAATTGACCATTGTTGCTCTATAGCTAGCTCCAGATCACTAGATCCCAGGATTGTGACTGATCAAGAAAAAATATACATGTATATTCTTAGTCTATTTTAATTGGTATAATTTACAAATCCCTAAAACAGCATGGTATTATGAAATCTAGTCTTACATACTGCCAATTCATAGAACAGATAGATGGTGAAATAAAGACTTCAAATTTTTATTTTTTAACAATTATTTAATAAATAAATTAATAAATATTTAATAAAATTGAGAAATGACATGATAATATGATAATTCAAATTAAAATACATTTTTATCAACAAAATATAATTTTATATAATAATATTAACTTGTTTTTGGCTTTTACTCATTCAATTAACCAACATTAACTTTAAGCATAATTTTTTCCCCTTTAATGATTAAAATTAAAAACCATTTGAAAGAAAAAAAAAATTTTAATTAACTAAAACTCACTTTTCTTTTTTTGTGAAAAAAGTTACCATACAATTACATTTTTTAGGAAAAATAAAATAATGAAAAAACACGTTTCAAAAAAATATGTTAAATTAAAAAATATATTTATTCTTTCATCATCATCAACCATTATCAATCCATTGCAGGATGAATGTCTCTCCA
Source organism: Epiperipatus broadwayi (assembly GCA_028023455.1). Taxonomy (NCBI): domain Eukaryota; kingdom Metazoa; phylum Onychophora; class Udeonychophora; order Euonychophora; family Peripatidae; genus Epiperipatus; species Epiperipatus broadwayi. Next base: position 2,834,181 of record JAQFVV010000099.1, on the reverse strand, counting down.
AGTTTAATCAATTTTCTCTGATCTTTAGCTTCTCTTTTCCACATCATCTCTGCACAATTTCTTATTTCATCCATCCTTCTCACATGTGGTCTCTTTCTGGGTCTTTTACAATCTCTTGGAATCCAGTTTAAAATTTCCATTGTCCATCTGTTATCATCTCTTCTAGCAATATGTCCAGCCCAACTCCATTTCAATCTTTTAATTTTTTCAATGAGGTCAGTAACACCTGTTTGTTCTCTTATTCATACATTGCATTTTCGATCTCTTCTTGTTACTCCCAACATACATCTCTCCATACTTCTTTGAGTGGTCTGAAGTCTCTGTATTGCTCTTCTATTAAGTGTCCAAGTCTCAGATCCATAAGTAAGAACTGGTAAAACACATTTGTTAAAAACCTTCCTTTTCAAACATATAGGCATATTTCCTTTTAGTATCAAGTTATTTCTACCAAAAGCACTCCAACCAAGTTTAATTCTACAATTAATTTCATCCATTATGTTTCCATCTGTATTAATAATCTGACCAAGGTATTTGTAACTCTAACTTCTTCTAATTCATCATAATCAATCTTTATTTTCATATTTTGAGCAAATCGATTAAACATTATTTAGTCTTTTTAACATTTATCTTTAGTCCTACTTTCCTACTTTCATCTGATAATTCCTGCAACATTTCCTGCAGCTCTGAAGCATTATTTGCAAAAACAACTACATCATCTGTGAAATATAAATGACTTAAATAATCTCCATTTACTTTCACTCCTTTAGTTTCCCATTTTAATCCACAAAATACTTCTTGCAGCACTGCTGTAAAAAGTTTTGGAGATATGGAGTCACCTTGTCTTATACCTTTCTCAATGTTGACTTTCCCAGTATCATTATGTAATCTAATTGTTGCTTTTGCATTTTTATAAAAAAAAATTAAAATATGGCAATATCCTGGATCTACACCTTGATGATCCAATGCTTTAATCACTGAAGAAATGTTTATAGAATCAAATGCCCTTTCATAATCTACAAATCCAAAGTATAATTGCCACTCATATTCATTTATCCTTTCTATAACTTCTCTCAATATCTGGATATGATCTACTGTACTAAAACCACTTTTAAATCCATCTTGTTCTCATTGTTGGTGGAAATCTAATGTTCTCTGTAGATGAGTTGTAATTATTTATTCTTTACCACTAATTATTTCTTAATTTTAAAAAGTATCTATAAGTGTAAATATAAGTATCATATTAAAATGTCTTTTTATCATTGTCATCATTTTTCTTTTGATTCTTTCTTTGGTAGATGTAATTTTCAGTTTTTTTCTATACTGAATTTTCTTTTTACAATATTCTCCAATAACACATTTTCAGTCTAGCACACATAATGAATTTAACTATTTTTCCAATTTACTAATTTTCAGGACAGGCTAAAACACAGAATATTACTTTTCAGGTGGTTCAGAATGATTTTTTTTCTAATTTGCAGGTTAGGCGTACCCACATAATGAGCCAGTCATATTTTGGGATTTAAACCAGACTTGTATCAGGCTACTTCAGGGGTATTTTTTACATCATACCTCTCTACATAAAATGTTTCACCATTATCTAATATTACAACTATTACTATTATCTTTAATCTGTTGAATTAATCAGTAGCAGCAGTATGTATTGATTCAGCTTTTGAAAAAAGCTGACAAAACAATGAAAATAATTTGGTAATCTGAAGAATAAATTTTAAAATAGATTTGAGAAAAAACCATATGCTAAGTATAGCTAAAAGCCAGGCATCATCAAATCTCATCATTAACCTGTTCATTAAAAAAATGTAAAGAGATGGAGAATACCCCTAAAGTAGCTGCAATGAACTTGCTTTTTATCCAAAATTATGAATGTCTCATTATATATGTTAACCTGACCTGAAAATTAGTAGATTCATTATGTGTTAGGCTGACCTAAAAGTAGTAGATTCATTCTGCATATTACCCTATCCTGAAAATTAGTACATTCAATAAATGTTTAAATTTATTCTACATGTTAGTTAAAAATATATGTTAATGGAGAAGCTTACAATAAGAAAAGCCAACATGAAAAAAATTAAAAATTACAACTACTAAAGAAGAAATAAAAAACAAAAGCACTGGTAAGAAGATATCTTAATGTGCACATTTTATTTACATTTATAGATACTTTTTTGAAATAAGTAATAATGATAATAATAAATAATTTTTATTAATTTAACATTTTTAATCATGTTTTTTTCTTTAACTTATTTCCCTCCAAAATATAATTGTATAGAAACTTTTCATTTTCATAAAAAAAAAAAAATATCTTTTAGCTACTTTTTTAATCTTTGAAATGTTGTTTTTCAATTTTATTCATTGAAGGGGAAAACAATAATGTTTAAAGATAATGTTAGTTAATTGAATTAGTAAGAGACAACAAGTTAATATTATTTATTGTATGGAATTATATTTTGTTGATAAATATATATTTGTGTTTGAATTATTATATTATCACATCATTTGTTATTTTTTAATTATTTACTAATTAATTTATTAAATAATTCTTTAAAAAATTGTTTTAAAGTCTTTATTCCTCCAGCTAATTGTTCCATAAATTGGCAGTGCATGTAATTTGATTTAATAATAGCATAGAGTTTTAGGGATATGCAAATTATTTCAATAAGTCTATTTCAATATATATATATATATATACTTTCTATATATATATATAAATATGCAAATTATTTCAATAAGTCTATTTCAATATATATATATATATATACTTTCTCTTATTCTTAGTCACAGTTTTTAGGGTCTTGTGATCTTGAACTAGCTCTAGAGCAATACAGTCAACTTATTTACATGTGAGGGTTTGTTTGTATTTGAACATGAAAATGTTTTTGTGGATGGTGCAAAGGTAAGATTACTTTTAAAGTTCATTCACTGCATTATATATTTTTAGAGAACATTAATTTTAGTTGGCCTGTACACTCATAGTACCCTATAGCCAGAACATTGATGATGATCAACATGTATCAGGATCCCATCATTATTTTTTATGTTATATACTTTAGAATTTAAGTAAGTGCATCCAAATAATTATTGTATATCATATCCTTAGTTTGGCACTAACTATTAGATCTTTTAAATCCAGTCCCAAGGAACATCTGTGTATTATTCTTGGGTAATGCTGGTGATATAACTTATTATTAGTGTTTGCAGCTTGCAACCTATTATTATTGTAATTATTGTAACTATTTATATAGTTTTGTTCAGTGCTGATTTTATGTTCCCTTCATATTTATTTTTTTGTTATTTTTCAATGTTATATTTTACATTTCATTCTATATTTTATTTGTTTTATAGTAATAATGATTTTTCTCATCTCACAATGTCTCCCCTTTCTTTCCATATCATTACTATATATAAAATAAAATGTCCATTTTGGAATACATATTGTTATAATTAATTATAATGTTAATATATTTATAAAACTATAACAAATGACTGAAGTATTTTTACTTAATTTCTTAACTTTCTTCAACTGAAAATATTTAAATTCAAATATCACAGGAGAAAATATCATTAAGTCATATTTTAAGTGCTCTAAATTTTGATGTTAGCAAATTGTCTGTTAATTATAGTCATCCTATTTTTTTATTGATAAAAATGTTCTTTTTAATTTTTATTTTATTATGGTTTCTCTCATCATGAAGAATCTTAGCATTTTCAAGATCAAAACTGAATGTAGGCTCACGTGTTATTTCATGATTAACAAAAAACTGCAAGAAAAATTTATTGATAGGTCACATCATTGGACATTCAGAGAGAGATATAATGCTTTTGAAAAATTACATTAGAATGAATAAATTGAGGAAAGAATTTTTAGATTACCATCTTTGGATTTAAGAAAAGAATAAAGTATGCAATTTTGTTTTTAAACAGAATAATAAGCCTATTCATGGAACAAACAACTGCAAATACATTAATAAGATAATTCATAAGTTAGATTCATAAAGTATCATTTAAATTAAATTGTAAATAATGCCCATCTTTTATTACACCAATGCCAATTTATTTTGTCAGATAAAAGCTTGAGAATAATTTTAATAATATATGCAATTGTTTTATAAATAGGTTTATATTCTTAGTGTTAAATATTACATGCTTATTAAAATCATTAGAATTACAGTATAATAAATATATCTAATAGGTTTACTTATTGTCTTTCAGAAAGTATTCATTAATGCAAGGATAAGTTCTGTGTGAAGGGCTTACTTAAGGACCAAAAGTTTATGAACTGCACCTCATCTCTATCAATGTTAGTATTCATATGTTATATAACAAATCATTCAATTACATCTATTTATTTATTATAGTGTAGTTCTTATCTGCAACAATAGAGCTTAGTATCATTGGATTAATTTTTCTAGTCAAAAAGTTACAATAACAAATATTAGATAGTCATTGCACAAATTTTAGTAGACCAAAATATTAGTTAAATATTCTATGTTTTTAAAACTAACATAAATTTAGTGTTAATAATTATCAAAAAAAGAAAAAAATATTAAGCCTAAAAAAAATAATAAAACTGATTCTATGTTTGGCAAATAGAAATTTGCTTTCACTATGCAGTAATGACTTATTAAGAGTTGCCATTTTAATAATAAATGATATCAAAAACAATTTCCTATTAGTGATGTAGTTTTTGGTCTAAAAACAAATCTTTTACAAAAATATTACACCACAATCTTTAATTTGTAAACAAATTGCTGAAAATTAAAATTTTTCTTTAAAATTCAGTTATTTTCACTCAGGCTAAAATAATCAATCAGAAATTTTGACTTTTAGGCTGACACTCTCATTCACTGTAATGCCAAAAAGATACCATCAATCAAATAAAAGGTCTATATAATGCTGACACGTTCAGATTTTTTATTTGAATAATATGTTAAAATTGCCATTATGGAAAAAGGGAAGCTGCAAACCATTGCAAATTGTATGATAAGGTTACAGATAGACTTAAAACAAACTGGGGAAGATATAGTAATCACAGCTCCATTATAATATCTAAAGCTGTCAATCTGCATGAAGATACCACTTATTTCTTTTCAAACTGTTAAAAGCAATATTTGTAAAATCTTCCTATTTTATATTGATGGAATTAGTGTTTTTTTTATAAATAATATTTTCCTTTTTTATAAATCTGTAATTAAACACTTAACAGAAAAGTAATATAGAGACTCCAAACTACTCAATGAGGTATGGAGAGATATATATTAGAAGTAACAAGAAGAGAAAATATGAAATACATGGATGAAGGAATAAACAGATATCTCTTACATTAGTTATAGAATTAAAAAACTGAAATGAAGATTGTCTGGATATATTGCGAAAAGAGATAATAGATGGACAGTTGAAGTTTAAATTGGACCCCAAGAAATAAAAACATCTAAGAAGAGATGATGTGAAATAAAGGGAGAAGCTAAGGTTTACAGAAACTGGATTAAACTGGGATTGATCTTAATCCTGCACTGGATCCACGGTGGGTAAATGTTGATAAAGACATATAAATAGGCATATATTCAAGTGTTTCAAGTCTTTACCATATCTGATGAGCAAAGATTAGTTATGTGAAAACTATGTTTATAGATAAAAAGATGGTCTGGAAAATATTTTTCAATGTGACAGTTCTGAATTTATAATAAGTTTTATAGAAGTATATAGCAAATCTCAAAGATTTATTAAGTAGCAGATATTTGTCAAGTGAATTATTAAATTAATTGCACATGCATACAGACACTGAATAAATTTAAAATTTGTTTTATTACATATTTTGGTAGTTTATATTATTTATATATGGGCATGATTTTTTTGTATTGCTATATCTTTTGTTATATAGGTGGCACTATAAGGCAGCTGAAGTTATATTGCATAAATTACAAAACGTTTTGGACAGAGAGCAGATCAATTGTTTAACAACAGTAACTTTGGGAGAGTATTCTACATAGTTGGATACATATTCATTATTGTAATTATTTATCTTTATATACACATAATACAGATGGAAACATAATGGATGAAATTAATCATAGAATTAAACTTGGTTGGAGTGCTTTTGGTAGAAATAACTTGATACTAAAAGGAAATATGCCTATGTGTTTGAAAAGGAAGGTTTTTAATAAATGTTTTTTGCAGTTCTTACTTATGGATCTGAGACTTGGACACTTAATAGAAGAGCAATACAGAGACTTCAGACCACTCAAAGAAGTATGGAGAGATGCATGTCAGGAGTAAGAAGAAAAGATCAAAAACGCAATGTATGGGCAAGAGAACAAACAGGTGTTACTGACCTCATTGTAAAAATTAAAAGACTGAAGTGGAGTTGGGCTGGACATATTGCTAGAAGAGATGATAATAGATGGACAATTGAAATTTTAAACTGGATTCCAAGAGATTGTAAAAGACCCAGAAAGAGACCACATGTGAGATGGATGGATGAAATAAGAAAGTGTGCAGGGGTGATGCGGAGAAGAGAAGCTAAAGATAGGAAAAGATGGATTGAACTTGGAGAGACCTTCATCCTGCAGTGGATTGATAATGGTTGATGTTGATGATGACATACATATATATATACTTATAAATACATGTATTTATAATATTTATATATATATATATATATATATATATATATATATACACACACTTAAAATACATGTTTTTATAATATTTATTACATTTATTAAATTTTGATACTTTCTTGATGGCTTGAAGTTAATATGCTTGATACATATGTGTTCAATATGACATGTATTATCTTCATTATTGCACAAGTTAAGATTAGAATACAGTAGAAAACTATTAAAAGAGAAGAGTTGGCATCTTTCAGAAAAAAGTATTGCTGAAGTAGATTAAAAAGTCAAACAACCAAAGATATCAAAAAGAATAAAGAGCCAGTAGAAATATTTATGGATCATGGTTTGGTTTTGTAGTTATCTCAAAACTTCATTTTTAATTTGTGTGACATTTTCTTTTTCATTTTTTTCTTCTAATTAAAATAGCTAGACTGTTTATGAATACTGTATTACATTAAATATAAGACCTACTTTCCCCCCAAATTTTGGACTCCTAAAAGAAGGATGCATCTTTATTAAAAACAAAATTTTTTAACATCTTATTTTAGTTCTTTGCTTTATATTATACATGCACATAGTATTCTGACTGATATACCTGTGTAGACCAGCATGTTAAATCTTTTTAATCAAAAAATGATTTAACATTAAATGTCAATATTTTTTGGATTAATTTCATAAATAGTTTTACCTCTTTCTCTCAAACCACTACTTTTAACATTATTTTGTGATTTTACCATTCCAAATAATTTTTAGATTTTTTTACAACTAACAAATCAATATAACAATAAGATAAGAGCCTGCTTTCCAAGATGCTGATTGGTTGTTTCTTGTTCCCTTCTTAAGAGAGTATCTATCAAAATTTTGACATTTCCAATAGTTTTGTTTTGATTTTTAAAGTGACATTATTTTGCTAATTTTGATAGTTCCAATATTTTCATTTTGAGGTCTATAATGAAACAAATGTTTTAGAATTCTTTTTACACATTTTTTCCTGAAAATATTTGTAAAAATATAAAATATTTTGGAATAATAATTCAGCTTTTAATAGAAAAATGTACTTTTACATGAAAGCAAATTGACAAAGAAATTTTAACATCCAATATATCATTCAGCTTAATTTAAATGGACTGAAGATGGTGTAACCTGATGGAATAATGAAGATGAGAATTCAAGTTTTGAAAATGAAAATGTAAAAAGTGAAAGTACCATATATCTAAGAAAATCTACACTAAAATTAGGTAAAATTATTGTATTCATATTATTTTTCTATTTAAGTAGATATATGCATCTTAAATTCAGGAATCAGTTAATGTTTTTTACTATCTTTTAGGCTTAAAAATCCTACTGGGTCTTAAATTAGAGGGTGCCTTACATTGAAAGTAATATGGTAGTTGCTAATTAATAATTATTTTCCTGTTATATATATATATATGTTGAGAGTGTTATATGTCTCATGGCACACAACAACATAGTAGTGTGAGTGCATGTATATATATATATGTATGTATATATAAATTATTACTTTTTGGGCTAAACTGTGTCTTATTTTCCATTACATACTGATATTTCGATGGACTAGCATCCGCCATTGTCAAGATTAACTTTTAAAAGAAAAATCGTTAGATCTCAAGCAATAACGTGACTCAGTGCGAAATGAGAAATGAGATTCAACTTGAAGTAGTTCAGCATTCACAATATGAGGCTTATCAAAATGTTTATTATTGTCATACCAATGTTGACTTTAGATCACTCTGACCTTCATATATAGGACCTTAGTATGTCCATTTAAGTACACAGAAGAGAATGGCAGAATACAAGCTGAATACGTAATATTTAAATGTAAGTATGTTATCTATTCTAAACTTAATGTAATTAGAAGGGACCTGAATGCAGATTTTGAAGCTCCCTTACCACTATGTACTCCATCTTATACAACTGATACAAATAACCACATACATGTGAAAAAGATAAGGATGACTGAAGAGTTGGAGGGTGGAGAAGATTAAAGCTTATCCATTACAGTTTGAAGATTTACTAAATGTGAGAAACAGTGATCTGAGCCAACTGGAGTGCTGGTTCAACACAAAATACGTATATTGGAGTTCATCGTCTTTTTCACATATATGTGGTCATGTGTATCAGTTGAATAAGATGAACTGTATAGTGGTAGAGAGCTTGAGAGTCTGGGCTTATGTCCTTTCTAATTACATTAAGTTTAGTATAGACAATATATTTGAATATTATATATAAATGAAATATTATCCAGATATATCCGTGTATAATTTATTGAATATATATATAAACCAATGTTTCAACCGAGTCACACGGGTCATCAACTGCATAACAATTATTATAAAAATAATTGTAGAGATGCTGTAAACATTGACGTATAACAATAATGAATGTTCTGTTAATAGAAAATAGAAATAGTAATTATGAGAAATTATTTCGATTAATGAGATTATAAAATTTCATATACATTTCTAAAGCTTCCTGTATAGGTATGAATAATCATTTCATCAATGCTAGAAGAGATGAACATATTAATACAGTTAACAAATACTCAATATCATCAACACTATCCATGCTATAGGTACAAGTTATAGTATTAATTTTTGTAATATGGGAATACTATTCGGATATGACTCTATTTAACAATATCAGATCAGAGAAGCCGTTGAGATCTTTAAAAACACAGATTGTATCAACAAATATGATGATACATACAAATTACTTTCTATTTGGATTTTTTTTTTTAAAAAAAACTCATTAATCTAAATAAGTTTTCATAATTATTATTTCTATCTTCTATTAATAGAACATTCGTTATTGTTATACATCAGTGTTTACAAAATCTCGACAATTATTTTATAATATTTGTTACCCAATTGATGACAAATGAGACCTGTCGAAATGTTGGTTTATACATATATCTTCAATAAATTATACATAAATGTATCCAGATATTTCATTTATATCTGTAGTCCATGAAAATCTTTGATTTAATATATATATATATATCACAACTTGAATTTATATGATGTACATATAAATATATGGGATTTGAACTCAGACTTTCAAGTACCCTTCAATTATCCACACTATCTCATACCACTAATACACATGACCACACACATGTAGAAAAGATAAATAATCACCAATATATGTATTTCGTGCTGAACCAGCACTCATCAGTTGGTCCAGATTATCATGCTCAGTTTATATTAAGATAGCAAATCATCATACTTTAATGCTCAAGCTTCAATCTCCTTCAACTTCCAATTCTTCAGCCATCCATACCATTGAAAATCTGATGATGGAAAGCCCAAATCCCACGCTGGTGTATATATGTATGTTAGAATGCAACAAGAAAAAATCAAAAATAAAATACACAGATGAGTGAATAAACAGGTGTCACTGCTATCACTGACAGAATATATACATATATTATCTTAGTTATTCAGGACTATCCTTTTTATATACAAAGAGAACCAATAGAAAAGTAGATTCATTTTCTTGTTATTTTATTGACAAATATTGAAGTGGAGGGGGTCTTATTATTTACTACAATAGCATTTACTATTTTAAAACGATTGTATTTAACATTATACACACACATATATATATATATATTAACAATTAGAAATTACACAATACCAATATAGATAATGATCAACAATCTCAAACTGTTGTCAAGGCAACCTCCTTTTAACAATTAACATATATATATATTAATAAATGAGTTTTGTATTAGATTGTTTTTTTTTAATGTTAAATTTCCTTTTTATTATTTTGTATTTAAATAAATATGTATGATTACTTTAAAAATGGTGGGAAAATATTTAATTTATTATAGTATATGTGCTTGATTTGGAAATTATATATATATATAATAAAAATAAATATGATTCAACCAAAAATGAAGGAAAGTTGACTTTTTAAATTCCTCATTGTTATTAGTAATGTAGTCTTCTGATTGGTTCTTAAAAAATTGCATTACTTTTTCCCTCTATTTTCCACATTCTATTTAAGTTTGCGCGTAAGTACCCCCTGCAGTGTCTTCATAACTTACTTAATTAACAATTGTTATTAATTTGTACAACTAAATTACTCATAATTTTTTCTTGACCTGACTATAAAGAGTCTCTCATGCCAATGATTACCTCTCTGCATGAGTTCTGGCAATGGAATTGTGTTTATGTCATCACATTTTTATCTATGAAGTACAAATGGCAGTTATGAGTCCACTTTTCTTTTTATCTCTGTTTCTATCTTTTTGTACTTTGTCTTTTTCTGTATTTCTGTTTTTTTTTCTCTTTTGAAGCTACAATGGTCGTATTAATAGCTGCTGGAAAATGGTGATAAGTAATACGGAAATAGCCATCTCTTATCAAGCCTATAAACTAGAATTCTGGGAACTTTTTTTATTTACTTTGCTTTTCAATTAAGAATAGTGAGTGACATAGCCATCTATAACCCATACATTTTAAAAGAGTTTTCAGAAGCCACTCTGAACTTGATATCTCTCCATTATGAACAGAGTAAGAAACCTCTAATAATTTTCAAAATCATCCTACAATTGTCATCTTTTTTATAAGCTAGCTGGAAGCACCCTAACCTTAATATCACAATACTTCTATATCACGTTTTTTTCCATCATCAGATTTTCAATGATATGGATGGCTGAAGAATTGGAGGTTTGAGTAGATTGATGCCTGTCCATTAAAGTGTGAGGATTTGCTATCTTAATATAAACTGAGCACTGATTATATATATGTGTGGGGGATGATAATCTGGACTAACTGATGATTGCTGTTTTAGCATGAAATACGTATATTGGTGATTATGTATCTTTTCTACATGTGTGTGGTCATGTGTATCAGTTGTATGAGATAGTGTGGATAGTTGATGGATGCTTGAAGTCTGAGTTCAAATCCCTATATTTACAATTAAGCTCCAGGTCTGTGAAGAGTGCATGGTTTTCAAATATTTAATATATATTCAATAAATAAACGCAAACTACATAGGCAAATATATGATGAAACTACAACATATAGGGATACAGACAATGCAATAAATTATTCAACTGTCCGATGAAGAATAATCCAAATTTGAAGAATATAGTATTTTATGTGGGTATACTTTACTTATTTATATATCTAGCTTAAAATTATTACAAAGGCTAAGCTTCGTGCGATGTTATTGATATTAAGAATGATTTCTCTAACGTACTTACTAATGATAATTGTTTATATCTGTTGATGAGATATATACCAAAATTCATACTCAAATATTACATAACAACGATGACAATGGATTTCTTCTAATACATATATTTTCGATATATTTATTATTACACTTACACACACACACACGTTGTAGTATTGACAAATCATACTTAATTGGATACAGACGGTCTTCATTTTCCATTACAATTTATTCATATTCCACATGACTGAGTTTATATTAAGCCACTATTAAAGGTAATTTATTTTGCTAATGATTTTAAGTATTATTTAAAATTTGTTACAAAACAATTATTCTTCAAATCTTTTTTAACTTTTGAAAAAGAAAAATTTTAAATTAAATTGAATAGCGCCATATATATATGTTATTTTAAGTAGATGCGACAATTTTAAACACCTTCTGGTGACAAAGAACTATTTTTCTAACTTTTAAATAAAAGAAGGGTGAAATAATCCGTGTCCTTTTTAATTTTTTCCTCTTGACTGCAGTATCGATTCCATCCAGATATATTTATACAGGAGGCAAGAGCACGCCCTCTTGGGACCGAAAATGGCATAATGATGAGTTTGTTCATTATAACAACTCTTCTTCTAATGGTAGGCTTGCATAAGTGGCTTGTAATAGGCTGCCAGTATAGTTAAGAGCTTAGGGGGAAACAAGGTTTATTGTTGGAGAAGAGACTAGATGAAAAGATCTCAAGAGAGCAAAGCTCACAACATTTGAAAAGGATTCAATTAAAACTTCTCCTGTTCACTATTATACTTTGATATTAATGCTAAAGAGATTTGGATGGGAAAAATTGTTAAAAAAAGTTTTTTTTTATCATTACATTAAAAGTGTAATTAAGTTAGAAGATATTTTGATTTGATATATAAATATAGTAGCATTATATAAATCTTCATGTTCTTTTTAATAAAATACGTCACAGTTGGAAATGTCAAAGTTAAAGTTAAAAATACAGACAAAAAGTAACACAAAAAATGTATAGTATATTGAAATTTAATGATGATAAAGACAGAAAAAATTTAAATGGACATGAGATTTTAACCTGGTATTACCTCACGGACGAATACTAGGCTGAAAACTAGCGTATTAACAAATAGAAAGAATAGAACATTAGATTAGGAATGTTTTAAATAGCGTATCAATGTGTATAAATAAGTTGAAGCTATATAATCAAAATATAGATTGATTTTTTTTCTTTAAAAAAAGTATAACTATTTACACTACTGATACTAATAGTAAAGATAAAATATTATTTTAAATTATATATATCCCATAATTGTTTTAGTAGGTTTGGTTTACTTGAATGATAGACTTTGAAGCTCAATGCCATGGATCACAGCCCTGTTCTAATGATTCTGAGACTTGAAACTTTTATGGACAACCAACTAATAAACCAGGAGTGGGGAACCTTTTTTTTCCAAAGGCTATTTGAATATTTATAATACTATTCGAGGGCCAAATGAAATTATCTACTTAAAAAAATAGCCTGCTATATTTATTTGATCAAAAATTGAAATAGTTTATCCCTAATGAGGAGCGGGCAACCTTTTTAACTTTCCCTTTTTAAATGATGGCCATAATTTTTTTGTAAATTAAAAATAAAGTAACATCCTTATTATTAATGATTTACATGGTGTCTCATTCTCAGTTATTGTTCCACATTTAATGACAATTTATCCAATTTTCCTTGTGACAATATTTTATGATATATTCTCAAATTTCTTTTTATGTTCTGGACCGATTAATTCTACAGAAGCTAGGATGCAGTCTTTTATAAACACTCCTTCAGAAAATGACAAATTTTTTACATTTTTTTGAAACAGTGTAACTTGCTTTCACATAATTTTCTGACTTGTTTGTATTTTTTTATGAAGCATGTTAGCTACTTAATGAGGCTTCTTTTTAATTTTTCTATTTTAATATTTTTTTTTTCTCCAACAATTTTGTTGTAATCAGAATGTTTTAATAAATGGCGCCTCTTAATATTATGTTCTTTATTAGCTGAAATACTTTCCAGACATATTAAGCACAATTTAATCTATCTATCTATCTATCTATCTATCTATCTATCTATCTATCTATCTATCTATCTATCTATCTATCTATCTATCTATCTATCTATCTATCTATCTATCTATCTATCTATCTATCTATCTATCTATCTATCTATCTATCTATCTATTCTATCTCCTTTATCTTTCTTTGCATTTCTATCTATCTATCTATCTATCTATCTATCTATCTATCTATCTATCTATCTATCTATCTATCTATCTATCTATCTATCTATCTATCTATCTATCTATCTATCTATCTATCTATCTATCTATCTATCTATCTATCTATCTATCTATCTATCTATCTATCTATCTATCTATCTATCTATCTATCTATCTATCTATCTATCTATCTATCTATCTATCTAGATAGATAGATAGATAGATAGATCCATTTTTTTTTGAAAGGCATAATTTTCTGTGTCAGTTTTTCTTATCATACCCAGTGCAGGCATCCTAATAAAAAAATTAAATACAAAATAATAATAATAATAAAATGAAGTAAAATTCAAGTTTTATTTTTGCTAATATACATTTGCCTGCAAAAATCACTATAAAACTAAATACTCCTGGTATACATAATTTTTGGAATATTGCATCCCTGGGTAGAATGAACTAGAACTATTATAAAGACCAGAGGGAGAAAAAGATGTAGTTAAGAAAATAAATATTTTATTTTACTTAACTGTTAATTCAATATTTGCATCCTGCTCATGTTTAAATAAAAGTTTTATAAAGGGTCATTTTATATACATTTTAGAAATTGTCCATGAGCCATATTAAGATCTTGCAAAGGCTGGTGGTTCATTACCTATGCAATAAACAAATGAGTTATTTATTATTTTAGAATAAATGAGAAAATACTGCTATGTATGGTTTTATAGACATGTAAGGAATAAATGTAAATAATCAAGTTTATTTTAAATATCATCATCATTATTTTTGATCAGTATTAAACCACTATCCATCATTATGAATCCACTATAGGAAAAAGAATTCTCCAAGCTTAATTGAGTTTTTCTGCTCTCTAGCATTTCTTCTTCACATTGTATGAGCAAACCTTCCTATCATCCATCCCACATGTGAGCCCCTTTTAGGCATTTTACAACCTCTGAGATCTCATTTAAGATTTCAACTATTCATATATTATCATCTCTTCTAGAAATATAACCAGCCCAGTTCCACACTGGTCTTTTAATTCTTTTAGATATCAGTAAGACCTACTGTTCTTTTATCCATGTATTTTATTCTTGTTACTCTGAATATATATCTCTCCATACAATTCACCGAGTGGTCTGAGGTGTTTAGACAGCTCTTTTGTAAGTATCCAAGTCTCACATATAAATATGAATCAGTAAACACATTTATTCAAATCTTCCTTTTTAAGTGCATAGATATATTTTCTTTTAACATTAAATTGTTTCTAGCAAAAGCACTCTATGCAAATTTAATTGTAAAGTTTGTAATTGTTAACTGCTTCTTTTGAAAAAAAATCTATGGAAATGTTGCATTATATTAATCTTTTTAGCATATTTTAAAAGTATGATTCATTATATAACTTGAGATGTGATAAATTTTGTTTATTTTGTTTGGAAATGAATCAGGTGGTAGTAGAGAGAAAAAAATCTTGTTAGTTTTGAGAGTTTGAAAAATGTTTTGAGTTTGCAAATGTAAACAGTAATAAATATTGAGGTTGAGCAAGTTTTAAAATGTAATAAAAGAATAAAGGGGATGTTGAATCAATTAGCCATCACTTCATAATTCTAGGATTTTGAAGATATAATAATATAAACAGGAGTATTACATCTGTAAAAGAATTTATTATTAATCATTTTTCTGGAGTTTATAATACTGATGTACAATAATGTTCTGATGCTTATAATATTATTCATGTATTAAAACATTGTATCTTTTTCAGTTTAAGTGCAAAAGTTTTACTTCAATTTTGCATTGAACAGTTTTACTTAAACAGTTAGTGATCCTTATACTTCAATTTCCAGATAGCAGGAGTAATTAAAAAGTAAGAAAGGTTTAATGGGTTTAATCTGAATAGAGGTAACATCAAGCTGTATTTGCTATTTTGAGTATTATTATAGCATTACTATCACTATATCTTCTCTACAATGTTTTAAGCCTATTTATAATTTACAACATTGTGCACAGTTTTATTTTAAAACACTTAAATCTTTAAATTGTTAGTAGAAAAAGTCTGAAGATGTCAGCATTATTATATTCTGATAAATAATAATGGGTTAATATTAAATTTAACCTTTAAATCTTGATGCCAGTGAAAACAATTAAAACTATCACAGTAGAGCAGTGTAAGAGTGTTAATAAAGATTTCATTAATTTTCTTGTTTCACTAGCTGAACCACCTTTCCTTTAGATCTCTTATTATGCATTATCTTTATTTTTTTATACTTGTAAAGTTCAAATATGATTTTTTAGAATGTTTTTATTTGGAATCTTATATTTTTAACTAATCAAGTTTAAATTATTAAATTTTTATACAGAATAAAGGTTTAATACTAAATCCAAATGTTGAATGATTACAAAAGTTGTCACCAGGTGTAACAATAGAAATATTTTCACCAAATGAAAAGTTAACATAGAGCAAGCTATTTTTTGTGTGTATTTTTAGTAATTAATATGTAAAATGTTATGAATTGTCACACTGTTTAAGTATAAGATTAACTTTAAAAAAAAATGTCATGGATATTAAATTCTGACCAGACATTTTTCTTTCACACTTTTTTCTGATATAATAATTTAGCAATACAAAATAAGAATCTGATGTCTTATAAAATTTATCAGTTTCACTTATTATTGAAAATACCTTTGAAAGTAGAATCATAATTTTTTTGTTTCAGCATTATGCAGATAAACAAAGGCAAAACTGTCCATACAGTAGTGCCACCCTGTGCCAAACAGAGTAATCAATGGATGCCAGAAGGCTTTTGTATAAAATCCCTATCTAGCACAAGCCTTCTGGCATCCATTGATTACTCTGTTTGGCACAGAGTGGCACTACTGTATGGAGAGTTTTGCCTTTGTTTACAACAATTATGTGCTAGTATAGAGATGGTGATCATGTGACATTATGCAGATAGTTAGAAAATTATTACATATAAAAAACAGGCACTTTAATTTTCCTTTTCTGATGCCAGATAAAGAAATTATGATATGATTTTAGAAGTTGTTTTACATTTAATTTTTTTCATTTGTTATTCAAAACAAACTTTTAGCATAGACTCATAATTTGCTTGTTTTAATCTATGCAGACATTTGGAAAATTTATATAGCTTAAAGATCGATTTAATAAAAAAACTGATCTTTTTTTTTTATGGGGATAAAGAATTAGTGATTAAATATTAGAAATTGCTAACATATTTAATTTTTTATTTCTATTGAAAATAAACTTTTAGCATAGACCAGTCATTTTAGTGCTATCTAAGGATTAGTGTAAAGAAAAATAGAATAAATGAATGATAAAAATTATTAATATACTTTTATTAAGTAATTTGTGTCAAAGTTGTGAGGGCAGAATATTTGACACATCAAAAAGATTGTAGTAATTTGCTATATATATATTGAACAATGGTAGAGATATGCCTAAGAAGTTGTTGTGGTGGGCCTACTGATAAGTGCTGGTTCAGCATGAAATATGGATCTTGGAGATCATACGTCTTTTTCATATGTCTTTGATCATGTGTTTATGATAACTTCTGCAAAATGTTAAAAGTAGATAAAAAACCGTTCTTACCTTGTGTAAAAGTAGTGTATTGAAAATTACACTATAAAAATATTATTCATGGTTGGAAAATCTCTAGTCTAATAAATGACGAATAGAAATTATTTAGGTTACATGATTTGTTTTTGATGACAGGTAACAAGTAATGATTTCGACATTAGAACTTATTCCCACAATTTATTTTTCATTTATTATTGAAAACATACTTTTAGCATAGTCTCATAATGTCATTGTTTCTGTGTTTTGAAGGCATTTGGAAAATTTATATAGCTTAAAGATCAGTTTAATTTCTTCATGAAAATGTATCATGGGTAAAAAACCTGTCATGTGATTTTTTCTTTCTTTTTATGTCTATTAAAAAAATAATGATTTGACATTAGAAACTGCTGTATTTTCTTGTTTCATTTTTTTTATTATTATTAATGAAAACAAAATTTTAACACAAAATTAAAAATATTTTAATTTTTATATGCTGTCTACAGCATTCAGATATTTTCTTGACTTTTTAACATTTCAGTTTTCTTATTAATGTATATACTGCTGAAATTGTATTCTATGTACAATTCTGCAGTACCAATGTTGGCTGACTTAAAATGTTGTAGGGAAAAAGGGTTAGAATTTACACAGTTTGGATTAATTATAATGTGCCTGTTTTAATACCCTTAATATACAATTTTCAAATATATTTAATTTTCAAATATATTTATAATTTTCAAATATATTTACAATCTAATAAAAAAAACTATAATTTATAAAAACAGTTAATATTTATTTGATCCTTATGGATTAATCATAGATGCTGTGTTGCAAACTATAGCATACTTACTTACATAGATCTGTACATTTATTGACTGTAAACTTCAACCAAAATATCCAAATTTAATTATATACTATTCAATAAAAAAAAATAAAAAATGTAAATAAACAAATAAAAAAAAACTTAAAATTCATAAATCTAATGCACTTTATGATGCATGGGTAACAATTTTTTTATTTCTAAACATCGCAAATGATTGTGTTTTAAAAAGTTGTAAATATATTAACCTTTCCACTGGTACAAATTCCTATTGGCCGAGTGAGTTAAAGTTCTAAACTTTTGATTGGTGAATTACAAAATCAGCAGTAAAATATAATTGCCTTTTAATATTATATTCATTTTAGTTTACTTTCTAAAAAGCAAATTAATAATTTGTCGGATTATTAAAGTGATTGAAAGTTTTTTCACAAATACATTTCTATTTATCATTATAAAAATAATTTATAGTGGAAAACCTAAAACAAACATTTTGTAACCTATAAGAAAATGCAACCTATGTCATTGATTTATTTCTCAATTTACATTCATGTAAAAGTAAAGAATTTTTACTAAAATCTTAACTATTCTGTCTTGCATTGGTGGTCGAGAGGTCAGTGCGACTGCCTTGCACTTGCAGACAGTTGCCCGGGTTGTGGGTTCACATCCTGGCCGATGCTATGACATTTAAAAAAAATCTTAACTATTCTTCTAAAATAATTATATTTTCAGCATATTTTATTAAAATAATTTATAATATGTAAAAAAAAATACTTAAAAAATACTGTAAAGCATTCATTTTCATTTTTAAAATCAAAACAAGGAACTTGGAGCTGACAAAATTGTTGACAAGTGCTCCCTTTTGTTCAAAATGAAAAACAACCAATCAGCACTTTGGAAAGTTCACCTTCTCCCATTGTTACAGCTTTAAATTTAAATATTACTGGTTTTTTACCTGTAAAATAATTCTAGAGAGGGCAGCATCTTATGTTACATTTTAAGCTTTAAAATGAGTGTAAATTTGCTATAATAATGTAAAAAGTACTGGTTTTATAGCCGATCCAATTATAATTAGAGAAGCCCATTGAAAGGTTAATAAATATCAAAATCCATACATAATCATGTTTATTAATAATATTCCTTCAGATTATAAAACACAAACATTTTATTCTTTTATTATTCTTTTTGAAGCTTATATGCAGTATTTTATTTAATAAAATATTTTCTAAGCATAATAATAAAAGTTCTACAAAATTTTAGAGCATACTAAAAATTTGATACTGACTTAAAAACATTAACACCATTAGAAAGATCATAATTTCTTGATAGCAAGATCATTAATATGTTTCTGCAAGAGAAAAAATTATTGAACAAAAAATTGCCTCAGGCATATATTTATTTTATTTAAAAAAATAAAAATAAGGTATAATGAGTTGTTTTTTATTTCTATTGTTTTTGTAAATAAATGAGTGAATACACACAGTAAAATATGCTAAATGTGTTCCCTCAATTTATTATTAACTATGCCTTTTTAATTGCTACATATCTACTTTTATGCCCATATTCTCATTAATTTGGTCTAAAAAAATTCAATATATATAAATTTTAGAATTTATTATGTAAGTAGCATATTCACTGTGCACATAATTATGATATAACTGCTTCTAGATAATTATTTTTAGGCTACAATTTATATTATTTCTAACCCAGATATAAATTTTAAACTTTAATTAAAAATTAATTATAAAATGCATCTTAAGTCATTTACTTTCTTCACATATCTTGATTCAGTTTACCCATTGCATTTTTAATTATTTGTGGTCTCTCTTTTCAGTATATTATTATAATATCACAACTTTGTAATGTTGTTTTGTCAGATCAAACATATTTTGTGAATTTACATGTCTTCTCAATTTATGCATTAGGATAAAATTTATTGGGGGTGGAATCTGAATTATATATATATTTACTATCATTCATTGAAATTTCTTAAATAATTTTGCCAATCTGCCTGCTATACTATCATTTTTCTAATGATGATTTATAAATCCCATTCTATTTCTTTTTTAATATTAATAGAAAGTATATGTTCTTTTTAAAATCAATTGCCACATCGCCTTAAGAAGGTCACAATTTCTTATTTAAAATTAAATTGATTTTCCAAATTGTGTAATATTTCTTGACCTGAATGTGATTATCCTTGAAGTTAGCCAAATAAAATATTATCATTAAATGCTAACCAATGACTGTGTTTCCAAAATTCTTGGCTTTTTCTGTTTTTGCTTCTCAGTCATTACCTTAATTGCTGACTTTGTATACTCTAGAATATGAGGACCATAGTTTATTATTGTCTAATCACAAGTGTAAGTATAAAGAGTGCCTAAGTATTTACACACATAATACATATACATATTGTCTTCAAGGAAATTCAATTAATGTCTCAGTTATAAAAAAGGTTCATAATGTTTGCTTGATCTGAAATTTAAACATAATACCAGTATATGCAACATTCTGTTTGAAACATGGTGACAAGCAGATTATCTGTGATGAGCAGATTATCTGTGACAATTATATGATAACAATAACCTTAATGATGAAAGAAACATAGAGTGGACATAAAAAATTTATTTTGCTTAGTTGTGATAGTGCATTCCCTTAGAATTATGTTAACCCATTTAAAGTCCAACTTCTCTCATTCTTATTTGAAAGCACCTAATGACAATTTTGGTTATATTTGCTCTTTTTATATTGGATCATAATCCATTCCAATTCATATAAATTATTGAATGAAATATTTTTTATATCAATTTCATTTTTAAAATGAAAGCAAATTTAAAGTTGAGTCATCATAAACAAATAAAATTATATCTTAAAATTCAAAATTAAACTTATTATTATTAAAATGCCACAAAATTTTTTTTAACTGTTATTTATGAAAGGAATTCTTATTAACCATTAAAAATGGTTTACACTTAACTGTAATAATATTTTTGCAACATGACTTTTCAAAAACAAATATTACAAATGAAATCTAACTGTAATCATGCAGTTTTAGTTTAAAATAAATGTTTTATAAATATGTTGGCTGCAGAAAGGAGTTTGCTATTAACTGAAAGGAGACCCTTTGATTTCTCTTGGAAGCCTTAAAGGAACCGAGCAGGGCAAATTCCTAATGTCCACTCCATATGTTTTTGTCGTTGCAGCTGTTATTACTATGTGATTATTCATATAGTATACGAACGTGGATGGGCTGCTCACCAACACGCATTAGCCAGCGTGGTGAGTTTATTGGCTTTTTGCCTCTGAGTTTAAGATCAAGAAACACCATGGTCTTTCTTCTCAGTGCCTGATAAGGTAGAATGAATGTTTGTGTAAATGATAAATATTTTTCCAATACATATATACAATTATGACAGACAAAAATAAAGCACGGCCCTTATTCCCAGGAGGCTGTAAAGTCACCAATTAAGGCAGCGGTTGGTGGCCGAAGGTGGAGGGTGCTAAGAATCCCCTGATTGCAGACACAGGCTGCCATTTGATGACGACTTTTTATTTAGGTACTTACAACTGCAGATCACTTTCAAGTGAAGGAAGATTGCAAGAATTAGAAGAAGAACTGTCTTATATTAAATGGGACATTATTGGACTTTGTGAAGTTAGAAGAAAAGGTGAAGAAACAATTGATTTAAAAAGTGGACATATACTCTATTATAAAGGCACACATATTGGAAATATAAGTGGAGTAGGACTCATTATAAATAAAAAGTGGAAGAACAATATTGTGGAGATTGATGGTGTATCGGATAGAGTGTCAAGATTAGTTATACAACTTAATAGCAGATACCAAATGCAGATAATTCAGGTTTATGCCCCAACAAGTTCTCATAGTGATGAAGTAGTAGAAAATTTTTATATGGATGTACAAAAGGCTTTTGATCAGAGTAAACAGCATTTTAAAATTGTTATGGGAGACTTTAATGCTAGAATTGGTAGACAAATGAAAGATGAAATTGCTGTAGGTAATTTTGGTTATGGTAATAGAAATGAGAGAGGACATAGACTTGTGGAGTTTGCAGAAAAAGAAAAACTTTATATTATGAATTCATTTTTTGAGAAAAATGTTAAAAGGAAATGGACATAGAAGCATCCAAATGAAGGTACAGCAGAATTGGATTATATTTTGACTAACAGAAAATACATATTTCAAGATTGTAATGTTCTTAATAAATTTAACACAGGAAGTGATCATCGATTAGTAAGGTGTAAGTTACGTGTTAATGTAAAACTAGAGAGACAAAAATTATTAAGAAAAACAATATTTACAGTTGATATTCCTAATCTTCAGAAACATTCTAATGAATTTAAATTAGAACTTACAAATAGGTTTCAAGTGTTAGGAGATTTTGAACATGATTCAGATTTGAATGAAATTAATATGAAAATAACTGATACACTTTTAAAAACTGCAACAAACATAGCTGGTAGAAAAAAGCAGCAATTGACTAATAAAATTTCTACTGAGACTAGAGAATTTATGAAGAAAAGAAGGAATATGAAGATATACAAAAATGATGTATTAAAAAGAATTGAATATCTAGAATTTTGTAAAATGGTACGGAAAAGAGTTGAAAATGATATAAGAAAGTATAACTGTGAAATAGCAAGCAAAGCTGTAGAAGAAAATAAAAGTCTCAAAAATGTTAAACAACATTTTGGTATTGGTAGGAAATTTATATGTGCAATAAGAAAAAAAGATGGAATTATTACTAAAAAGAGAGATGACATCATGAAATTGGTAGAAGATTTTTATCAAGAATTATATAGTAATAAAGAACAAGTACCTCCTATATCTATTACATCTTCCGAATTGCCCAGAATTTTAAATGAAGAAGTGAGACATGCAATTAAGTGTATGAAGAAAGGAAAGGGTCCAGGAAATGACGGAATTATAATTGATATATTAAAAGAAGCAGGTGAAGAAATAGAAACAATTTTAATAAAGTTATATACCAAATGTCTAAATGATAAAGATGTGCCGGAAGATTGGAAGAATGCAGTAATAATATTAATATTTAAAAAAGGTGATAAAGAAGATATTAGAAATTACAGACCTATCAGCCTTTTATCAGTTTTATATAATTTTTTTACCAAGATAATTACAACTCGTCTACAGAGAACTTTGGATTTCCACCAACCAAGAGAACAAGCTGGATTTAAAAGTGGTTTTAGTACAATAGATCATATCCAGGTACTGAGAGAAGTCATAGAAAGGACAAACGAATATGAGTTGTCATTATGTTTTGGATTTGTAGATTATGAAAAGGCATTCGATTCTATACACATTTCTTCAGTGATTAAAGCATTGGATCATCAAGGTATAGATCCAGGATATTGTCATATTTTAAAGAATATTTATAAAAATGCAACAGCAACAATTAGATTGCATAATGATACTGGAAAAATCAACATTGAGAAAGGTGTAAGACAAGGTGACTCCATATCTCCAAAACTCTTTATAGCAGTGCTGCAAGAAGTATTTTGTGGATTAAAATGGGGAACTAAAGGAGTGAAAGTAAATGGAGAGTATTTAAGTCATTTAGATTTCGCAGATGATGTAGTTGTTTTTGCAAATAATGCTTCAGAGCTGCAAGAAATGTTGCAGGAGTTAGCAGATGAAAGTAGAAAAGTAGGACTAAAGATAAATGTTAAAAAGACTAAAGTAATGTTTAATCGATTTGTTCAAAATATGAAAATAAAGATTGATTATGAAGAATTAGAAGAAGTTAACAGTTACAAATACCTTGGTCAGATTATTAGTACAGATGGAAACATAATGGAGGAAATTAATCATAGAATTAAACTTGGTTGGAGTGCTTTTGGTAGAAATAACTTGCTACTAAAAGGAAATATGCCTATGTGTTTGAAAAGGATGGTTTTTAACAAATGTGTTTTACCAGTTCTTACTTATGGATCTGAGACTTGGACACTTAATAGAAGAGCAATACAGAGACTTCAGACCACTCAAAGGAGTATGGAGAGATGTATGTTGGGAGTAACAAGAAGAGATCGAAAACGCAATGTATGGGTAAGACAACAAACAGGTGTTACTGACCTTATTGAAAAAATTAAAAGATTGAAATGGAGTTGGGCTGGACATATTGCTAGAAGAAATGATAATAGATGGACAATTGGAATTTTAAACTGGATTCCAAGAGATTGTAAAAGACCCAGAAAGAGACCACATGTGAGATGGATCGATGAAATAAGAAAATGTGCAGGGGTGTTGTGGAGAAGAGAAGCTAAAGATTGGAGAAGATGGATCAAACTTGGAGAGACCTTCATCCTGCAGTGGATTGATAATGGTTGATGATGATGATGATGATGACTGATAATTACAACATTTTCTTTGGAAATACTAAAAAAATGGAATATGTTCTGAAAATCACAGGGTCAAATGATCTACCAATTAGTATTGCTGCCATTTTCCTTGTATTATGATACAACCAATCAAGTATTATTGGCTTGCTTTGATATTCAAATTTATGCATTATTTATAAATCACATGATACTGACTTCTTCAGATTTTTTAGCTAATAATTTTAGACAATATCAATAACAATCAATAATTTCAAAGTGTTATCAAGGCAACCTTCTTTTAACAATAAAGATGGAATCCCAAATTTATTAATGGTCTAATATATTTATATAGACACTAAAAATTGCAACTTGACTATTGAGATTGAAATTATTGATACAAAAAGCTTAAATAAACCTCTTAAACAGGTAAATACAACCTATTCTGAATGCAGACTAGTAAATAGTCAATTATAACATTACAAACTGCAATTATAAATTTCAAATTGCACCCAAAGTATTACTTAAATAATAAATGTAATAATGTTCAAGGATAAATGGATTTGTAAGTAATATTAAAAACAAGTCAACATTTAGACAATCCCAATATCAATAACAATCAATAATTTCAAATTGTTGTCAAGGCAACCTCTTTTTAACAATAAAGGTGAAATCCCACCTTTATTAATGGGGTACTTAGGTATTAGTCCTGCAATGTAGGGGAGATAGTTTGCGTTTTCACATCTACAATAAATGTGTAGTCATACAATCATGTCAAATTGATGGAAAATAAACCCTGCAATGTTATCTGATCTCATGTGAAAACGTGTTTCTCTTTATCAAAACATGTTTTTTTGATATTTCGACATTTCCAGTTATTGTTCAGATTTTTTTCTGACTATGCTTTCATTTCAATTGCATTTTTGCTTCATCAAAGCATTTCTATGTTATTTCTACTTCTGTGTTCATTTGATTTTAAGTATACGTGGTGTTCTTTTGTGTCTTATTGATTTTCTTTTCATAACTTCCTAATTCTGGTTATGATCATTTTCATGTGAATTGCAGTTATAAACTTCATGAATCCAGCAACTGGGGTTCACACACAAAACATTTAAAGACCATGGGGTTTTATGAATTAACAAAATAACGGCAGCAAGGGACATCAAGATAACATTTCAACTCATACCTGGTCATATTTATATATTGCATAGATTGCACAAATATGATGCTTTCATTTGCATACTAAACAACATAAAAAAATTTTCTAACAGGTTGAAAAGTTAATAAAAATGTTGTAATTTATATTTCTTTCTTGTGGTGAATTTTTTTATTATTTATTTTAAAATATATATATTAGTTTATTAGCATTTCTGTGAAAAATTCCATTCAGTCAATATACTGCACAATCATGTGTTCATTAAAACTCCATTTGGGGAGGGAAGAATTTTCAGTTGAGAAATCCATTTTGTGTCAAAAAAGTAAATGTCAAATTGCTTGTTTCAGTGCAACAATTCCTGTTATATATTAGATGGTAAGTAGCATATATGTGTATTTTATATTTTTTTTAAATAATATTTAAAAAAATAATAATTTAGTGCTTGTTTTGTCTGTATTTAAAGTAACAGTTGCGACTTGTGTAATGGCATCATTTTATTTCACATATTTTTAGATTGAGAAAATGTACTTTTTGAAACCGATTTTTTGTAAAATTTATATCTTCAGTGTTGTTGTAAATTTTGCAGTGTGAAAATGAAAGTCATATATATTTTTCTGGATGGCAAATCAATATTTTTTTAAAGTCTTCTTTTTTTAATATCGATTTACTATTAATATAAATTTTAAACTTTTTCATGTGAAAGTAGTATATATTTGTGTATGGCAAATCAATTTTTTTTAAATGTTCTTTTTAATATCAATTTCTTGCTCAAATTCATTATTGTTATAAATTGAAATTCTGATCCATTTACTATTGTTGATATAAATTTTATACTTTTTATCGTTTGAAAATTGTATATAATTCTGCTCTATATTTTGTACTTTTAATTATGTGAAAGTGGTATTTTTAGTCCTGCAACACACATGTATTAGACATGCTATGTCTTTTCACATACATATCCAACCTGCCGATAACTTTATAAATCTTGTGAAAATATCATGTACAAGATCCATGTACACATTACTTTTTACAAATCTTGTGAAAAATATCATGTACAAGATCCGTGAACATGTTATTTTGGTCATATTACAAGAGTACAAAGTTATCAGTGGATTGATATGAATGTGAAAGATGCAGCAGGTCTAATACATGCTCTGTGTTGTAGGATTAATACTAAAGTACCATTAATGGTTTAATATACTTATATAGACACTAAAGATTGCAAGTTGACCAGAGAGATTAAAATTATTGACACAAAGAAGTTTAAATAAACTTCTTTAACCCTTTCCTATTGCTGTGTGGTCTTAAATATTTTAGCATTTTTTGGTGCTTTTCTTTGTCTCACATATCAATGTAAAATATATAATTAAATAATTATTACTTATCAGAAAATAATACATTTGACTTCATTTGATAGAAATTTTTGTTTAATACTGAAATAAATTTTAAATGTTCACATTTTGTTTCTATAAATATTAAAAAAATGAGATTGTAAACAAAACAAAGAGTTTACACATCATCGTTTTTAGAAAGATTATTATCAGTTTACAAAATCAATGAAATATTCATTATTTCTGATTATTTTTAAAAATTTAAACCAATATTTATGTATTTCTCATATATCTAATGAATTATGCTTTAAAAGTTAAATTTTTTTGAGTATTTATTGCAAAATTGCAATATGTTTCTTACTCGTAAATATAAAAGTAGATCACTATGTGAAAGCTAAACTTGTAAAAATAGCTTAAGGCCATATTCACATTAGCTGCTAATATAACAGCATATTTTTGAAAATAAAGTATTTCTAGTCAAAATAAGTTATTAATAATTTATATTTCACAATATCTAATCAATATTTCACAATATCTAAACTATGTAGTGTAAATTATTGTAAAAAAATATCTAAAACTATATTAAATTCACAAATAAACATGTTTTTGGTCATTGGGACTATTTTCTTTAAGACAATGTATTAATATGCCAAACGTTTTACTGCCTATCAATGGGACAATGGTTGAACATGTCTGGGAGTGGCCTACTTCTATTGTTTGGGAATTTGTTTGATTTCCCCACCATCTATCATAATTTTTTGAATGAATTTTTTATATAGTAAAATATACAGTAAAATATGCATTTTAATGTATAATACTTATGAAAAAATTCACCAAGGGGAAGAATTGGCCAAAACACGCAATATTGTGGAATAAAACTATGGAAGGTTAAATAGATAAATATAACCTGTTCTGAATGCAGACTAATAAATAGTCAATTATAACATTACAAACTGCAATTATAAATTTCAAATTGCATTCAAAGTATTACTTAAATAATAAGTGTAATAATGTTCAATGCTAAATGGATTTATAAATAGCCATTAAAAACCTGTTAACATTTAGTCAATCCCAATACGAATAAAAATCAACAATTTCAAACTGTTGTCAAGGCAACTTCCTTTTAACAATAAAAATGGAATCCCACCTTTATTGATGGTCTGATTTACATATATTAACACTAAAGATTACAACTTGATCAGAGAGATTGAAATTATTGATACAAAGAAGTTTAAATAAACTTCTTTAAACAAATAAATGTAACCTGTTCTGAATGCAGACTAATAAATAGTCAGTTATAACATTACAAACTGCAATTATAAATTTCAAATTACACCCAATGAATTACTTAAATAATAAGTGTGATAATGTTTAAAGCTAAATGGGCTTGTAAGTAATCATTAAAAACTAATCAACACTTAGACAATCCCAATATCAATAATCAACAATTTCAAACTGTTGTCAAGGCAATCTCCATTTAACATAAATATGTGTGTGTGAATTAAATTTTTCTATGAATTATTATTATAATAATGAATAGAAATGAGAAGGTACTATTCATGTAAATAGAGATGAACTTTTGATGTTACTAAGAAATTATCAATTACATAATTCCGAAGGCTAAGAAATATTTTCTCATTAACCTATAATAGAATTAGCAATCCATTTTTGTAATCATTTCTAAGCAGTTATAAATGGCTTAAATTTGACTGGATGATTGTTATCAGTATTGTGGCATTGATATTTGGTGTATTTCTCCAATTAGCACTATGTGTGGTTATTTTATATGTATGTGGCTGGAGAAAAAAGACAGCTTATAACTGATAGGAAACCCTTCTTTAATTTTTATCTTTCTATTGTTCACTCTTTATTGATCATGAGTTTTAAAAACATAATGAAAAAAATAAATGTGGTAAGATGAGCTAATCTAACATTATGTATGTCATGGAACATAAACCTGAAATTAAGAATCAGAATGATGCAGCATTGTTTGTGCATAGAAAAGCAAAAAATACTTTTACAAATATATCAGAATTTTATAATCATGAAGGAGAACATGATTTGAGTCAGATTCTGTTACTAATGGAATAGTCTGTAAATAGTAAAACTATAGGAAGAGAAAGATTGAAGAAGTATAGCTTATTGTACTAAAATGACACATAATGAAAAAGAGAGCTAGTAGCTTTCAGATAAGTGAACAGTGGACTTTTAAAATATTTATTAAAATTAAAGAGTTAAAATTTTATAACCATGAGTAGGACGTTAATGTGACGAAAGTGTACTATATTTAAATAATTAACAAATCCACCTTACTTTGTTCCTGTAACAATGCTTATTTTATTTTAACCAATCTGACAGTTTTGACTGAACAGCAATCTTTTTCAGAAAAAATTGAATAAAAAAAAGCTCTGAAGAAGATTGTTGAATGATTGAAACTGTCAGATTAACTAAAATAAAATAAGCATTGTTACAGTAATAAAGAAATGAAATAAGAAAATGTGCAGGGGTGTTGTGGAAAAGAGAAGCTAAAGATCGGAGAAGATGGATTAAACTTGGAGAGACCTTCATCCTGCAGTGGATTGATAATGGTTGATGATGATGATGATGATGACGAATTGATAAAAAAAAAAAATTCTGATAAATAACATTAGTATCAAAATTCAGTAAAAATTTTTTTTCTTTATTCATTTCCTCTAGGTTCTCCTGTGTAGTATTTTATTTATTTGTTTTTTTACAGAATTAACAAATTTAATTATTTAATATTTATGAGAGAAAAAGTTTTTAAAATTCATATTAAAAATATAAAACTTTAACAATGTAGAATTAGTAAAAAAAAATTATGGTACAGAATGTTATCTGTGTGCTTTCTTTATAAAGTTTCCCCTGAGTTATGATATTTTCACATCAATTTAAAAACATCCAATTAATAGCTTGGACTATTTATTTAAAGGCACTGATCTGGCGATGATACATAAATAATGTTAGCATCTATTTTTAATCTGGTAAATAATGTTAGTATCTATACTCTAAGTTTTTTCATTCATTAATTAAAGTTTTGAATTAATGTAGGCCACAGAAATGTTATTCCATATCAGATTATCTTCATGGTCAATATCTAACACAGTAACAACTCAAAAGCATGAAAGCACGATATTTTTTGAAATTTATTCGAATCATATTCTACATACTTATCGCAGAGTGCGTCTAGAGTTGATATTTTAAAAAGCATCTAGATGGTAAGATTGGTAACAAAATATTTATCAATAAAATATAATTAATTGCCAACCATTTATTAAGCTAGAGATTATTATATTTTTTCTAGGCCAGATATAAACTTTAAACTCAGTTAAAGATTAATATTTGTTTTTTTTTTTTTTTTTAATACTCAAACTCACATGGTACGATTAATCGATAAATCTTTTTTATTATTTTTGTATCAAAAGTTTTATTTAAAGTAATAAATTTTATAATACCGCTTGAATTATAGAATTATCAAATAAATATTTCTTGTCCTAATAATAAGCTCAATTTAACAGAATTACTTTGCAAGAAAAAATTCCTTTTCACTAGCCATAAAAGCTTATCCCAGTGCATTTCAAATAAAGAAAAGTTTTTTTTTTTTTTTTTAAAAAAAAAGTGATTCTTTTTTGGTCGGTTTATTTTACTTTTTCAAATGTCATTATATTTGATTAATAGTTTACTTATTTTAGATTTGATCGTTTCCAATATACAAAGGTAGCAATCATTATTCTGAAATTGTCATCATCTTGATGAACTTCAGCCTAATCGCAAAAGATGAAGATGAAGAGCAACATAGGCACATCATTTCAAAACGTATTTTCTGTAAAATTTTAAATGAATTTAATTTTTTTTTCCAGTTATATATTCATGTTGAATAAAATAGTATATCTTCATTGGGCCAAGCTAGTAAAAAATATACTCTATCATTCTGAACTCTCTTAGAAACCATTTAGAAACTTTCAATTTGTTACTATGCCGGGGTTAATTCTATTACCACTCGAGCAAAAGTCATTTGCGAAGAGCAGTTATGGGGAACGTATGCTCTGGAGGCCCGGGTAACACAGCTGCGTAGAACGTGGAAAATAATTACTCAGTAATGGAAGTTAGAATCGCAAAAAGGCAATCATAATATCCCCGAGCTTTCTTTGCAACACATTGCGTTATTGAATAGCACAATTTTAACTTTTACTGATAAGATGCCGAGGCGTCATGATGCAAGGAAACAGTGTTTTGAAGAGCAAACATTGAAAGAAAAACTCGGGAAGAGGCACTGCAAATTAATCCCTCTTGATAAAGTCAATTTTCTATAGAAAATGACTAATCTAATCTATCTTAATGAATCCTCAGGTTTGAAAAACCATCACTTATAGTTAATAATCAATGTTTATAAAATGAAAAAATAAATATTTGAAATGTTTTGTGTTAAGAAAACATACTAAAGTAAATATATATCAATATTTAAAAATACGCATTTGCAGAAGTTAGGGAAAACTGAATCTATCTATCTATCTATCTATCTATCTATCTATCTATCTATCTATCTATCTATCTATCTATCTATCTATCTATCTATCTATCTATCTATCTACCTACCTACCTACCTACCTACCTACCTACCTACCTACCTACCTACCTATCTATCTATCTATCTATCTATCTATCTATCTATCTATCTATCTATCTATCTATCTATCTATCTATCTATCTATCTATCTATCTATCTATCTATCTATCTATCCTTCCATCTATTTACCTAACCATCTATCTATTTATGCATCCAATCATCCAATCATCTATCTATCTATCCACCCATCTATATCCATCTATCTATCCATGCATTCATTTATCTATTTATCGATCTATCCATCCATTCACCCATATATCTGCCTATTTATATGTATGTATGAGTGCCCCTTGACTTTAGATGTAAAAAATTAAAAATAATACAATGTCCAGAAAGAAAATTGCACATTTAAGTATTTTATTACTTAACTACTTATCCAAGCACATGGACACACCCACACACATGTTCAGGTTTTGCTGAAAACAAATTTGTCAATCAAGGCAATATTTGATCATGTCAACAAATACTAGATCATCATTTATGAAAACAAGCTGTTTTATTTTCCTTTTAACATATTCTTAAATATATCCGGTTATACATCCAAGAGTCCTGAAATGTATCGGTAGTAAACCCATCTACAATTCTATAGTATGATGTTCGAGGTTGAATAAACCTTGATTGCAATCAGTCTTAAGATTTTTTTTCCAAGTACCTGGTTCATACATAATCTAGATAAATGTATTTTACTGGCTGGTTGATAAGAACATAGAATCTTTCATAAGGTATATATCTATATTCATATGCACCTTTATGCTGTGGCCTATCTCTCAGGCAAGTGATCTTCAAAGTTTTAGCTTCTCCATGCCAAATATTCATTTTTTCATTTCCCCATCTAATCTTACATAAATTTAACTACATTTTAATCTATGTTGGTCTTCTGTAAATTAAACCTTAGTGCTTTCCAGGGTATCATCTTTAAAGTAAGCAAAATATGAAAGAATTTTATCATAGTGTATATTTTTTTCTTTTAAAACCCTTAAATAGCCTTTTATGAAATGTAACTACTGGCCTACATGAAATTCATTCTTAATTAGCTTCTTTTACATTCAACAAACAATAATTTAGTTTGATGATATGACAGTGAAACAAAATGCTTTTAAACTATTTAAAAAAAAATTGTTTTTTTTTTTGTTGGTAAAATCCAATCTCATCATACCTTTGGTATGTTAAGCATTAATGTAAAACATCAAATTTAAATGCAACATTTTCATGTCAATTATGTATACATTAGTAAGACAACATAGTCACTAGAAGATATTTGATCTATAGCAATGAGAAATACAATGTCCAAGAATATAAAGATTAAGAAAAGTATAATCTTGGTATATACAGTATACAATAAGTTTAGTTCTGTTTCTGGAACATAATTGTCAGTCAAGAATCTTCATAAGTTGACAACTGAAGCAACTCTGAACAAACCTCATGCCATTTCTCAAATACTGGACTTTTTGTCAGTTCATTTTTTTATCATTGAAAACACTCTTCCACCCTATTCCAAAAACCACGTTACATTTTATTAAATAGTTAATTATCACTTATTTACAAAACTTATGCATATTCTAAAGACAACTTATCTAAATTGATTTGGAAGCTTTTTGAACATTATATATGGGGATTTGGTTTTTGCTTGATGTAGATATTTATGTTTTGTTTGAGTGAATTACAGACTTTATCAATTTTCACAAGAGCATTTTAAGCTGCAGTATTGTTTATTCAATATTTATCTAAAACTTCAATAAATACTTTCTGGACGTATATACTCTATACTCAATACACTAATTAAATCGATAAAGTCATATATACAGAAAGGCTTTAGTACATTTAAGAATTTTATAAACACTTTCAGACCATGAAAGCTTAATAATTCCAAGGAATGTCACATTTAAAAACACTTAATTACTCCATTGATATGGACATATTATAGCTTCACTGCATAAAAACTTTAATGGTCAAAAAACTCACTTTATCAACTGATGATGAAAGAAATATTTTCAGCAACCTTTAGCTTGGATTAATCATCCACTTAAGAATACAAGCCAATCTAAATATTTTAGTAGTTTTTTTTTTAAAGTCATCTCAAATGTTGCGATGCAACACAGATTTGAATATGCAGCTTCTGCTTTTAACAAGTTAAAAGATAGTCCATTTCAATGCAGAAATATAATTAGAGCAACTAAATTAATTGTATGTAAAGCTGTTATTTGACTCAATTTATTTACGAAAGTGAAACATAGTTTTCCTAATGATCGAATGTGAAGAAATTATTTAAATTTCATTTAAGGATACTTTACAAAATTCTAAAAATATTACATGTGGCTGCAATACAAGACTCTTTAATATTTCTTCAGTTGCTGTATGCGATACTATAGAACCCATTACTCTAAAATCTCCTCTTTATTGGGTTGGACAAGTGAAATGAATAAATAATAATAGACTTTCTAAAATTTATTTTTATGTTTGTCATGGAAGTGGCACAATCCATTTACATTATAAAGATTATCTCAAAGATACTCTAAAAAGTGCAGTTTTGATTACTTTCACTGAAAAATATAAATGAGAATCAGATACAGTGGAGAACTGCACTCAGAAACAGTGTTGAAGCCATTTCAGATAGAAAAAATTGTTGTAAAAGTTAGCAGACACCATCACTATACATCAAATAAATGCATAATGGTGCAGAATGTTTTCTATGTAGATGTATTTGTTTCACCGATTTGTTAGTATAGTTATTGCAAAATTCATCTCTAAGGGTATTATTATTGTTGTTATTATTATTACTATTATTATTGTTGTTGTTGTTATTTATTATTATTATTACTACTACTACTGCTACTACTACTACTACTACTATTGCTACTACTACTACTACTACTACTACTACTACTACTACTACTACTACTACTACTACTACTACTACTACTACTACTACTACTACTACTACTACTACTACTACTACTACTACTACTACTACTACTACTACTACTACTACTACTACTACTACTACTACTACTACTACTACTACTACTACTACTACTACTACTACTACTACTACTACTACTACGAAAGAGACATTCACATTTGTGACCAGGTGCTGCTGGTCATGACATTTTAATTCTTTCAAATGCTGACATTTCTATTCTCCAACCTGCTGAGAATTTTTGAAAATGCTCATTTTTTTACTCTTGTATAAAATCTTTATTTTATAATAAAACTCAATAACCTGGACTTGATTTTTTTAAATTTAATTTTATAAATGAATAATATCTTTTAAAAAAATCACATTTGTCCTTTTTAAATATTTAAAATCTGACTTGTAAATAAGAACAATAGACATAAATACCATCAACAATGTTTGTTTAAATGCTCAAAAAGTAAATGAATTTTTTTTTTATTTTAAGTTTTTTTTAAAATGTGGCTGAACGAATGTAAATTTGTGATAAATCTATCACATTCAGCTTTAAAATCTAATGTTTGCTTTACAATTATTAAGATACACAGAGGCAAAAGTCTCCATGCATTTGCACCATTTAGTGCCAGCCAGAGTAAACAGCTTGTGTAAGCATAAAGACTGGTGATCACGTAATGTTTAATCACTATTATTAAAATATTTGAAAAAATTCCAAAACTGTGTCAATTTTGACAAGTAATGATGTTAGTGAAGAGTTTCATATGAAGCTTTGTCTAGAAGAAAAAATGCTCTTTTAATAAATCTTTTCTTAGAGAACAATAGAATAAAGCTGATTGATATTTTCCTATTGTCTGTAAGATACTGACATCTTCAGTTTTTTTCAATTAAAAAACCAATGAATGTAGTAAGATTAAATTTACAACATTATAAAAAATCATATCCTAATATGATGTATGATAACAGTAAAATGGCATTCTAAAGCAATAGAATAATTACACTTTTTTCCACAGAAATTTCAAATGATTCTCTGCAAATATAAAAGTTATCAAGTTAAATGCATTTTATTTTCATTATTTTTATTGATTATTATTTTGTATTTCCTAAAAATATTAATGATAATACTAATAAAATTTTATATCTTTTTATAATGATGAATTAGAAGAAATTACAATTACAAATCCCTTGGTCAGACTATTACTACAGATGGAAACATAAGTAGAAATAATTTAATATTAAAAGGAAATATGTCAATGTATTTAAAAAGAAAGGTTTCTAATAAACATATTTTACCAGTTCTTAATTATGGATCTGAGACTTGGATACTTAACAAAAGAGCAATACAGAGACATTAAACCACTCAACAAAGTATGGAGATATGCATGTTAGGAATAACACAAAGGGTTCAAAAATGAAATATTATTGGTGAGAGAACAAACAGGTGTCATTGACATCATCAAAAGAATTAAGAGACTGAAGTGGAGTTGGGCTAGACATATTGCTAAAAGAGATGATAATAAATGGACAGTTGAAATCTTAAACTGGATTCCAAGAGATTGTAAAAGACCTAGAAAAAACCACATGTGAGATGAATGAAATAAGGAAGTGTTCTGGGGTATGTGAAGACAAAAGGCTAGAAATTAGAGAAGATAGATTTGAACTTGGAGAGACCTTCATCAATGTATCGATAATGGTTGAAAATGATGTTATTTTCTTCTAATTAAAGTAATTTAAAATTTTTTTTTTAAAAGTATAAGTCTTATGTTATATTAACGAATGACTGGTACAGAAACATTACTTTTTTTAAATTATTTTATTGATAAAAAGTAAAAATCGAATTATTTTTTGATAAGATGTGCTAAAATATTTATTTCAGGAGTTGATCTTTATGTCTAAAAAATTGAGAAGAAACAAAAAGTAAATATAAAATGACTTTGTCAAATGTAAATTATTTATGGAAATGTATATGTTTTTCTACAGTTTGTTGTGCCAAGATTCTAGCACTGAAATTGCATGTTTTCAAATCACCAGATATACTTTGGTGTTACACATACATACATACATATATATATATATAAAGAAGAAAATTGGATATAATTCTAATATCCAAATGAATCAAATGGAAAAAAATATATATATATATAGCGGAATTATTCAAACGGAACTCAATCTCCGATAATGCGCTATTTCTTAAATATTATAAATTTCCATGCACTCGCCCGCCAGTAAGAGTTTAAAAAACTTAAGTGAATCACTTAAGTTTAGAGTGTACATTCTATATACCAACTCTGACAGACCATGCTTAAATCAGGGCTTGAGTCTATTGTGTGCCTGATGTTATAATCAAACATTCAGTTGTACAAATCTATTTAACCCATCACAGGAGAAAGACAGTGTTTCATTATTAACCACCTATGATTAGACAAAAATGTCTTATAAATGTAAATCTATTATTATAAAGTCCTGAAAACTTTGAAATTATTCAAACAAAAGTTAATCTCTGATAATGCACTATTTTTTAAATATTATAAATTTCCATGCATTGAATATTTGATTATAACATCAGGCAGACAATAGACTCAAAATCCTGATTTAAGCATCATCTGTAAAACTTGGTGTATATAGAATGTATGCTCTAAACTTAAGTAATTCACTCAAGTTTTTTAAATTCTTACCGGCAAGAGAGTGAACAGAGATTTATAATATTTAAGAAATAGTGCATTATTGGAGATTGACTTCCGTTTGAATAATTTCAATGTTTTCAGCACTTTATAATAATTTATTTACATTTATAAGTCATGTTTGTCTAATCATAGGTGGGTAAAAATGAGACACTGCTTTTCTCCTACAATAAGTTAAATAGATTTGTACAAGTGAATAATTGATTATAACATTAGGCACACAATAGACTCAAGCCCTGATTTAAGCATGGTCTGTAACAGTTGGTGTATATAGAATGTACGTTCTAAACTTAAGTGATTCACTAAAGTTTTTTAAACTATTACCAGTGGGTGAGTACATGGAAATTTATAATGTTTAAGAAATAGCACATTATCACATTATCGGAGATTGACTTCCGTTTGAATAATTTCAAAGTTTCCAATGCTTTATAATAATAGATTTATATAGTGGAATGTATAGTTTTTTTATATTTATAAATGTCAAGGATTAAATAAATAATACATTCATCATCATTTTCAACCATCATCAGTTCATTGCAGAATGAAAGTCTTTCCAAGTTGAATCCATCTTCTCTGATCTCTAACCTCTCTTTTCCACATCATTCCAGTGCAATTCTTTATTTCATCCATTCATCTCACATGTGGTCTCTTTTTAGGTCTTTTACAATCTCTTGGAATCCAGTTTAAGATTTCAACTGTCCATCTATTTTCACCTTTTCTAGCAGGTCCAGTCCATCTTTACTTTAGCATTTTAATTCTTTCAATAATGTCAGTAATACCCGTTTATTCTCTTATCCTTATATTTTACTTTCAATCTCTTCTTGTTATTCCTACCATGCATCTCTCCATAATTCACTGAGAGGTATGAAGTCTTTGTATTGCTCTTCTTTTAAGTGTCCATGTCTCAGATTCATAATTAAAAACTGGTAAAACAAATTTTTTTGAAAACCTTCCTTTTCAAACACATAGGCACATTTTCTTTTAATACTTTTTGAAAGCAGTCAACACTTAGACAATATTAATATTTTTACCAGAAGTACTCCAACCAAGTTTAATTTTATGTTTAATTTTATCCATTATGTTTTACCTGTAGTAATAATCTGTCCAATGTATTTATAGTTGTTAACTTCTAACTCTTCATTATATGCCAAAGTATTGACCAGAAAGCAAACCCAGGCCCAGCTGCTTGGAAGGCAGCTACACTAACTGCTAGGCCACCAACGCTTGACAACTCTTCATTATTAGGCATTATTTTTTTCTTTTGAGAAAATCCGTTGAACGTTACTTTTTCTTATTTTCGTATGATAACTCTTGTAATATTTCTTAAAGCTCTAAATAATTATTTTCAAAAACAACTACATCATTTGCAAAATCTAGATGTCTTAAATAATCTCACTTTACTTTTTCTCCATTAGCTTCCCATTTTAATCCCCAAAATACTTCTCACAAAACTGTTGTAAAAAGTTAGAGTTATCCTATCATATACTCTTCTCAATGTTTTTCAGTATCATTATGTAATCTAATTTTTACTGTTGTATTTTTATAAATATTTTTTCAGAATATGACAATATCCTAGGTATTTACCTTGCTGATCCAATGCTTTAATAACTGAATGTCTATTCATAATCTCCCAATTCAAAGCATAATGGCAACTCATACTTATTGTTTTTTTCTATAACTTCTCTGAATACTTGGATATGATCCACTGTACCAAAACACTTTTAAATCTAGTTTCTTTTAGTTGGTTAAAATCCAAAGTTTGCTGTAGACAAATTGTAATCATTTTGATAAAAATTTTGTGTAGAACTGATAGGTCTGTAATTTATAATATTTTTTTTATCACCTTTTTAAAATATTATTCTGGTATATATTTATCATTTAGACATTTGGTAAATAACTTTGCCAAATATTTTTTTTATTTCTTCACCTGCTTCTTTTAAAATATTGATTATAGTCTCCTAATTACCTAGAACTATTCCCTTCTTCATAAAGTTAATTGCAAGTCTCACTTCTTCACTTAAAATCCTTGGAAATTCAGAAGATATAGTAGTTGTATGATATACTTTTCCTTGTTCTTTATTGTTATATATTTTTGTTAGAACTCTTCTATATATTTCATAATGTCATATCCCTTTTTAGTAATAGTTCCATCTTTTTTCTTATTGTAGAAATAAGTTTCCTATCGATATCAATATGCTGTTCTATACTCATAAGACTTTTATTCTTTTCTATAGCTTTCTTTGCCTGTTCACAATTATACTTACTGTTTTACATCATTAGCAATTCTTTTTCATACCATTTTAAAAAATTGGAGATATTCAATCCTACTTCATGCATAAATTTTTATATATTTTCATATTCTTTCTTTTCTTCTTAAATTGTAGTATCTTATTGGAAATTCTACTGGTCAATGGAGAGTTTGTCCAGCTATCTTTGTTCCAGTTTTTAGAAGTATATCAGTTATCTTTGTATTGATTTTGTTCAGATATGAATCACATTCAAAATATGTTAATATATGAAAAGAATTTGCAATTTAAATTTATTGGAATGTTTCTAAAGATTATGAACATCTACTATGAATATTTTTCTTAATAATTTTTGTCTCTCTACTTTTGCATTAACATGTTCCATACATCTCATTAATCAACGATCAGTTCTTATGTTTAATTTATTAAGAACATTACAATCTTGAAATACTAAAAAGAAAATAATCTATTATCAGTTTATATTTCAGCTTACTTAAACAGCTATTTACTTGTATTCACATTATTGTTAAATCCCAATGCATTGAAATTTTTTATCAAAAACATTACTTATGAAATTTTTTACTTTAATATTTGACTTTCTAATTGAAAAACATGTCCCAGATACTGCCATGGTAATTACAATTAAATTTTAAAAAGACTTCTTTATTTTAAATATTTTCTTTATATTTTATTATATAATGATAATCATATCTTTATAAAGACAGAGAGTTATAAGAGATTTTATATTGCTTATAATAACTTCTTTCACATACACTTTAATGCAAAAATTTTTAAAAATAAAACTTCTTTATTTTTTTTTGTTGAAAAAATCAATTATTTTAAATAGCAGAGGAAGATTGAGAAAGCTCTGATGAAGACTGCTGGACAGTTGAAACTATCAGGAAAATAAAGAATTTTATTTAAAAAATTTTTTTGCTTTAAAGTGCATATGAAAGAAGTTATAAGCAATATATATATATATGAATATATGAAGAAATGCAAAGAAAGTAAAAGAGAAGAATAAGATATTTTATATTCTTTATGATGTATTACATTGTTTTATAAGGCCAAGAAAATATTTTTTATTTATATTATTTTTTAATTTTTAGTAAAATAAAATATAATATCTAAAATCATTTAAAATCAGTTATAAGATTTTTGTCAAAAAAATCTATCTTTATACCACTTCAATTTTTTGAAATTATTTGTCAAAACAGGAATGCTATTCATTCATATCCAAATTTTACAAAAAGTAAGAATCTAAAAAAATGCCATATTGCCCAGTAGTTGAAATTAATTTTTTTTCATTTTTTATTTATTTCCATAAATATTAGACAATTTTCTCATATATGTAATGTGTCTAAAAGTCTTATGTGAGGTAAATTATTAAAACAACACACAATCTCCATTTCCTATGCTTACACAAGCTGTTAAAACATTATGTGATGTGATGTGATGTACTGTAGCTTCTTCTTAAACGAAGTCAAACTTTCCATACAGTAGCGCCACCAAGTGTAAGCCATACTAATCATTGAATGAGTAGGCAGTAGATAGAAATTTTATGCACTAGATTTCTAGAATTCATTCACTATTATGGCTTGCATTGGGTGGCACTACTGTATAGAGAATTTGCTATTGCCAGTTAAATTAATGAATGTGAAATCTATTGAACACTAGTCAAATCTTACTGAACTGATATGAATGCATTTGAAATGCAGACTGCAAATACTATTAGGTGCACAATTCTAAAACATTGTATTGGCATTGGAACTGAAGGCGTGTGCAAAATCTTGAAGAAAATCTATCTGGTAGAAGAGGTTAAAATTAATTATATGATTTGCCCAAAAACAAACAAAAGGGAGAACTTAAACAAAACCATTTAAAAATAGTAATATTATGAATGCTAATTACAAATTTGTAGAATTCCCGAATTTAATTGAAATTAAATGAGTGAATAATTACCTAGCGTTAAAAATAAAACAACTATAAAACAACATGAATATCAAAATAACCTATATTAAATATGGATATTCAAAAACAGATGGGTGAACAAATATCTGGGAATAAAAATGAATAAAGTTTTAAAAATAGGTTGAAGTATAAAAAATATATATTAACCTTTAATAAATTTATTAAACATAACTAAACTGAGTCTTAAAATGTTTGATTAATTTTTCATGTTCAGTATGAATAAATTTTGCAAAAAAAATAAGAGACCAAATAGTAGCCCCTATAGGAATTTTTAAAAATACGGGCAATTGTCAGTTTCCGGAAACCTAAATATTCAACCCCCAATAATCCAAGAACTCTCAAATATGAACATCCCTCGTACCTTCAAGCTCAACCCGGTATTGCCGGAGGTCTAAACACAAGATAAACTACAGATAGATAAAAATGCTTTATGACCATAATAATATACTGTATTCAACTTGTATTGCTAATTATATTTTTAATTGACTAATAAATTCTAATTTATTTATTTTTTAAAATTAACTGTTTAACAGATTGGCATTTTCTATTGTTGGCCTTGGTGGAAATATTGTCAATGTTCAATATTTGATTTTAATATATGCACAAGTTCATTAAATAAATATAGAAAGATTGAAACATCAATTAAATTTGATTGAGAAATTGTTTTTAAATAATTGTTACTTTTATCGATTAGAAAATAGAGTCATTTACTGGTAAAAATGTACAGAATCAAGTCATTAACTACTTATGTCTCCTATATGTTTTGTATTATATTTAAAAAAAGTGATTTTTTTAAACCTATAGATAGGGATAATAAAATACCATTAATGATTATAAGGAATTATAAATATTTACCAAGTCTTTCCTTGTTGAAAATATATTCTTGTTGGTAGAAAATCAAAAGGAGGCATAAATACTTTCAGAGATTTGGGCACAGATGAGCAAGAAACTAGGAATTAAAATGTAATGAAAAGATGTAAAAAAAAAAAGGAAAAGAAGCAGAGGGGGTGTTTTTTTTAAAGGGGAGATAATATGAAAAAGATAAATAAAATAACTTTTTGTAACATATATTAGGTCCAAAAGGTATATTGCAATATTTGCTAATCCAATATTTAGTGCTATCCCTCCTCCAATACCATCCCTTATTACAATTTCATATGTCAAACGGTCATTTTTCACAGGTTGTGCCATTGAGAGTGCTGATCTATTAGATAAGTATTCCATCAAATCTCTCATTGGCATATCATTTAAAGATTTAAACATAGTACCTTATCCATCCTGGCTTCAATGGACAACCCCACCAATTGTTCAACTCTAACCAAGTTCCAAAATATTTGTTTCTCAATCATGATAGATTTTAAAAAACAGTTTACTACAGGGTACAACTCTAATTAAAATATTTCTTAATGACAGATTTAAGCTAAATTTTGAACATACATATATTTTGTGCCATAAAGATCCCGAAGAAATGCTATACCTTTTTCAAACCTACTGATACTTTTCATATTTACTAAGTGAACAATCCACCTCAAGCAATTATTAAAAAAATATAAAGTACTTTCAATCTTTTAATACATCTGTAATTATTCAGACACTAAGTACTATGTGGCCCATGCTCTGTTCCATAAATTTGGCAATAAAAAATATAATCTAAAAAAACAACAACAAAAGAATGATTTAACTCAAACCTTTACTCTCTCAAATTTTTACTCAGAAATATCATGACTAAAACATGACAATCAACAATCTGTCTCAGTTGTGCTCTTTCATAGCTTAAACATTTACTTCAATTAACATTCTAGACTCTTTTTCAGCTTAGTTATCATAATTGTGTAATTTTAGACCATTTCACTCTTCAATTTTGGATTACCCATTAAACAATTTATTGTGTTGCAGTTTCATCATATTTTCACCTATGTAACATAAGATTTGAAATACCAGGCACTCTTAAACCTAGAGACTAATTGTAAATATAGGGGATTTGAACTCAGACTTTCAAGCCACTCCACTATCCACACTATCTCACACTACTGATACACATGACCACACACATGTAGAAAAGATAAATAATCACCAATATATGTATTTCATGCTAAACCAGCACTCATCAGTTGGTCCAGATTACCATCTCCCATACATATATATAATCAGTGTTCAGTTTATATCAAGATAGCAAATCCTTACACTTTAATAACAGGCTTCAACCTTCTCCAACCGCCAACTCTTCAGCCATCCATACTATTGAAAATCTGACGATATGTATGAGAGATGATAATCTGGTCCAAGTGATGAGTGCTGGTTTAGCACAAAATATGTATATTGGTAATTATTTATCTTTTTTGCATGTGTGTGGTTATGTGAATCAGTAGTATA
Source organism: Epiperipatus broadwayi (assembly GCA_028023455.1). Classification (NCBI taxonomy): domain Eukaryota; kingdom Metazoa; phylum Onychophora; class Udeonychophora; order Euonychophora; family Peripatidae; genus Epiperipatus; species Epiperipatus broadwayi. The sequence continues at coordinate 2,790,036 of JAQFVV010000099.1, read as the reverse complement.
AAAGAGTGTGGATAGTGGAGTGGCTTGAATGTCTAAGTTCAAATTTCTATATTTACAATTAGGCTTAAGAGTACCTGGTATTTCAAATCTTACATATTAAGCCTGCATTCTGCTGATCCCTCTATGTATTTAAATTAATACTGTCCTATATGTGAGGGGTCAGAGTGACTTTAGGTCAACATGGGTATGACAACAATATTGGAATCAGCATGGGATTTGTGAATTCTGTCATCAGATTTTCAATGGTATGGATGGCTGTAAGAGTTGGAGGTTGGAGAGGTTGAAGCCTGTCCATTAAGGTGTAAGGATTTGCTATCTTAATATAAACTGATTATATATATGTATGGGAGATGGTATTCTGGACAAATTGATGAGTGCTGGTTTAGCATGAAATACAGTTATTGGTCATTATTTATCTTTTCTGCATGTGTGTGGTCATGTGTATCAGTAGTATGAGATTGTGTGGATAGTGGAATGGCTTGAAAGTCTGAGTTCAAATCACCTATGCAACATAAACTTATTTTACTGTAAATATGCTAATATTTGTACATAGTTTGTTATTAATAAAGCTTTTTTTTACAAAAAATATATTTAGTAATCATTTTAGTATCTATTGTTTGAATGATTGGAAAATAAAACTGATAAATAATGAAAAATGAAAAAAACAGTTAATAAAGAAATTAACCAGTGATAATGCATATGACAGGATAATTCCACATCTCCAAACTTTTTATATCTGTTTTACAAAAAATGTTTTGTGGATTAAAATGGGTATCTAAGGAAATAAAAATATATAACAATTATTTAAATCACTTAGATTTTGCAGGTGATGTGATCATTTTTGCAGCTTCAGGAAATGATGCACGAGTTATCAGATAAAAGTAATAAAGTAGGACTAAAATGAAATACTTCAAAGTCTAAAGCAATGTTTAATGGATTTTCTCTGGAAAGACATGATAATCATGGATTGGAAAAAGTTAACAATTATAAACACCTTGGCCAGATTATTAATACAGATGGAAGCATAATGGATGAAATTAACAATAGAATTAAACATGAATGGAGTGCTTTTGGTAGAATTAACTTATCGATTGAAAAAAAAGGATTTTTAAAAGACGTGTTATATCAGTTCTTACTTATGGAGCTGAGAGTTTAATGAACTGGATTAATAAAACAATATAATTATTTATTAACAGCACAAAAGGTATGCAATTTGGTTGTAGCTTCATAATAATAATTCCAAATGTAAATTTCTAAATCAAGCCCATGGAATCTTAACTAATAGTTCATATATTTCATTTGCATCTCATTTAGTACTTTTCACATATAAATATAAAATCAAGATTAGCTCCATCTACCATAGTCTGAGTAGGAAGCACCTTCCTGAGCTCCCAAAAGTTTTTTTTTATTAAAGATTCCCTAAATTTATAACCATCGAAAAAAAGGTTTTGAAATCGTTTAAGGTAAGTGGTTCTTATATTTTATCTAAATGGATGTGAGTTCAGTTACTCACAATCCGAATTATAATGTAAAATTTGGTCCATGCATAAACACGGCTAATATAGACCAAACTACAAAGCAAAATCATTCTAGTTATGGGAAAATTAAAATACAAAATAAATCTAACAAAGGTTCTTGGAGTATTCTAATAAGATCAAAAAAAAAGATCCGTTTCTTTTTCATAAAAAAAAAAAAAAAAAAACTATAAAATATGTCGTACAGAAAAAACCTCTTGAAGACGTTATCGAAGGTCTAATGGTAGACATTAGCAATGGAGACTTCATTGGAAGTTCGCCTAATGCAGAAATACAAACAGCCAGCTGTAGCAATCTTACTGAAGCACCAAATCCATTGAATCAACATCAAAATATGTCTTTTGGACAATCCTTAAATATGTCTAATATAACTAATTTAGGAAAAATAAATAAAAATAACGAGTTGCAAGATAAGGTAAATATGAACGTAACTACAAGCCCGCACTATAACATGAACCTAGGCTCTGCACAAAACGCTGAGCACTTTGATTGCGGTAAAACAGGGTCTGTTGCAGAAGAGCAAACAAATAGTCTCTATATACATTCCATGAGAAGCTCATGTAATATTAAGACTAACTATAACAAATGTCTGAAATTAATTAAAAGTTACAATTGTTCAAACTCCCCCAAAATTAAAGAAATCAAAGATTTACTTACAGATAAATTAGTTCCTATCATGGCTAATGTTCCGGTGAAAGCCAGCGATGATACAGCCAGCAGCTCCAATGCATTTACCAAATATAAAAAACAAATCATAATAAGAAGAAACAACAGTTGCTTAGATTATTTAAAAAATCTAATAAAAAAACCTGCTACAAAAATAATAATAATGGTATTGATAAAAATAAAAAAAACACACTGATAAAAAACCTCTAGAAATGGACACCGGAAAGTCAAATGAAATGATTAATGACTGCATCACTTTAGATTACTGCTTGCCATGCTTTGATATAACTGGCGCTGCAGTCGAAGTGACAAAACGTAGAAGCAATAGAATTAACAGTGCGAATAAAAATTCGAACGTAAAGCTTAAGTTTAAGGCTCTTAATAAATGTAATAGCGATAGTGGAGACACACAACATATCATAGAAATAATTGAAAACAGTGAGAGCAATTGTGAAACAGCACCTAATATTTCAAAACAAAATAAAACTAAAGTTCTTTCTGATGAGGCAACCCCCATTAAGAGTAATGAACTCACAATAGAGGACAGAGTTGAAATAAATATAAATCTCAATTCCGATAATGCCGATATTTTGGGCTCTGGGACTAATGTAATAGAGACCAACATAATTATGCCAACATTATATATCAATTACGAGACTCCCGATGAGCATAACTGTCAGGATAATGATTGTAAATCGGTCAATCTCAATAAATCAGATCATAATAGGAATAATCCGGAATCTAATCAAAAGGAAAAAGGAAATAAAGGGAAAAAAAAACCATTCCATTCTTAATACATCAATATCTGAGAATATGTCAATTGTACACGTGAATAATCCGGAATCTAAGAAAAAGGAAATAAAGGAAAAAAAAAACATTCCATTCTTAATACATCAATATCTGAGAATATGTCAATTGTACACGTGAAGGCGGATGGCACTGCCAATGGCTGCAAAACCAAACTTAATAACCGGGAGTCACACAATACACCTAAATCTAACCCCAGTTGGAGTCATCAAACATCCAAAATCCTGCCCCAAAATATACTAACATACCAGCTAACTCAAAATCAACCCATTTCTGGTGAACAGAGGGTGCTAGCCAATGATGCTCACTGTTTTTCTTCCACATCAGAAGACAAAATGAACATTATAAACGCATATAGGCCAAAAGCTAATAAAACTGAATATACAAATCCCTTGCATTAAGCCCGGATGATAAGCATTCAAGCACAAAATTACTATCTAATCATAGTCAAATAGATAGTGAATCATTTCCCAGTTTAATTTTTCATAACAGCATTAGAAATAATGTGGGATGGCTCAAGGAAATACACTATCCAAATAGAAATAAAAATAATTTACAAGCAATCATTTGAATATCCGTTAGAATCTCATACCATAGCTGGTCATCCACCACTCAACACTTGTCACAATAATGTCTCCCCTCCTGTCACTTCAAAACATACCTTATTGATGGGAAAACAAGATGAACTTGATCATAATTTGTTAAATCTCACACAAGCAAATAATGCAAATTTTACTAAACTGCAAACTAACCCTGCTGATGAAACTAAATGTATTACACTGCCTATGTCATATGCTAATGCAGCTCGGGCTGGAATGACACAATCTGGGTCGGTTAACCACTCTAGCAATGGCCAACCCTTTCTTCCTGCAGGTCACAATACTGATCACCAAGGCAGCAATACAAATCAAAAAACTGTGGGAATGGACATAATTGAGTTGATAGAACAGCAATCACACTATGAAGATGATCTGGTTCAAGTGGATTCAATTGAAAGCAACATTACACTAAATCAACTTTCAGTGGAGCAAATGGATACTATTGTCTCAAATTTTAACCTGACTATTCCAAACATGCTTCTGAAATCGCTGGCTAACTATAGCAATGATAAGAGCATTATACTAGCATAACGGACCTAAAGTGTGCTCTGTTTAAATTTCCAATGAATGCCTTATTTGAGTTAATTAGAAGAGCAAATATTGCAAACGAAATACATAGGATTTCTACCCATCCGAATGACCACTATATAGCAGTCGAATTCAAGACCTGGGCTGGCATGAATAACTTTAAAAGCAAATTTAAAGTATTGGATGATGAGATCATAGTAACTGTAGATGTAAACAGATCATCCACTCTAAATGGGTCAATAAAAGATTGCATTACAGGAATAGATGAATCTTATTTACAAGAGATATTGGAACCCTTTGGCAAGGTGACAAGTTTCACCTACCTTCCAATTGACAAAACATTTAACAACATTCTCTCGAACAAAGCAACATTTAGACTGCTACTAAAAAGGGAATAGTGCCAACAGATATTCCAACAGTGTTGTCGGCTAGAGGCTGTCCCATGATATTATCTTTTTCAGGTGTTAGGCCACAGTGCTTCCACTGCGGACAAAGAACTCACCTGATTAAGGAGTGTTTGAATCGTATATGTACATCTTGTGGTCAAAAAAAGGTCGCACTCACAGATGTAGGCAACAACAGACTTCACATTCAGTTCCGGAGGTACAACATGCTTCACAACAACCGAGTGCACAACACTACAATGTAGAACAGCAGGATGAACTCAACTTAAAGTATACAAATAAAAAAAGTATCCTAATACATAAAAGGAACCATCCCTCCTTAATTAACAGTAATCAGGATTACAAACATAACACATCGCATAACTATAGTCACCAAAACAGTAATCAAAGGCCGTTGGAATCAAAACCAAAAGATTCACACAATTCTGGACCTAGGAGTTTGCATGAAGGCCTAGGCTTTAGCTCGGTTACAGAATCTAGTAATAGAGCTGGGGAAAACAATATAGACGATGATCAAACCAAACCAAAAAAAAAGATGGAAATACCTAAACCTAACTCCATCCAAGGTAAATATAACATCTCACCAAGTCCTAGTGATACACTGATAGCTGTGACTAATGAAAATATCAATCCTTGCCAATCACCGGTAGATTCTGCCGCTTCCTGGTCTGCAGATGAAATGGAGACATTCATCACTCCTAACACCAGTCAAAAAAGAAAACCATGGGTTGTGTCTAGTCCTAGCTCAGGAGAAGAAGAGATGGCATTCCCAGTGAGGCAAAAGTCAAAAGTCTAAACCCACAATATCAAATGCAACGAACAATAAGCATAAAGGAGCCACAGAAAAGAAATGCAAGATTAATCTTCCATCTGATTTCTTAACTGGTTATCCTACCAATGGTTTGCCTGTGGACCTCCCCACTTCAGATTTAAACATCCCTCCAAACATCCACAAGGAAATTAATAAAAAAAAGAGTCTGCTGATGCTTCATTGAAACTGCCTGCGGTGGAATCTAGTGGGCCACCTTGCAATGGATAACAATAAATGTTTAATCTCTGCTGTCAATGTCCGAGGTATTAATTCCCTCGGTCATATTAATGCCACCAGGCATTTCTTTAGGCAAAACTCACCACATATGTTGTTCATAGGTGAAACGAAATATCACCTAAACTCAAACTACTTCATAAAATCAGAACTTAGTAAAATAGAATTCACCCATTTATCTACAGGTCATGCAGCTAGGGGAGGAATTGGGGTAATAATAAATAATCTTCTGGCTCCAACCTCCTTCAAAATAATTTATCTAGATCAGAACCTGATTGCCTTGGAGTCTACCTTCTTGAATACTTTCAATGTGATTTATGTATACAGCGCCAACGTTCATGCAACATTGCTGAAAATAGTCCACACAATTAACCTAATTACTCATAATAATAATGCACCTACCATTCTGCTCGGTGACTTTAACATCTCCTATGAATCCTTCACAAAGAAATATTTACCCCTACTCAACAAAGTATTTCTCAATGGGAGGGAATTCTTTCCACCTGATGCATTTTCATTCTATACAAAAAACAGTCGCACACTCATTGATCTAATGTTCTACTCGGCCGAATTGCACTATGGGATAGAGGCTAGACTGCAACTGACAGCCTTTTCGGATCATTTTGCAATTATGGCATCCATAGAGCTGAACAACTTTCAACAAATTAAAGTCAACCAGAGTCTCAGAATGTTCACTAAAACCAATGCCACTGAGGCATTTTTCTCAGAGGCCTACATTCTTTTTCACAAGGTGAACCTCATATACCTACACCCGGTCGAGGCCGGGATTACAATTATAGGCATTATTCAGTCGCTGATTACTCTTCAAGCTTAAGGGAACAACCACACTGATGCGTGAATTAGACAGCCTGAATTGGAAAATTAAAAACTTCAATGGTCAGGATCACAACATTGAATACTTACTTGAGCTAAAAGCTTCATACAAATCAAAACAGTCAGCAGTAGCAGAGATAATAGCTACAAAAAATGGAAAGAATTACCTGCCAGCTCAACATTGCTGGACCCGGGGCTATCTCAGATGGACTCTGGGGGACAGAAAGAAACAGGAGGTTCCTACTTCATTGCTCATCAATGGTGGCAGCCTTACTGGTGTGAATATGATTTTACACATAGAGAACCACTTTCAAAACCTTCTCTTAGGTCACTGCACAAACACTGCCTTGGAGTGGGTGGGCACAACCGGAGAGGCAGATCATGGTATTACACTCCAAGACATCACCAGTAGGTTGCAGGGTCTCCCTGACAGTGTTCATCCTGGGATTCATGCTATCCCAAAGTTTGTGTTCACTCACTTAATTTTTTTTACTGCGAGGATTATATTAAACATGTTAACCTACCTTGCCATTGAAAGGAGAGTAATTCCTAACCTATATCCAATCGCCATGGTTCCATTCATTAAAAAGAACCGGGATCCTACCTCTCTTAGCAGTATCAGGCCAATATCGATGACACCAATTTTGTTCAAAGTCATGGAGGGTATAATAAAAGAAAAAAATTCAGAATGCCATTCTACAGGATATATCGGCAGCCTCTCAATATGCAAGGAAGGGATCATCGGCACTGACTGCAATTGGTGAAATGAAAATTCTGCTTGATCACATTAGATCTAACAGAAAATCCCGGCCTGTGGCAGTCCAGCTGGATGTGTCCAATGCTTTTGATACAGTATATGTCAACATTCTTCTTGAATTGCTATCTCAGTTGGACATATCAAAACAGATAATTCAGATATTGGACAATCTCCTGAATAATAGGCATATTCATATTTCCATAAATGGACATTACTCAGATGGATTTGGCCCTTCAAGATCCATACCACAAGGTTCACCGTTGAGTGGTCTATTGTTCATAAAGTACATCAACCCTCTGATTAAAGAGCTAGATCAGCTTCCAGGTATATATGTGCCCGGCTTAAGAAAAACATCAAGGTTTTCGCATACATGGATGACATACTTGTGATTCTTCCATCCCGTAAATATCTGAAGACACTTCATTCCATAATTACCAATTATACTAAAGATTATAAATTATCCATCAATCCTCATGAGTCATCATCCTGGTGCATCAACACTGGTAAGAAAATACTATCCAATTTTTTAGCGGAACCTCAGTGTTTTCTGGGGTTTCCTATCTTCAAGTCACAGACTGCTATGTCTGTCTGCCTACAAAAAACCATCATAAGCAATGCTACTAAGGTGGTTCAGTCGCTGTCAAGGACATACCTGTCCCTACAAGGGAAGATTGCTCTTATTAATATGAAGATTATGGCGAGCATAAATTACTACCTGCCAATAATGACAGTTACCAAATCATTCAGCTTACAGATTCAGAGGCTCTGTGGTCAGCTCTTATGGAGAGGTCGGACCACTGCAATTAGCATCCGCAGACTTCAGTTTCACAGGAGACAGAACGGTATGGGTCTCCATTCAATACAGACAATCAATTTCCAAAAAGGGCATTCACTTTTAGTAAACCTGGGGAAAAAATACCCTCTATCAAATATTATAGAGACTGTAATACCTACTGACAGACCTCCCCCCCAGTAAACACACATGGCTTGACACCATTATTAAACAACAATCTCTATACATTGGGCACTCAACAACAGAGTTTAATAATAAAATCAACATCTGGCAGGCACATTGCCTGCTGAATCCTGTTAATACAGTTATTTATGCTCACCTAGGGTGCAGCAATCATAAAACCACCTCAATATTTAAATATCTGCTACTGGAGCCCAAACTTTTGGATTATCTGATCAAGGTGAATATGAATTCCATGCCAACTAATACATTCTTATACTACAAGCGGTTTCTAAATAAAATAGACCCTATTTGTCATGCCTGTTCTAGAGGAGAGGAGTCCTTTAATCATCTGTTAAATATATGTCCAGGCTATAACAGTATTCAAAGAGTTATCTCTCAACACTGCATTATAGCAGTGGATAAAATCCTGGACATCAGGGGTTGTCTCTTCTCTGGAGACTTTACAGTAATCAGGTTATCTATCTTCCTGACATATGCTTTTTGGTACACAAGGTACAGGACAAAGTTCACACAACCAACACCGGATCCCAGTGCTATATTTTGCAATAAGCTTAAAGCTCTTCAAGACAAGGATAAGATACTATCCTCTAGATTTCTGTTTAATAATACATGGAGCCTACTAGTATGGCCCACAGACTCTACATGAATTTTGGACCTGATATATCCACATTGTAGTGTATCGTAGAAGTAGTAGTCTGTGTTGCAACATGTCGGATTCTACTAGAGGGGCATTGATTTCACACTACATGTATCCCAGCTGATAAGTTAGCATTATTGGGCCATTCTCTGCGCTAGTAGGGGTGGGCAATACCAAAAAAATAGTACGTATTTGCTCATATTATAATCTGCTAGTGCAGAGAATGGCTCTGGCATACTTTTTCCAGACCAACGCCAGCAATGGATGAGCCAACATTAACAAAGTGTATTTATTATGCAGCTGTACAATTTTATAATATCAATAAATATATTTTTTTTTAAAAAAAAATAATAATAAAATCAAGCACACAATACTTAATCTATTTTCAGCAAATATCTCATATATTTAGTTCCTTCTCATTTAGTAATTTCACATATAGATATAAAATCAATCATATAATCATTAACATATTTTTAACAAATAGTTCATAGATTTTAGTTTTACCTCTAATAATTTCACACACACCCACACACACACACACACACATATATATATGTATATATAAGAAGTAAAACATAAAGCCTCATTTAATATATTTCAGTTTGAGTTTATACTTGTAGTTCAAATGTGAATTTACAAGATAACATATGATAATAATTCACTTCTTTCAAGCTTTGTAAATTTAAGTCTCTTTTCAACATTATTATCATCTTGCATTGGTGGTCGAGAGATCAGCGTGACTGCCTTACAAGCAGTTGCCTGGGTTGCGGGTTCGCGTCCTGGCCGATGCTATGACACTTTAAAAAAAAAAAAAAGCTTAATATTTTATGGGTAAAAAACAACAAATATTTAACATCCTACATCTTAGGTTTCGGATATTAGTTTTTTTCTCTATAATTACTGTTGATTGTCTTCATAAATTTTCTTAGAGCATATATTTTCTCTTTTCCCACACTGCATACATAAATTAGTATTATATTAGTATAGTGCATATGAAATACTGTACTTCTAAGTCTTCAGCAATTTGGCTCATTTCTTTCCGATTATAAGAGATGGAAATATAACTTCACACAGTGCATTGTTATTTACTAGATGGAGTTGCATACTCAGGATCTTTCAATGGATGTGCTACTTGATTTTGCCTAGCTTTTTATGGCAAAAGATTCACTGCATTAAAGTTTGAAAATTTGCTATCTTAATATAAACTGAATACTGATTATATATGTGTGTAGGAGATGATGTGGACCAACTGATAAGTGCTGCTTGCATGAAGTATATATATATATATATATATATATATACGCATATAAATGATCTCCAATATGTATATATATATATATATATATATATATATACATATTGGAGATCATTTATCTTGTTTACATATGAGTGATCATGTATACCAGTTATATAAGAAAAGGTGGATAGCTATAAAAAGCATGAAAGTCTGAGTTCAGATTCCTTTTAATTATTTCATTTATAATTAAAAAATATTGTTAATATATATATATTGTAACCATATATTTTAGCATAAAATATAATTATTGATGTAACTATTATTAAAAAATTTCTCTATCTTCTTTGGTGATTTGATTGGCTTGATTTGCACTTTGAACAGATTACTCTCTTATATTATTTTAATAAATTTAACTTTGCTTCGTTCCATATACTAATTCATATCAGAATGTTTAACTTTTTAAAATTTTGACAACACATTAAATTTGGTAAAATAGTATTAAAATATAATATTTTATTTACATTTGTTTAAAATGATCTTAAAAATTATTTCTATTGAATTAACAAAAAACCATTTGTTCAATTAAAATAAATTATTAAAAATAAATACAGTAATTACGTATGCGTCTCAATGTAAAAAAAGAAAAGAGCGCAAATTTAAGAGGAGATTGTCTGTTAGTTTGCTTTTGGAGGGAGAGAGAGAAAAGAAATGGTAAGAAGGCAAATGGTGTAAATTTGATAAGCTTATTTTAAAATAGTTAACAAGTAAATGGATTACCATAAATTTTCTATAAACGTAAAAATAACATTGTGGTATTTAATTATAAGATGAATTGCTAAATTTAAAAGTCTGTTCAAGTCGGCTGGCCAAGTGGATCAAATCACTGGTAATAATTTCCCAATATTACATTTAAAATGTCGGAGCTTCCCAGTTTAAAAGAATTAATTGCAAGAGTTTGGTATGTTTTAAAATGTTTATTGTTCTACAATTTGGAAAATTTAAATAAGTATTTTAATTACAGAAGTTTTATAAATATGAAAATTTGCTTTTTAAAAAAGAAGAAGTTTAAATTAAAGTAAATGTTAAATTTATCAACATAGTTTAATATTTCCGTTTCTAATTCTAACAAAAATATAGTATTGATTGATATTTAACTATATAATGCCAGTAATATATTTGCTAGTTAATTTGTTTGCCATTTGGATAATAAACAGTCTTCAAATAATTGATCAAAGCTATTTTCTAATTTTATCGTCAGTTTGGAATGATTAAATTAATTGCTGTAATTGTTATTCCTAGATTTAAGTGTGGATAAATAAATATTTAGCATGGATGTAATAAACTTGGAACAATTTTAATAGAGAAATGTAGAAATTAATAACTTCTGAAAAACATTTTCATTTAAGTTCTGCGTGTCATGTTTTGAAATTGTTTCTTGTTTATGGAGCCACGTAAAATCGTTAATCTAATATTGCTGATAATAACTAATACAAATGGATAACATTACATGTATGGAATTCAACTATAATTCTAGCTATTACTTCGCACATTTTTTATTCGACACATCGTACATGGATTTCACGGATCATATTTGTCGTTATAAAATGCTATACAATCTAATTTGTGACACACACACCTGCTAAAATTCGTGTATTGAACTATAAAATGCTATACATCTAATTTATATCACACACACACTCGTTAGATTTGATGTATTTGATGAATAATTCATTACTTTAATTTTATCGTTATATGAACTTGCATGTGAAGTTCATAAGTTATATTTTATTAAGTTTAAATTAATAGGGGTTGAATAAAATATTTATTCAAGAGAAAAGCGCTTGCGAAAGAGCTTGAAAAGTACTAAATGAATTTATGAGATGTATCAATTTTTCATGAGGTATTTTGTGAGTCTTTCCAGATTTCTATTCTGATACCAATATTACTTATATTATATTACACATGTTTTACCATAAGCAAGATAAGTTAGTACATTAGTTGTCCTGATTAGTGTAACATTTTATTATGCAAGAACCCACATTTGCTAAAGTGTTAGTGTTTTCTGAATGATCAGAATAACTGAGGATGATGATTTTGCACTTTAATGTGAAGTAAATAGTAATGTTGTTTTTTAATGTTGAAAGGCATTAATCTGTGCCGGTGGTTAATCCGCAGATTATTTAATTGCCATTTTTTGTATTTTACATTGTAATTATACTATTACTTTATGGTGGTGTATAAATCCACAAAGCGTTTAGTGTTATTTAATTCCTATGTGTAGATAATGCATCCACAGAAATATGTTTTACTTCATAGATATAAGTTGGGCAAAGTATTTTAGTTAATCTGCTAAATCATCTTCTTCCATTTGTAAGCATAATTCATAAGTTAGATCGTCAAATTGTAGCAGGACATTCTATTCAAGTTGCTTCATAATAATTAACTGTCGGTTGATTATTATTTACTGGAGTGTAAGTTTAAATTTTCATTTTATTTAATGATTGCATTATAGCTAAATCCTACAGATATAATATTATTTATTATATTATTATAATTTTACGGTCTGGATTTATTGAATCTGGAAATGACGTTAAATATTTCATGAATTGATGTTGAATTTAGTATAATTTGCTCAAGATTCATTATATCAAATTGAAATAAGGTATGATTAGGTTTTTAAAACCGTACCTATGATATGTTATTGAAGAAAGTTGATGGAATTATAATTTATTTATTTTATTTGTTTATTTATGTCTTTAATTATAACCTTAGAATTAATTACTTATTATTCATAAATTTGTAAATAAACGTTGATTTATAATTAAACTTACTGTGCCGTTGCTATGTGTCATTCTTAAAATCAGAAATCATAAACCTTGGATAGAGCATACATTGAAGTACATACTATCATCAACATGATATAAGAGTTTAGTGATATTTTGAGAAAACATTTGGATGCTTTTCGTCTTTGGTAGTTTATGATGTGTAGGGTACAATAAAATCCCATTTACCTTTTCCATCATTTTGGCTTTGCGTAGTTGATTCTAGTATACAATACAAATTGATTGGTAAACCTGTAAACAGATTTACCAAATAATGATATGATTGAATATATTTACTTAACATTTTAAATTGTCATTTGTCAGTATAAAAGAGTCTCAGTGATATAGTAAACTATAAAAAAAGAACCCAAGTATTTATATTTATTTATTGCAAAGCTTTACCTGGACTAGCATTTGTATTAGAAATCATATAGATGGTTTCAAATTTCATAATCTTATGTAGTTCCACAAATTATGCCATCTTGTACATGGTCGGCCATCGGGTCTCATACAATAAAAATCGCAAATTAAGGTTTGAAAAATAATAACATTGCACTTATAATTTGTTTACTGTATTTTATCATACTACTATGATAGGTCTTCGCGGTACACCCTGGCTGCGATCAAATTAAATCATAAAAAGTTTATGTTAGATCATTAGTTTGGTCTATGGTAAGTTGCTCTAAATGTTGGTTGTGGTCTTTGGTGCATAAAATAGATAGCATAATATGCTTTTGGATACAGCTCTTAATAGCTGACAATGTGTAGCGGGAATTGATCGGTGATCGAGGTTACGATTCTCAGTGCACTGATGTTTTGGTGATATTATGTAGTTGACCACACTTTAGAGGATTACAATATATATATATATATATATATATATATTGCTAAATATATATATATATATATATATATATATAAACATTACAAGCATAAAGCTAAACTAGTCAATATAAAATCAAAACTACCCCAAATCCAAAATTAAACCAGACCAGCATAAAAATAATATAAAAACACAACCTAAGGTTTCACTGCTACAAGCAGACTTCTCAAGTGTAAAGAACTACAAAAACTACACAATATATATAATATTAAAAACTACCCACAAATGCATTCACTTCCCATCCACCCTTAATATTAAAAGAACTTTGTAGCAGTGAAACCTTAGGTTGTGTTTTTATATTATTTTTATGCTGGTCTGGTTTAATTTTGGATTTGGGGTAGTTTTGATTATATATATATATATATATATATATATATATATATATATATATATATATATATATATATATATATATATATATTCTATAGGAATTGATAAAATTTTATTTATTACACGATTCAAAATAGGTGAGACTAAAAAGACCTTAAAATGCTCTTTAATTTACGAACTGCGAACTGCGTATATATATGCATAACAGCACATACACACATTACTTTTAAAATCTGATTATGTAGTGATTACACTCCTTCTATTGGAGTTATATAACTCCTACCTTCAAAAGGAAACAATAGGAGAGTGCAACTTTCCATTTCTCATTTATATATAAATATAGGGGATTTGAAGTCAGACTTTCAAGCACCCTTCAACTATCCACACTATCTCATACAACTGATACACATGACCACACACATGTAAAAAAGATAAATAATCACCACTATATGTGTTTCGTGCTAAACCAGCACTCATCAGTTGATCCAGAGTACGTGCTTTTCAAATATTCTCATTTATATGTAGATTACTGTACTATTAGTTTAAATCCATTTCCTTTGATTTGTATTATATATTACACATCTGTAAAAAGAAAAATTTCGGTACCAACATCATTCTTTCTTTCTTGCAAATTGGAAAGCTTTTCTTTTGATTATTATCAATTTTAAGTGTCCCTCCTGCTTTCTTGCAAGCTGGAACTATCTTTTTTTTTAATTATTGTCCATTTTAAGTGTCCCCCCTTACTTTTTGGCAAGCTGGTAATTTCTTGTTTAAGTGTCAATTTTAGCTTTGTCATATCATTTGCTTTTAAAAACATTGTACAATTTCCTCTGTCCATAAAGCATACATCTTTTAAATAGATCCAGGATTGACAGAGAATGAGCCATTTCTTGTATTTCTACAATTAAATTTGACATCTCTTCAAATATTTGCTTTTTGGTGGAGTTATCATTGGGGGTGATGTAAACAATACAATATTTTCTTCATCCTGGATTGGAGTTTTTACCTTCATCTTACTCTTCTTTCCATTTTTTTCGATGCACAGCTGCATAATTTGACACTCTGTCAGAGGTAATCCATTGGTTTAAATTCAGGCTAATAGTAGAGTATTTTACTTTTATGAATAGCCTTTTTCTTTTGTAGGCTTTACAATGTCGAACAGTTCTATTTTTAACTTTCGTCACATGATCTTCCTTATTAATATTCAGGCAACTAACTTCATCTTCTTGTTTAAAGATAAAAATCTCAAAAGATTTCCTAAATATTAAACTGCATACTCTTTTACATCAATAGATATTTTTATGGCTGCCTGAATTAGAACTTTCTCTTCATTAGCATCTTTACAAGAGTGAACTAAACTCAACTCCAATAATTCAGTGGTGTCTTCCATTACCACAATTAATTCTACTTCTGGCTTTATATTATCTTTATATTGCCATTTATATTAAGTTTACTGGTTAAAAAAACAAAATATTATGTCTTTTATTTATATTATGCACAGTGCATGACAGTCTTTTAAATATTTTAATTGTTTAAATATCAGAGATGATCTTCAGGCCATAAACACATTGGTAGCCCATTATGTTATGGTAAAATAATCCATTGTTATCACAAGCATGTTATCTCAGTTGGTGGATATTATTAATGAATTAGCACATGTGTGTGTCTTGAAGTTATAATATTTAACCTTATGAAAAATAAACTAACTGGATTAATAAACAATATAATCATTTATCAATAAAACAAATCTAAGTAGTTTGGTTGTAGATTTGTAATAATAATCCCAAATGTAAATCTTCAAATCAAGCCCATAATAATTAATATAATCTTAATTATTAATTCATATATTTCATTTGCTTCTCATTTAGTACGTTCACATATAAATATAGAATCAAACAGACAATACTTAATCTATTTTCAGCAAACATCTCATATATTTAGTTCCTTCTCGTTTAGTAATTTTACATATAATGATTAATATAATTTTAATAAATAGTTCCTAGATTTAGTTTTACTTTTAGTAATTACACACACACACACACACATATATATATATATATGAAGTGAAACATATCAGTTTGAGTTTATACTTGTAATTCAAATTAAATGAACAGGATAACATATCACAGTAATTCATTGCTTTAAAGCTTTGTAAATTTAAGTCTTTTTTTCAGTATTATAGAATAAATAGTTTAATATCTTACCGATGAAAAAACCAAATATTTAACGTCCTACATCTTAGGTTTCCATATCAGTTTTCTTCTCCATAATTACTGCGGTTGTCTTCATAAATTTTCTTAAAGTTTATATTTCTTCTTTCCCCACACTGGATACACAAATTTATCTTTATATTAGTATAGTACATATAATATATGTATATCTTCAGCAATTCGGCTGCATCATTCGATTTGTTCCTTTTAATGGCTGATTGATTATAAGAGATAGAGATATAACTTACACACTGCATTGTTATTTACTGGATTGAGCTGCATACTCAAGGTCTCCTTACTGAGGTGCTATTTGTTTTTGCAAAATATTTATTACTATAAGAAAACATTTTTGTAGCTTCTAATATAAGTGTTGCAAATTCAGTTAACAATAAGGCAAACTCTTTTTCCCATGACTCATTTCAACTAAGTTTGGAATTTGTAAATCAACACTTGAATAATGTTAACATCTCAATGAATAACTGCTTACTGTCTGCATCACTAGCTATCACCTGTACCATAGCTTAGACTACTCTACCATTATGTACTCTAGAAAAAACATAATCCATTGTATTTTTCAACAAAAGAAGGAAATAGCTGTTTGCACTCTTTTCTTTATCTAGTATGCATTACAAATAAGAAAATTATTTTCCAGCTTTTATTATTTTTATTTATAATTAAAAAAATATAATCCTTTGTCCTGGATTTGAACTCACCATTCTATTTTTTAAAGAAGTCTATAAAATTTTATTTGTAATATGATTTGAAATAGGTGAAATCAAAAAATCTTAAAATGACTTTAATTTACAAACTGCATATTTTCTTTTTCTTTATAGTATATATGCATGCATAGGTTCACACACACATACATATTATTCTTCAAATCTGCTTATGTAGCAGTTATACAAGAAGTTAAAATATTGCACTGGTGCCAGATTTAAATTTTAAGTTCTCATTAATAAAAAAAAGATAGAAACTGATATGGGGATGAGAATTTCTCTTCATTATTCTATTCAAACTTACTATAAATGATGTTTGAGTAATGAGTTGCTTTTGTTTACATATATATATATTAAACATTTATGGGTTTATTATGATGAAAACAATGGAAATTAAGTGATTAAATCCATGGAAACAACCTGAGGTAACTTTACCTTTGATGTTTACAGGCCACTAATTGACAATCCTGAGGCTAAACAAGTTTTCTCTATTAACCTATAATAGTTCTTTTGCCCTGACATTCAATGATTAGAATGCTTTCTTTTATTATGACTGAAAAGACTTGGATTTAGATTACGTTTCAGACTTACCATTTTAGAACATCAACAGGTACTTGCAACAGCATAAGATGGTTGTTTATTTTATGATGGCATTTGCAGTTTAAGATACTGAACTAATTAATGCTGTGAAGATGGTAAGCAATGACAAACTCTCACCAATGATGACTTGAGAATAATATTCTTTTACTAGTTCTTCAAACTATATCTTAATATATACTTTAATCTACAAATAGACTTAAATTAACTACATCAATTCTGATACTAAACAATATCAGTAAAATTCTAATAACTGTATTGTACAAGGGATTCAAACTCAGACTTTAACACAACTCTAAACTATACATACCATCTCATATTGCAGATGTACCTGATCACACACATGCTGAAAAGATAAATAATCACCAATATAAGTATTTCATGCTAAACCAGCAATCATCTCCAACATGAAATACATATATAGGTGATTATTAATCTTTTCAACATGTGTGTGATCAGGTGAGTCAGCAATATGAGATGGCATGGAGAGTTGATAGTTGTGTGAAAGTCTGAGTTCGAATCCCTTATATATTACATTATATATGCTAGTGTGTGTAAGCCTGTACAGTATGTACTGTACTGTTTATTTTAAACTTCCAAATAATGTTTGGATTATTCTAAACAAAAGATATTTTTTTAATATCTATAAATTATGCAGCACTTGAAAATTTACTTTAATACTTAGTATTATATTTATAATCAAACCATAGTACAAATATTAAGCATTAACTATAAATGTAATACTCTTCTTAATGTAATTAAAAACTTTCCAAAAAAAAATATTTGCCTAAATGCATTAAAATATAGGGGATTTGAAATCAGACTTTCAAGCAACCTTTAACTATCTACACTATCTCATACTACTGATACACATAACCACGCACATGTAGAAAAGATAAATAATCATCAATATATATATATATATATATATATTTCATGCTGAACCAGCACTCATCAGTTGGTCCAGATTATCATCTCCCACACATACACACACATATATAATTAGTGCTCAGTTTATATTAAGATAGCAAATCTTTATACATTAATGGACAGGCTTCAATATACTCCAACCTCCAACTCAAAGTAAAAAATAAAATTTCATCAGTTTTTAAGGTATTCTTAATATTATATGTCACAAACAAAAGTGTGCAATGTTCTTGTTCAGAAATAGTCTAAGAATATTTGTAGCATGAGCACACATTTTTATTTTAGTTGCATAATATTAAGGATACTGTAAAAGCTGAAGTTAATTTATTTTTTTAGTCTTTAGTGCATTTTTTTATTATTTAATGGTACATTTAGATGGGTAAAAGGATTTCTTTAAAATGTTTATATATTTTTTATTTTCTACTTTCTATTCTTATAAAAAAGTTTAGGTATAACTTAATACCACTAGATGGCAGTACTATGAAGAGCACTGAATCCTATATAGAACTTAAAAATTTCCCAATTTTTTACAAATTGTTTGCAAACTATAAAAAAAAAATATATTGTAATCAGAATACATATATATGCAAAATTTCAACTAGAGTGGAAATTGAGAATAGGTGAAAATTGATTTACATTTTTTTTCATATGTCAAATGCTTTGACCCAGAAATGAACCCAGACCAGCTGCTTGGAAGGTAGCTATGCTAACCACTAGGCCACCAACGCTTGACTTGATTTACATTTCTTAGTCAGATAGATAAAAATAAAATAACTTAAAAGTGTATAAAATGTTCTCAATTTATGATAATGTTATGTATTTTAATACAGATAGCCTGCCATTACTACAAATTCCACTAGCTCAAAACGCAGCCGCCTTGCAAGCAAGCAGTTGGTTGCAAACAGTTGTTGCGGGTTCGCCTCCCAGTCAATGCTATGACACATAAAAAAATCTAAGTACTGTTTTTGATTTATTATTTTAATTATTGATATATAAAATTTTTGTGCTAATGTAAATATAAGCATATTCTGTATTTTAATGTATCGCATTGTTGTTCATAAAAGAAATTTATACAATGTACAAAAAGTATTTCAGTATATCCAAACTATAATATAATAAAATTAATACTTATTTAAATTTTCAACAGAGTTTGGATTGATAATGAGGCGAAAAGAGATTAAAAATTAAAAAATTCACAAATACATAAAAAAAAAACCTCTGGAATCAAGAACTTTCGATTAATAGTAGTCAATCTGTTCAGGAAATAACAAACGCGTCTTAATGATGTAAGGATCTTGATATTTGAAACTAAATCAAGGATTTAATAAATAAAATTCTTTTTATATTTATTAGAAGATTCAGCTTTCTAAAAAAATATTATGGATTTATGATAAAATTATGTATTTTAATATAAGAAATAATAAACACCTCTAATGATGTAAGAGTCCTTGTTATTTTAGAAGCTTTAAACATCAAAGCTCATTAAATATTTTATATAGCAATATATAAGAGATACTGGATTAAAATAAGTTCAGAGGATAGCAAACAATGGCAAACTATCACAAACAACAGTCGAGAGTAATATTATTTTGATCTTATTAACATGTTGTTCCGGTAGAAAAATATATTTTCAGAAAAGAACACCCCAAACACTTAATACAAGAATTCAGAACATTTTTTTAAAAAAAATAAATTACTAACTTATCAACTGAATATTTTATGACAGAAAAACAAACTTCATTCTAAACAATGTATATAACTTTGAAGGTCTATTTACCACTAAATTCACTTAAGATTATAAATGATGTATGGGATCTTTTTATTTGATACATTAGTGAATTCCTATCACATAAATATAAATCAATAAAAATGATTCACAAATGCACATCCTCTTTGAAAGTGATGCATTCATAAAACAGAGTTTAAATAAAACCAAAAGCAAAAATGAAACTAAAATAAAAGATAAACCATAATTAGGCATTTGTAGAAGGATAACAATCTTTCCAATTTGCAATAAAACAACTGTATATTGGGTTTTTATATTCAGTTACAATAGGTAAATATTGATATAGTCAACTTTGATTAGTCCAAACATTTACCCTAATTACAGGGGATTTGAACCCAAACTTTCAAATTTCCTTCAGTCATCCATTTTATCTCATACAACTGCACACATGACCACATACATGTGGAAAAGATAAATGATCTCCAATATATGTATTATAACAGCACTCATCATTTGGTCCAGATCATCATCTCCTACACACATATATAATCAATGCTTGGTTTATATTAAAATATCTTCATACTTTAATGGACAGGCTTCAATCTACTCCACCCTCCAACTCTTCAGCTACCCATATCTTTGAAAATCTGATGATGGAATGTTCAAAGCATGTATTTCATTGTATATGATAGAATGGATGACCAAAGGGGGCTTGAAAGTCTGTATTCAAATCCCCTTTAATTACATCAAGCTTCAGTATATATATTATATTTTATTCAAATATTAATAAATGAATAAATAAATAAATATCGCACAAATCGGTAATAATTTAAAGTGTTATTTTATGCTATTTATAAATTTTTTACGAATCACCGAATCTCCACTGTATATATATGTTTCTATAATAGTTAATAATTGAGAGAGTGCAAATTTCTCAAGTGCTTATGACTACAACCAGCCAATCTAATCTTAAGCACTGGGATAGAGAATTTAATAAGAAAAGAGCAGTTCCACTCTCTTCTTTACTTGTCTTTATATATATCCAAGCCAGTCCAAAGTACTTATATTTGAAAGTGTGAATCTCAAATATCTTCACACTTAACTCACTGAGTTCAAATTATAAACATACAGTGTGAAATCTTTCGATTTACTACACAGTAGTTTTCATGCTGTATGTTTATAATTTGAACTCAGTGAGTTAAGTGTGAAGATATTTAAGATTCATGCTTTCAAATATAAGTACTTTGGACTGGCTTGGATATATATAAAGACAAGTAAAGAAGAGAGTGGAACCACTCTTTTCTTATTAAATTCTCTGTCCCAGTGCTTAAGATTTGATTGGCTGGTTGTAGTCATAAGCGCTTGAGAAATTTGCACTCTCTCAATTATTTCAATATCGACTGCACTTTAAATATTATTTATAATAGTTAATATAACCAGCAATTCTGTAAATTAGCTGCAACCCCATAGCATACAATTTTTATCACTTCTTTTTTTACCACTATAAGCTCATTATTTTAAGGTGTTTGGGGGCATTACAATGGCACTGCTATTACTTTGGCTTTTATTTACTATTTTGCAATTATCTATAATGGTAGTTTATCAGAAACAGTTTCTTCTTGTATAAAAATTATTAAAATTATTAGTTAAAAAAAAGTCGGAAGATGTTTGCATCATACAAACCTTACCCAAAATTTGAATATGAAAATAAGATGACAGTGGCTTGGTCATCACTGAATGATAAATTATTTGGCCTCAAGGCAATTCTGAATGTGGGTTTTGCTTTAGTATTTTGAAAAGAAAAAATGTAATTTTCAGCAATTTATTTTTATATTTAAGCTTACTTATGCAATATATTTATAACATATTTATTTTAAACAACAAAAAAAATGATTATGACTAATTTTATTTGAAAATGTTTATTTTTACACAGATAAGTTGTAAAAATGTATTTACAGTACAAAATAAATTGCTAAAAAAATCTAGTCAGATGTCACATGACCTAATTTTAATAAAGCTCGTATTTATAAATGTTATATATAGAGCCTGCAAAACAAGCTCTTAACAAGATTTGAGAATATTCTCAAGCCCAGACCAGTTTCTGAATCTAGCATCATCAGTGAGGTGCCAGGATATTCATTAGATTAAAAATACTAGGACAAGCTCAGCAATTTATCTAACATATAACTAGTGAGAAGAAAATCTGAAATTTTCAGACATCTATATATCTAAAAATCAAGCAGAAATTGCTTTTACTGGCTGATGATTATAACTTTTATAAACTTAGGTGAAGAAATGTTTTGTGAAATTTTAATAGAAGTATAAATTTTACTTTTAACCCCTTTTCCCCCCCCCGGCGCGCCTCCTTGCCTCCCACCTCACTCACTCTCTCTCTCTTTTTATACTTTTAAAATCATTATTATTGTTTTGTATTAGTTTTTTTTAAACTTTTTGTTCTGGTGGGCTCCTTTTTATTTTTATTAAAAAAAAAAAATAAAAAAATACATTTACAACCAAAAAAAAAGGAGGCATGATTTGTGTTGTTTTTTGCTTTCCCTTCACCAAAAAATGATTTATTGTTGGGGGAAAAAAAAAAAACAACATCAAAAAAAAAAAAAAAAAAAAAAAACGCTGATTTTATTTTTTAAAATAATTATTAATATTTTTTTATAAAATTTTTATTAAAAAATAAAAAAATTTTATAAAAAAATAAAAAAAAAACAAAATTATTTTAAAAAATAATATATATATAAATATATAAAATATAGTAAAAATATATATAAAATTTTCAATTCTCTATAACTTACATTCTTTTTATTTTTTTTATAATATCATTTATATTTTCTATTTAAAAAAATTTACAATAAAAAAAAAATAAAATATTTTTAAAAAACAACTTTTTCTTTTAACTTCAAAAAAAAAAAAATAAATTTTTTTAAAAAAATTTGAGAGTAAAATTTAAATATAATGGGGGTGTATTATAAATAAGGGGTGGTTCTTTGTTTGTTTTGTAAAAATAAAAAAAATATTACTCCCTAACAAAAAAAATATGGTTAAAATATATTTTCATTTGTTTATGATGTCTCAACTACAATTCATTTCTATTTTAAAAATGAAATTCAAATAAGACATATTTTATTTAATAATATTTATGAATAGGTAAGG
Organism: Epiperipatus broadwayi; assembly: GCA_028023455.1. Lineage (NCBI taxonomy): Eukaryota > Metazoa > Onychophora > Udeonychophora > Euonychophora > Peripatidae > Epiperipatus > Epiperipatus broadwayi. The sequence goes on along the minus strand of JAQFVV010000099.1, from coordinate 2,766,635 downwards.
TTACAATTCACTAGAAAAAGAGCCATTGTTATTATTATATCCCTTTAGTAATTTATTTTTATATTTTACAAAGTTCAAATACTATATTTTAGAAAGTCTTTTGTTTGTCAACATAAAGATTATCAATGTATGATATATAATAAAACTTTAAATGTAAAAATAAAATGTTGCAATTATGAACTTTTCACTAGAATCTTTCAAACAAAAGAGGAAGGAGTTGATAGTAAATGAATAAATATCAAATTGAATACTGCAATTGAGTTTAACTCTCTGTGTCAGCTTCATGGTGTCTCCATCAGACTTTGACAGTTTAGGCACTATGATGGCACTGGAATCTCTATTTTTCCTATCTTGTTTTAGCCTTTATGTAATTTTATATTACAATATAGAGTTGCTTCAGTTCCTCTTTTCTCTGCTGCTGCAATTTAAAGTATTAATTTAAAAATAAATCTGAAGATGTCAGCATAATAGGATATTTTTACATGATTGAAAGTACCCTATTAACATGTCAAAGCTATGAAGAAGATGACTTAGAAATCAATAGAAATGAGAATTTCTGATTGTCTGAGTGATTTGGCATCAGAGTAAATTACTAAATATTGTAGATTTGTAAAGAAAAAATGTAATTTTTGGTAATTTGTTTACAAATTAATGGTTATGATGCAATATTTTTGTAAAAGACTTATTTTTAAACCAAAACTATGCCACTAATAGGAGATTTCTTTTGAAAGCACTTTATTTTTAAAATTACAAATCTTAGAAAGTATGTTATGGCAACTGGAAGCATCTATCACTAGATAAAAAAACAAGCTTTTGTCAAAATTGTACCTTTTAAAGTTTTAATAATAATAAATAATTATTTAAAGTTCAGAGCTTTTTTTGTCATTGATGATAATTATTCCTAAATATATCCTTCTTTTAATAATATAGAATTTGAATATCAAATATTTCATTCTTGTAACTTTTTAAATAGATAAATTACATCCAATGATGCTGGACTCCATTCTTATAAGAACGTTATTTAGATATTTGTTTTCATAATATATTTTTAATATTGCTATTTCTTGAAAGCTGTAAAACATTCAAATATGGAGATTTATTTTATGAAAGATTTGCTAGATCTTATTCTAAATTGACAGGCGGAGTTTTCACCCCAAACAGTTAAATAAAACTTATGTTGCTATATTTGTTAAGAACTGGTTTTCAGAACTGTTAAAGAAATCACTTATGACAGAAACGTATCTCCAACAGGGCTTGGTTGATTTTTTTATAAAACATAGCCTTTTGAAAAATTGTAACTTTTTTATATAGATTCTCTAAGCTGATGATATTTACATGACATTTATTGGATAATATTGAACGTCTAACTCTGGGTTGTTTATTGGCCAGATATTTGAGGCCAAAATCAAAGGCTATCTTGTAATCTGAAAAAAATTACAACATTAATTGGGAAGGATTAAATTCCCAGGTGAAAGCATAGCTGATGAGATGTGCTAACCACCACACTATAACATCATTAGTCAATTAACATGGCGTTTGAAAAATTGTTTCACAAAAAAAGTAGGTTTCTTACTTAAAAATTATATTTGTAAAACTATATATATATGTGAATAAATTAAAAATTATATTTGTAAAACTATATATATATGTGAATAAATGTTAAGTTCTAACCCTGAAGACAATTGGAGTAATTAGGATACATATTGTTATGACAAACCAATTGTAAACATTTGATCACCTTTGAGGGGAATTTGCCACAGTTTGCCATCTTGTTAACAGAATTTATTTTAGCACTTTAGCATAGATTAAAGCTTGTGTGTTTTTGTGCAGAGTGGTAATTTGGATTCAAGGTCCATGACAATTAACCATGATTATTTATTTATCCAGACTAAAATTGAACATTAATAAAAAAATTATTAAACACTAATAAGTAGAAAGTTAGTAATAAATTTATTCAGAAAAAGTCCAGATTTTTACCTGACTGATTAATTTGATACTTATGTGATGTAAATCCTAATTTGTCTTCCTGGAATCTAGATTCCAATGGGGGAAAGAAAACACCTTTGGTTAATTAAAAAAAATTTAAAATATGATTGGTTAAAAAATTAATAATGGAGCATGAATATTGCCTAATTTTGCAGTGCTTATAACTACTGTGATGAGAAAAGCTATTTTATATCCTTCAATCCTTTAAAATGGATATTTGTTCATATAACAATTTAAATATATTTTAAATTAAATTTTTCATATCTTGACCATCTTCTGTTTTTTTTTCAAAATAATACAGAAATACAATATATCATTTCCAATCATTATCAATCTACTGCAGAATGAAAGTTTCTCCAAGTTTAATTTAGTTTATCCGATTTACAAGTGTCAAACTTTCTGCCCTCACAATTTTGACATGACCCACTTCAGATAAACACATTAAAAATTATTCCTAATCATTTATTGAGTTAGAGATTATCATACCATTCCTAGATCAGATATAAATTTTAAAGCCAATTAAAAATTAATATAACGTTATTGTAAAATGAAATATTATAAAAGCTTGAAATAATTAATCCAATTTCATCGCTCGTTTTCTATGTATAATAATGTATATATAAATGAAATCTATGATTTTATTTACTAGTGCAGTTTTTATTAGTAATTCTTAATTAGATGGTAATATATTGTACTGTTTACAGTGGATTTTAGGCCTTCTATTATGCACTATAAAGTGCTAGTTAATTAAACTATGAAAAAGAAGAATTTTCCATTCATATATGAGTTTAGATATCTTAAGAACATAGCTGTATTTCCTGATTAACTGGCCTAATATTGTATTGCTATTTGAATGGCTGGCAGAATCAGTTTTTTATTTATTTAAAAGGTGCCAGAGTCCACAAACTCACTGATTCTGCACATTTAGTAGATTTGCAGCAAATGACTAAAATGTAATAATTTAGAATTTTCACCTTTTTATTTTTTTGTCCCTTTAATCTTTTGTATGAATTTTTATTTATAAATTTTCCATGGGATTAATTATGAACAAGCATATTGGCAAAGGTAATTTATACTTTTCTCATGCAATTAGCTAACAATAAATCTAATAAACTAACATTAAGAACATACAATGAAAAATTGATATTAAAGGTAAATATTTTCTTACAACAAATTAAAATATTTAAATGAGAAATTATTAATAAACAGGAAAGAATGTATAATTGCCAATCCAGATAGTTAGACTAAATAATTAAAACAATTTAACAATTAATGTTCACTTTTTTATAAGTTTCTTCTAGAAGGCTAAGTTCCATGAATAATGTAGCAAATATCTCTCTTGGTAGTATATTATGAACTTATAATTTATGTTAGTTTGCAAACATTTAATTACTCAAAAGCAGGGTATGAATGATAGCAGCTTACTGGTAAGATATACGGGTCTATATGTATATTATTCCATGCATGGTTTTTTTGGGATGAAAGAGCTCATTGGGAATTTAGTTCATCAACATTTTGATGTTTCTAGTCCGTATGAAGGCTCGGCTCAAAAGCTTTTTGGAATCATCTCTTTATGGTGAATTCCAAATTCTTCGATTTCCACTCCACATGACGAATTAGTTCAGCATAGGATGGGCCTGGATCATTCATAATCCATGACTAGCCGAAAGCAAAATAGACAAGACCTTGCTTGAAGCTATTTTCTTCTTTTTATAGTCTCAACCTGTTTTCAGATTTCTGTGCATATATCCTTATCTTTTGTTTTATCATAAGGCAAGTTTTGTAATCTTGTATTATTATTATTTAGTTACAAAGTGTCTTTTTTATAAAATATTTCCACCAGCTTTAATTAACATAAGGTCTTTCTTTTATTTGTCTGGATAAACAATCTGTATGTACTTACATTCTTTCCAATTTTAACTTTAACTAAATTAAATAGATAATATCAACACAAATAACTTTCATTGCACATATCAAAAAATAAATTCTACTAACTAAAAAAAAAACTAAATTACTTCTTTTGAATGATCTTTAACTTTTACCTTTTTTAAGCTTTTCAATGTTACCCTATGCCAATATATTTGTGCCATATATAAATAAATAGTAAAATATATGTGTGTGTTTTGTAATTTATTCTTATGAAAAATCAACTATTGTTGATAGTGATTTAATACACAATGATTAAGATTGTTTATAATATCAAAAGAATGTATAAAATATATTATCTATAAAAGTTATATATATATATATGTATATATATTGTGTATAGTTTTTGATTTGAAAGATCCTGAGAGTTGTGAAATCTGAAAAGTTGAGCTAACATTTTTTTCTTTACTATTCTCAGGTGAAAATCTGTCTAATTTGTTTCAGGTAACTGGTATAATAAAAAGCGCCAGGAACAAAAAGGTCAATAGATATAATATGTTAATAAATACAACACTTTCTCATATGTAAATAATTAATTCAAGACCACACAAATATGTAAATAATATTAAATTACTTTTAATTTATGCTTTTTATAAAAAAAATTATGTTACAAGAAGCAATATTTAATGAAAAACAACCAATTTCTTATGGGACATATATTTCTGTCAATAAGTAGGTATCATCAGTAGCCACTGAAACTAGTTGAAACTCCTCCAAACATGGCAAGACAATTTCTATTTAATTTAAATTGCAACATTCAATTTGATATCAAAAATTTCAGGTAAATTTAAAATACTTTAATCCTTATCATGGTTTTCCTGATCAGGAATCATATAGTCTGTGCACAGTTTACCATTATTAATGCCTTCAATTTTAACTTGCTCTCCTGTCACTATTTTATAAATATGTGTATCAACTGAATAGCAATATTGTGAACTGAAAATATTAAGTTTTTAGTTACGGAACAAATCAAGATAGCAGGATTATCAATTTAATCTACTTTGAACGATCTCTGGTTTTTATATCAGTGATTGACAATTTTCGTGTTTTTGCTACATGAGAGTATTTCGATTGGTTTGGTGGTTGTTTTCCTTGTTTGATTTTGAAAATAGAATATATTTTTTAATATTTTCTTACATATTATTTTTTTAGCAAAATATTACTGTAATATTTATTTATTTATTTAGAGTAATAATATATTTAGAAATAGATTTTTTAAAAAAATATTTATTTTTATAAGATCACAAATCAAGCAAAAGTTGCAATATAATGTTGCAACTTATAATTGGCTAAAAAAGATTGTGTTTCCTTTTCTGTAACAGAATTCTTTCTATCATATTTTAAAAATTATAAATAAAATGTTAACTTTTAATTCCTTCTATTTCAGGTAACTGAAAAATCGTTAGGGTTTTACAAACTAATTTCAAATAATTCTGATGTTTTAAATTCAGTTTGGTTCCAACAATATAGCTAACCATTTAATGAGGAAGTGCTATTGTTCTTAGGTATATTTTTTATATGACTAAGCGTTGATCAGGAAGTGAACCCAGACCGGCTGCTTGGAAGACAGCTATGCTAACCGCTAGGCCACCAACACTTTTTTGTTTTTCAAAATCTAAAATAATACTTTTAAGAATAATTTTCATTTGTAATATATATCTAAAGAATAATTCACAATTTTTGAAAATATAATAAAAAATTATGATAAAATCAATCAAATGAAAAGTTTGATATTTACTTGTTATTTCTAGAGGAAATGTTTAAACAAATGACCAGCTAAAGGTTTAACTAACATCTCTGTGCATTAGCTTACTACAAATTCCCATTTCTATTTTGAATGAGTCCTAGTGAGACTTTTGTCCATATTATTCCATAGTTGAATATTTTATTTTTACAATTATACCCCTTTCCAATGCAATTCATTGAGTTATAACTTTTCTTAGACAATGCAAATTGACTTTCTAGGGCTGGGACATGATTTTATGTAATTTTAATTGAGCTTAGTGCTTTTGATATCCTCTTGGTATCACATCATTCAATGCTGCGAATATGTTACCAAAAAAGTCTCGAAAGTGCTAGTTCAATTAAAATTATGTAAATTCTAAGCTTTTCTTATCAAAATGTTCCAGTCATAGAAAGTCAATTTAAATCTTTTTTCTATATCATATATTGATAATCATAAATGTAAGCATTCAAATGACAGATATCCTAAAAGTTAATATTTGATCTTTGCAAAATATGAAAGTAAATTACTAAATGGAGTTGGATATAATTTGTCTATTCAAAAAGTTAGTAAAATGAAATAGTATATATTTGAATTCCATGTTATTAATGCCAAAAGAAATTTATCTTTAGTTATCATCAAAGAAAAAAAATCTTAGAACTAAACATCTAATTTATTAAATTTTTTAAAAATAATTTAAAAACCATTCTTGTTTAGCCAATAGAAAATGCTGTTGCTTTGCTGTAACAAACTTTTTTAGACTTATCTTTTTAAAAATGAATGTGTTCAAAGAAAATCTTCTTGTATTTAAAAAAAATATTGCAAAATAGCCTTGAATTTGCAAACAATTTACTGATAATTACAAGTTTTCCTTCTGTTTCTAATTTTCCATTTACTTGGCTTCAGACTAAAAATGCTTTGCTAATAAAAAATTATCATTTCTACTGAAATCTAAAAAGATATGTCTTACATCATTGTCATGCAAATTAAATATTATTGCATAAAATATCCATATAATGCTAACACCTTCAGATTCTTTTTTCAAGTAATAATTTAAAAATAGTAACTGTGGTAAAATAAAACTGTTGATGGTAATGTAAGATTATAAACAGACTTTAAACAATATATAAAGGATGTAATGACAGCAGCACAATTATATCACCCAAAATAGCAAACATAATAAGGCAATTCAGATTAATAGACAAAGTAGAGCTGCCTTGTCTATTAACATTAAGCCTATCCAAATATGGCATTAGTTAAAGTACCTTAAATTTACTTCAAAATTTTGATGTCAAATTAGATGTGATAAACGAAATACAATTTGTAATGTTATATTGGATGAGACTCAATTAATTTTAACAATTCCTGATGACGTTCACGTATTGACAGAAACATATATTCTGCAAGAAGTTGGTTGTATTTTCATCCAGCACTGTGGCTTAAAAGATCATGAAATGTTTTTAAGGTGATTAAAAATAACGTTAATGTTACTTATAAATTCTGTAATAGTAGCCAATTATTTGCAAATGGTATTCACAAGTATTAACTGAAGTTAATTTTATAAGTTTTAATTAATAGAGAATATGTTTTTTTTATATTACTTACTTTTTTTTTCTTCTCATGTGTCATAGCATCAGCCGGGAAGCGAACCCGCTAACCCGGGACAACTGCTTGTAAAGCAGCTGTCGCCTTAAGAACTACATTTTTGTAAATTAATGTGTTTTGACTTCATTAATAAGTCTACTTTCCAAAATACTTTTTCATCTAAATTTCTTTTTCTAAAGTTTTTTTCTTCCTCTTAAATTAACCCCACCCCCATCAGATACATCCCTAGAAAAAAAAAGTTTGCAAACCTTAGTCGGACAATTTTCAAATTCCTCTCTATGATTACAATATATATATATTGGGAGAAAGCAATCACTAATTAATATAGGCTAACTTAACCATTTTTAAAACATATATTTACATTTATTATTATAAAATTTTATTAATTTATTTTTTTTTTTTCATATGTCAAAGCGTTGACCGAGAAGCGAACCCGGGCCAGTTGCTTGGAAGGCAGCTACGCTAACCGCTAGGCCACCAACGCTTGACTTATTTTTTGTATGTGGTGAGTTAATAAAAAAGTTTTTAAACAACATCTGTTAAAAGACACTAATCAATCAGTCAAAATTTTGCTGGGGGAGGGGGGGGCTTACTTTTAGTAATAAATATATTCAACACACAAAGTTTAAAGTATATAAACTATTATTTAAAAGAAAAATAATTTACACATTTTATTTATATGAATAGTTTTCAGAAGATAAATTTTTCATTATTGATAATTAAAAAGTAACTATTTATTTACTGTATATATTTTGAATTTTAAAGAACAGTTCTTAGAGTAATTACATTTAATTCACTGTGACGTTTTAATTTCTTTCGCATTTCATTCCTTTGTGCACAAAGAGTACAGTTTTTAATTAAAAAAAAAACTCTTTCGATGATATGAACCAGCGTAATGGATCGAACAGTACCTATATACGATACGAGTCATTATATGACGTCATTAATCAAATATCACAGAAGAATGTTTTTTTTTCCAGTTGCTAATAATAATAATAATAATTATTTTAATCAAATAGGAGTAGCTGCAAAACAAAAATTATTTGATAATCTTATTTACATACATAAATTTACGCATTAAAAAAAAATGGCGCACCGTTTTTATACAAAAGAACAATTTGATTTGTAAAGTTGATATAATTATTTTAAATAAAGATTCTCCAAATAGTGTTTTTGTTTTTAACTTTGGGATAAAATTACTTTTTCTGTCACTGACTCTTTAGGGTTTGTATTTAAAGACTGTATTTGTAACGAATCTGAATCTATATCCTCTACTTTAGCAGCGTCCGAGGATATTTCGCTGAAATTTGTTGTGGGGCTGCAGCTTACGCTTAAAATTTCTCCATTTTTAATCGTAATAGAGGAGCCCATTTGAGTACTTGAAGCCTTTGGTGATGATGAAGGACTTGCTGATGACGATACTTCATCATCCTCATCCGAATTGAGAGGGGATTCAGCTCGAATTATAAAACCCATAGGCTGGGTTACAGGATATAATGGATACATTCCCAATCCAAATGGATTCATAGACTTGCAAGCCTGTACTCGAGGATATTTAGCATTGGGACGCCTACCACGTGGAACTTTCGGAATGGATAATATTTTTTCTATGCTAAAAGGATTTAGTTTGCCTGTAGAAGGGTTGGTTGTAAAGTTGTGAACAAGTTTTTTGCTTGATGATGTATTTGGTTTAGTCTCTCCAAGCTTTTTTTCAGTTTTCGGCTCTAAATTATTGGTTGAAGGATTTAAAGAACAGTCGTCACCGACCACGTCGATGATTTGATCTGAGTCTTGCGACTGGCTGCAGTCAGAGTCTTTGAGAGATGACGTTTCGGAACACTTGGAGCTGGCAGTCTTTTCAGAATCAGAACTAAGAGATTTGTTTTGTAATTTCTCCAGCTGCTTTCTTCTTTTCTTCTCCAAGCGCTCTTTTTCACGCCTTTCTCTTTCCTCTTCCGAAATAGGTTCTCCACTACATGTTTGAGGATGAGCATTATGGGCTGGCCTTCCTGGTCCTTTTTTGGTATTTTCTTTTTTCCTCCATTTTGCTCTTCTGTTTTGAAACCATACCTACAAAATAAAAATACTTCATCAGTTATAAAAACAACAAGAATAGTAATACTATCAATTATATATATATATTTAAAAGACAATAAGATAGTAAAATTAACTTTTAAAAAAATCTATAGTAAACATAAAATAAGAACAGCAGCAACAACAACAGGTACAATAATAGGTATATTTTAATCATGACCTGGGATTTGAATCTGAGGTAGGTAAACTTGCAATTTTATTTTTTACATTCCAATTAGGCTTAGAATGCTTTCTTTCACGTAGCTATCCCAAAACTAACAGAGCAAATAGTTATCTAACTACTTTTATCAAAAAAAAAATAAAAAATAAAAAATTGAGAAGTATCAAACCCTTACCAACCAGCACTTAAAGTCTGTTTTACCTTTTTACCTACTCTGTATATGACAGCCCTCACACTATATACATGGTACGCAGATGATATATTTATTTTAGCCAACCAGCACACTATAAATGGTATTACACAAGAGTTAACACATAACACTAAACTAACTATCAATTCCACAGCAGAAGACGCATTCCAAAGTCTAAATTACCTCGACCTTCGGTTAACACGCGATGAGAGAATTATAAATTATTCAATGATAATAAAGCCCTTTGAAATCAGAGGCTTTATACATCCACACTCCAACTCTCCAAGCTCTCACAAATTGGCAGGCCTGCAAGCATTTTTATATAGAAATATGCAGCTGTGCAAGTTTGAAGCGGATAGAAAGAATAATATACATCTTTACACCAAAGACCTACTACAAGCAGGCTATAAACTCAACACTATTAACAATAAAATCAAACAATTTTATAGGAAAATCACAGACAATAAAAACAATATTAAACTTCCATATATTATTCTTTCCCACATACCTAAAATCTCCTATCAATTAATCAAGGTTTTGTCCAATAAATTTAAAATTAGCTTTCATACACCCCCATGCACTAATTGTCTAATCAATAACTCTAAGGACAAAATTGAACCTTTTCAGACTCCCCATGTCGTTTACAGCATATCATGCCCACAACCTGGTTGCTGGGCCATTTATTTTGGAGAAACCAAAGCAGGCATAATCAACAGGACAGCACAACACAGATATACATATAATAGAGCTATGAAAAACAATGATAAGAATTCCAAAAAGACAGGACATGTGTTTGAACCCTCCAGCCCTAAAATAGTCTGTATTGAGAAAAATGACATCAACAGAAAATCGGAGAATCATATTTTATTAATGGCAATAATAACTCCATCAATAGATGAGATACATGCTTTGACATCTCCAAACGTTGGACTATCTAGTTCATTTGCATACGCTTTGCATACTGTTTTGTTTCTTTGCCCTATTTCCTCGTTCTGCAGCTCACAGTACCGCTATGAATATGAGGCAAAAGGCCTCGAAAGCCTTAGCGTGTAATAATTTCTGTGTATCTTTATAGCTTCTCAATCAAGTGTGTCATAGCTTTGTTAATTTTGTATATTAAATTATCAAATGAGAAGTCTTAAAATCTTTAATATTTTACAAATATGATCTTGATAATTGTAATTTTAGATATCATTTGGCCGCAGGTCTTTCAAGAGTTACTGAAATGAATTCTATGAATTGGGGTTTCATTTCAACACTTCCCGATTCTCGATTTTTTTTATCAACTCCCAGATCAATAAACAATTGGTTTGTTTCCTTACTTTATTTATTTGATCAAAGACTACTATTGCTTTCATGGCTTTTAATAATAAAAATATACCACAAATGCATATTTACAGTGCATAAAATCTCATTCATCTATTTATCCTGCTCATGTCTTGGAGTTCAAACCTAGTTCAAGTGAAACTTTTACACCACCCCTCTCTTCTGTCGCAATTGATCTTAGTTTTTCTCTCACTAACCAACTGCACCTAATCATTCTTTTTGTTGATCAAGAAATGGGTATTTAATAATTTTTAGCTAGAGAGTAAAAAATATAGTGGAAAATATCTTAAAGTTTAAGTCTTCCTATTTGGATGACTAAATAATCCTATAATGAACTATTTAAAGATGATTACCCAGGATTAATTATAAAAAGTTTTGTTCTCAACTATTACACTTGAATAACAAAATAAAAGAATAATTGAATTGTTTATTGTTTAGGATGTCATAAAGTGTTCAGGCACCCAGTCATTAAAGTGTTGTTGTTGAGCACACTGGGAGTGAGAATTTGAGCCACGATCTATAGCTCCAAAGTCGACCACTCTAACACTGCTGTACTAAATAATGCAGGACAAAGTAATCAAATAGTTTCATGCTTAGAAGTTTACAAAAAGACCGAATCGACCATCCAATGGACCTGAAGCTTCAGTGGGTATCAATCTGACACTACACTAAACTTCACAGGTTGCAGATAACAATGATATTTTTATAATAATTGCTTACAATCTTTTTTTTATTAATTCATTTTTATTAACTGAATAAATAGAAGCACCCTTAAGATCAATTGGCACAACCTTATGGTTTAAAAAAATTCCATAATTTTTTTTATCCAATTTATTCACCATTCACATTTTAAACTTTTCATAAGATATTCTTTTAAAAATCCTTAGGCCTTTTATTTATAAGACTGTAGGGAATTGTTTTTAGCATTATCATCATTGTCCATATCTAAATGAACTAGTTGAATGGATATATCATCAAAGTAGTCATCAAAATTGTTACATTATCATTCAAAAGATAATGAAAACACTCCATCTGTTATTAAAACAGGCAAAAATTCACTATACGTATTGCCACACAGCAAGCTAGAGTAATCAATGGATACCAGAAGGCTTGTGAATAAAATCCCCATCTAGTAACTACTCATCCAATATTCTCAGACTAGTTTCTGGCTTGTGACCTTTGTCAGTGAGGAGCCTTGGATCTGAGAGCACTGCACCTAGATCTTAGGATTTAATGCAACCCCCCAGCAGCCACCTTTTATCTCTACTTAACTACAAAACTATGAGTCTTAAATTGAAAACACCTTAATATTTTTAATAATAGTTATGAGCAAGCATAAGAAATGGTTATCATGTGATGTTTATTGGCTTAAAATACTCCATCTGTTCACTATATCATTATTATCTATCAAAGAATGTCATTCCCTTAAAGAATAAAATTATGTTATTGTTTTTCAGGGTCTAAACTGTTTACTATGGACAGATGACTAACTTCCTAGCAGCTTTAATCTGTTAGTTATTTTTAAATTTTCTGGTGGGAATTGGAGGTCAGTCTTCAAATTCCCAAATTGTATGTAATGCTCCTTATTCATTTCATTATTAAATCAAGCAGAGAATTTCAGAGGGTTTTTTTTTTTTTAAAAAATCAAGTCATTAATAAAAACAAATAGGACAGTTCATCGCCCAGAAGTTTATAAAAAGTTCAAGAACAGAAATGGCAGGGCTGAAACCATGGTCTATAGATCTTAGCCATGAGTCTATCATTCTTCACTACCTAAAACATGCAAGGTAAATCAACTTATTAATAATACAATTATTATTTTAAAAAATCAGCCAGATATTTTATTTTTAGTGATCAGAATTATATAAATCTCAAAAACAAACCATAACTCATATTTGTCTGAAGGTTTGTAATGATGGTATATTATAAGATGTGATATGTTGGACTATTTCCATCATTTATGAGTCAATGTTGAATGTATAGAAAATTTTAAACTTTATTTAAACTTTCCAAATACAAACAACTTGTTAGTAATAACACACTAATAGACAATACAGGTTAGTGATTACACAACGTTTTGAGTAATATTATTCTCTATTCTTCTTCAGGTGTTGCTGGCCTATATGCACAGTGACAATATTCACTTAGAAGTTGAACTTGCACCTTTAGATTCTTGAATATCGATTTTTTAAGGCAAACACTTTACCAACTGAGCTATTCTGTGTTTGCCCAATTGAAGAGTTGGAGTGTGGAGTAGATTGAAGCCTGTCCATTAAAGTATGAAGATTGGCTATCTTAATATATATCTGAGCCCTTATGACATATATGTGTAGAGATGGTAATCTGGACCAACTGATGATTGCTGGTTTAGCTTGAAATACGTATATTGGTGATTATTTATCTTTTCAACACATATGTGTTCAAGTGTATCAGTGTTATGAAATAGAGTGGAGAGTGGTGGGTGGTGTGAAAGTCTGTGCTCATATACTCTATATATTAGATATTCAAGAATCTAAAGGTGCGAGTTCAACTTCTAAGCGAATATTGTCATTGTGCATATAGGCCAGCAACTCCGGAAGAAGAGGGGCAAATACTATTACTCGAAACATTGTGTAATTACTAACCTGTGTTGTCTATTTGTGTGTTATTAGTAACAAGTTGTTTATATTTGAAAAGTTTAAGTAAAGTTTAAAATTTTCTATACATTCAACATTCACTCATAAATGATGGAAATAGTCCAACATACCACATCTTAAATCATAACATATAATTTCATTTTTCAGTGACATAGTAAGTTTGAAATTTCAAACTGCATGACAGCGGTCTAATGTTAGCATAAATAGAAGTTCATTTCCACTTGTATTTTTATATTTAAAAATAACTTGAGATTTTGTGTTTTCCTGAAGGATTGTGATGATGATATTTTAGATGTATTTATATATTAGACTATTTCCATCATCTAATATGAGTATTGAATGTGTTTAGAAAAGTTTAACTTTATTTAAATATTCAAACACATTTAATTGTTAGTAATAGCACATCAAACAGGTTAGTGTATGCATAACGTTTCAAGAGGTATTATTTCCCCCTCTTCTTCAAGTATTGTTGGCTTGACCAGTGACAATAGCCCAGCGACACCTGAAGATGAGGGGAGAATAATACCTCTCGAAACGTTATGCATATACTAACCTGTTTGATGTGTTATTACTAACAGTTGAATGTACTTGGAATATTTAAATAAAGTTAATTTTTTCTAAAAACATTCAATACTCATATTAGATGATGGAAATAGTCTAATATATAAATACAAATTGGGATCCTATTTATCTGCGATATACCTACAGTATTTCAAAATCTTCTCTCAGCACTTATATGTTAAACCAATCGCACTATCCTAAAGTATACTTTGTGAAATAATAACAATAAATTTTATTTTGAACTTTCTTTCTTACAAATAGCACTATTTGAACCTGATCTTTTTATCAATGCAAAATCTGTGTACCGGTTCATTCTTCATTATGTACACGCACACATATATGTGAAAGTAACCCCCTGCTAAGCCTATAAATTTGAATTCCTGCAAAGTAAAATTTTAACTTTTTTTTAAGTTTCATCAGGAAAGGATTTTTGTTTGAGGCCGCTAGCTCCCAGCCACACACAGCTAATTATCTGATATTGGTTGACAATTGGATATCCAGTTCTTCTTAGCTAGAATGTAAAACAAGGATGGAGAAACACTAAAACTCTCACCAATCCTTTAATTAGCAAGTGTGATGAGTAATGCTTCATGACTTTTTATTCGGGAGGAGGGCAGCTCTTGACGTTTAATGGATTATTTAAAAGTTGTCTTATCCTCATACATATAGTATACTTATAGTTAAGTAAGCTACAATTTTAAACAAATATTTAGAAAAGAAATAAAAATTCTGCGGTAAAACAAATATATCATAATTCTAAGCAGGATCAGAGCAAAGGAATTCAATAGTTTTTTATAATCGAGGAAGTCTATTTTTAAAGTTTAATCGATAGAATTGAATGATTAGTTTCAGCCAATTACTTTAGCACTGGACTTTGACTGTCGTTTAAAAAAGAACCCCAAAAAATATGAGCAAGATTTATGAAGTATTGAGAACAATTTTGCTAGTTTAAATCAGTTGTTTATTAATTTTTTTTTTTTTCATGTGTCAAATGTAGGCGAACCCGGGCCAGCTGCTCGGAAGGCAGCTATGCTAACCACTAGGCCACCAACGCATTGACATCTGCTTATTAAGTTGAAGAAGATTAAGAAATTAACTTCAAAGTATTTCTGCGGTAAATTTATTATAGTTATTTATAAAATTTATTATCAACATTATACTTTATTATTTTTATTATAATAAATATTCTATAATGGACACTTTATTTTATTTATCTTTATTAATATTTGAATACAAGTATACTATAAATTTATATACTTGAAGTTTAGATGTAATTATAGGGAATTTTCTTCAGCTATCCATTCTATCTTATACAACCGATACACATGATCACACACATGTGGAAAAGATCAGTGATCTTCAATATATGTATTTCATGCTGATCATATATGTATGTGGGTGCGAGATAATGATCTGCACCAACAGGTTCAGCACGAATTATGTACATTGAAGAGCATTGATCTTTTTCATATGCGTGGTTATGTATATCGATTGTATGAGATAGAGTGGCTGACTGAAGAAAGCTTGAAAGTCTGGGTTCAAATTCCCTATAATTACTTTTATTAAGTATATATTCATCTAGAAGTTTAATTATTTGTATAAAAAAATTATGGAATTACCGATTATTATCTCTTGAAAAAAGAAAATCTTAATCTTTTCCAACTTTATAAAGTTTTAGTGAATTATTTAAATAGAATGGTTAATTTCTCGGGAGTTCAAAGGAATTTGGAGCGCCGGAAGCGGCATAGCTGGGCAGCAATCCCTGGGCCTTAACCACTGCACCAAACTGCGCATAGCTTTTAGTCGAGCAAAAGTGGCTAAAACAGAACAAATAAAATACAAATCCATAGAAAAATAAAATAGGTAAGTAAATTTTGTATTAATTATGGCTTTTATTCGTTATTTACAATTCAACTTCTGTTTTTGCGTCGGTCTAAAATTACCAGAATTAATCAAATGTAACAAAAGATAACATTTCTGCTTTTGTAGATAATTTATATATATATTTACTTTGTACTAAGCTTCCATAATGTGCAGTTTAACTGAATAATTATATTTCAGGCAAAAAAACAAAAAAGAATAAATTATTTATTGGCAAAACATAATTAAGAAATATCAATGTTTCGATTTAATGACTAATGACAGGTTTTTTTTTTAAAAAAAAAACACACAATGAAATTGTCAACAAAGTTGGAACAATAGCCAACCACGATAAATTTTCAAAGAAAGGTCTACCTTAGGCTAAGTATGACAAAGAATTATTTTCCAAAATTCTCTCACAGTAATTACTATTTCGTGGTGATGTATTCATACATCATTTATTTCACAACCTACTACTGATATAAATGAATGTTTGGGAAAAAAGATAGTTATTATAAGTTTTTTTTTCAATTATTTTTCTTTGATAAAAAACAAAAAATGAAATACTAACGTTAATTCTTTCGCCACAACTTACAATTAAACAAAAACAAATAACGTTGAGATAATAAATATAATTAAAGATAATAATGAGTTCTCAGTGTCTATTAAGTTTGAATTACATGATGTTTCTGATAATGCGATTTAGATAACGCGATCGGATCTCACGTTATACGTATATAGAGTATCGTCAATTAATTTTTTTAAATGGTTTTATATTTTGTACAGTTAGTTATTCTGTATAATTTTTTCATTTTTATTTATGAATTCGTTTGTTTGAAAAACAAAACAAAAGCTACAAATTTCAGTGGGGAATTACAGCTTAGAGAAATTAGTAAATTATTCACCTTATATGCTTTCATATTTAAAAACCATTTTTTATTTTTGTATGGTAGATAAACGAAAGTAATCATATCTTGATACTATTTATTTGCTTTTGATTGTTAGCATTAAATTTCAATAAAATATATATTCGAAAGCTTTATTTATTCTAACAAAAAAATTAGAGTTCATTCAATTTCTACTCTGGAATAGGAGTGATAGAAATAAACTTAATTTTTCCTTTATGTATACAGTAATGAAAAACCAACCCCAACGCCGAAATATTAAAATAGCTATGCAGACAAGTAATTGTATTTTTTTAATCATATTTTACTAATTAATATATATTACTTATAAACAATGAGGATTGCCAATTTCTCAACAAGCTTTGTGATAAATGCTTAGCTAAAGAAAGCATTTAAAATATCTCTGTCAGGACCCCCTCCCAAACCTCTGACCATGGTTTCATGCTCTGGCACTCCTCAGAGAGATGCCAGGGTAGGTTCAGACACTAGATCTAAAAACACCAACCCAAAGCCAGCATTTAACTAAAAGTTATCTATTGAGTGGAAAATCTGGAAATTTCAGACACCTACATGTCTTCAAACCCAGCTATCCAACTCAAATAGCTATATATTACTTGTTTTTTTTTTGCATACATATATTAATTAAAATATATTATTTTAAATAATTTTATAGGCTTATTAGTGTAAACTGGGAAATGCAACAGGATTTTTTTAGGTAAAAATTTAGATAAAATTTTACCTACTATTGTTATTACTAGATCATAGATCACGTGGTTGTTGCTTAGTTATATTATAACTAAAACTTGATCTAGTTTATTAGTTGGGAAAATTCCTATTATATTCCAATGTGTATAATTTCTGTACATGGGTATTAAATAAAACTAACAAATGTAAATACTTTAGCCAAAGAATTGGTTTGTAAAATCCTCAAAATAAATATTTAGTCACCATCCTAATGCATATATTAAAACAGATAAATATCTTAGTATTCTTTGCATTGGAATGGTGACTAGATAATTATTTTGAGGTTTTTATAAACTAACTATCTGATTAAAATGGTTAACGTTAATATTTATATATGTAATATAATAAATAGAGCATTTTTTCCAACATTATATGAACCAAATGTTGTTAATAGCATTTAAGCACCTCTTTACTAAACGTGCATTTCATTAGCTGTTCCAGATGTGTATAGAGCAAATCCAGTAAGTTTACAAGCAAGGGTGAAATTCATTACAATCTAAATATAAACACAACTTTATTCATATAGGACCTAACTTTAACTTTCATGGGAAAATCTACTTCTTATTCATTTTCAGTCTGTATATAAATGACTGTTCTTAGTCCTGGATTTGTAATGGATTTTATTCTTGCTTGCAAACCTACTAGAGTTGATCTATATTAATCTCTCTCTCTCTCTCTCTCTCTATATATATATATATATATATATATATATATATGTTGAAACGAAGATTTTCAAGGGTTGCATATATAAAAGACGTTTTGCGGGTTCATCTGTTTTAAAAAAAAATAATTATTGATATTCCAACATTTCGACTTGGTCACCCAAGTCATCCACTGGGTGGTAAAAGGTAGAAAGATGGTTGTAGAGGCGCTACAATCACTGATTTGAATAAACGTTAAAGTTCCACCAATAGCAAACATGTTAAATCTAAGAATGTTTTTTAAAAAAATCTTTCCAAATAGGAGGAAGTTTGCATGTATCATCTCACTTATTGATACAATCTGGCCTTTTAAGTATCTCAATGGCTTCTCTAATTTTGCACTGGTAGAGATTATCACATCTGGATATGATCCTGGTACTAGAAAAATCAATTTTATGACCTGAATCTATAGTATGGAGTGAGAGTGCTGATGATGATGAGTGTTGTTTAACTGCATTAGCATGTCCATCTCTCCTAACACTGATGTGATGATTACTCATACCTATGTAAGAAGCTTTACAATTTTTACATGAGATTTGATAAATACAACTCAAATCTCATGTTTATCAAATCTCATGTAAAAATTGTAAAGCTTCTTACATAGGTATGAGTAATCGTCACATCAGTGTTAGGAGAGATGAGCATGTTAATGCAGTTAAACAACACTCATCATCAGCAGCACTCTCACTCCATACTATAGATTCAGGTCATAAAATTGATTTTTCTAGTACCAGGATCATATGCAGATGTGATAATCTCTACCAGTGCAAAATTAGAGAAGCCATTGAGATACTTAAAAGGCCAGATTGTATTAATAAGCGAGATGATACATGCAAACTTCCTCCTATTTGGAAAGATTTTTTTAAAAAAACATTCTTAAATTTAACATTTTGCTATTGGTGGAACTTTAACGTTTATTGAAATCAATGATTGTAGCATCTCTACAACAGTCTTTCTACCTTTTACCACCCAGTGGATGACTTGTGTGACCAAGTCGAAATGTCGGAATATCAATAATTAAAATTTTTTAACACGGATGAACACACAAAATGTCTTTTATATATATATTTGGGGCAGCTAATGTAAAAGTTCATTTTGGATTGGCTGATCAATCTAGTAACTAAAGGCATATTATATTTATTAAACAGTGTTTGGATCATTGGTTAAGATTGGAAATTTTGTACAAATATATTTAATTATAAAGGACTTGAACTCAGACCTTCAAGCTCTTTACACTTATCCAATCCATCTTATACAACTGAAACACTTGACTACATACATGTAAAAATGATAAATGATCTCCAATATAATATATTCGCTGAACCAGCCTTCATCAGTTGGTCCAGATCATCATCCACCACACATATATACAATCAGTGCTCATTTATATTAAGATTGCAAATCCTCAAACTTTAATGGATAAGTTTCAATCTTCTCCACTCTCCAACTCTTCAGCCATCCATTTCATTGAAAATACATGGATGGAATATTCAAAACCCTTGTTGATGCCAAACATTATTGTCATATCCATGTTGACCTTAAGTCAATCTTACCTCTCACATATAGAATTTTAATATGTCCATTTAATTATACAGAAGAAGGATGGGCAGAATACAGGCTGAATATGTAATATTTAACTCTATGTATATTGTCTTTAGTAAACAATATAATTATAAAGGACTTGAATTCAGATATTCAAGCTTTCTATACTTATGCAATTCATCTTATATAACAGAAACACATGATGATATACATGTAAAAATGATAAATGATCTTTCAATATTATATGTATTTCGTATTGAATCAGCAGTCATCAGAAACAATAATCAGAACCAATAATAAAATTATGATAAAGCAATCCAAATATTTACAAATGTAACAAAATAAAGTAAAATTTATCAGAAGAGGGGAGGGGGGGGGGGGGGTGGGGGGGTTCGGGGGGTGGTAGGGGGGTGGGGCCCGGTCCTCCCTTTCGTTTCTTTTTTCTTTGTTAATTATCGTGTCATCTCAATCCCGCCTCTTCTCCTTTCTAATAAACCTAAAATCTCCTACTTCTTCTTCGGTCTTCCCTCCTATCCTTAAACTTTATTCCTCCCGCGCCTTTCTCTCTTTTCTTTCCATGCGGCCTTTTCCCGAATTTGTTTTCTCTTCATTCGGCAGTCCCTCCAGGAGTAAACTCTTTAGTCTTTTAATCTGCGTAAGTTAAATACCGGGGTCTTCGTTCTTCGATCGGGAACCCTTTTTGCCTGGTTCTTGGTTTGTTTTTGTTTCCCCATTTGTGGGTGGCCTTAGTTTGTTTTCTCTAATCCGTTTTGGGGTGTCCGTGGGGGGTTTGTTTTTTTCCTGGGGGCGGGGCGGTTGGGGCCCCCCCGATCAACGCCCCGGTTGGATGAGATAAAAAAAAAATATTTCGAACGTGTTCTATAAACTCTTCTTTGTTTTTCTAGTATTTGTTTTATCTTTTCGATCGGGCGTTTTGGGGTTTTCCTTTTCTAGGGGCTCATGTTATTATAATACTTCCCGGGAAGGGGAAAGAAAATTTTTTTTCTTTCTCTTTTCTTTAAATACCGTGTTTTAAACTAAGTAGAAAAAGGTTGATAAGTTTTAAGGTTTTTTTTTCCCTTATTCTTCGGGGTGGGCCCCTTCTTTTCGGTTTCGGTTGTGGAAAATAAAATTAGTAAAAAATTAATACTCATCAGAAATTGTTTGAAAAATATGAAGTTTCTTTATGTTCCCATTGAAGTTTGGGAAAAAGAGACCCGAAAATTTGCAAATCCTCCACAATAAACGCGATAGAGAGTAGAAGTAGAAAGTTATTTTGCTCCTGTGGTGATGGTGGTGGGAATTATGAAAAAATAGCCTATCGTCTTAGGTAGTTGATAGGAGGGGTCCCATCTCACCCTCGGTGGCCATAGCCTTGTATTCCCTCGAAAAGGGTTAAATCTATTTTAATAGAAAATGAATATTTGGATCCCAAATGTCCACTAAATGTTTTATTAGAAAATCTAAAATAGATTTGATATGTATTTTCCTTTTATATGTTGCCTCCAAGATTTCCTATGGGAAAAGAGCTAAACTGGATGAGGTATTTTCAAACTGATTTACACCAAATTTTTCATTTTTTTTATTGGGAGGCTCAATAGATTCAATAGAATACTTTCTATGAAGCAAATTATGAATTTAGGCCTTATGTTGTTATGAAAATAAATAGAAAAAAAGTAGGCCTACTTGGAATATTGTTGCTATTTTAACGGTTTATAATAAAGTTTTATTTTGCTTGACAGCGTGCTTATAATAGTGAAGTGTTAGTTGTAGGAGTAGGCTTTCGCACGAAGTCTAGTTGGCTGATCCATGTACTTTACTTCTAAAATCCTCTTTTATTAATGCATAAATCTAAGGGACGTTTTTTAGTCTATTACTAGAAGCAAGGTATCAATGTTAACAAATAAGGAGAGACAAAACTAACATGCCCCAGGTGCTCACCGTCTTTATAACAGCAAAACAAGCTGAAGGTAATTTGGTTTTCTTGAGCGAGGAGACAGCGCTTTCTACCCACCCGCGTGCCGAACATTCAAGTAAAACAGGGAAGCACTACTGTAAGTGACCCGAAGCATCACAGGGGCCTGCTTTTCGTCTCAAAATGGTCCATGTAACATCTGCCTATGAATTTGCATAAAATTCACATTAATATTATAGTTATTAATCAAATATAAGTAGCCATGAATATGGGACTATAAACTGTCCCAAAAGCACTTGGCGGTAAATTTTGATAATTTTACATACAATTAATAGCTTCATTGCATATATATATATATATATATATTAATGAAGTAATAAAACAATATCATCAAAATTCTATATTCTCTTTTTCTATTTCTTTTTCTTTTATCTCTTTTTATAAATCATGGGTAATAAAAAAATTATTTATAAAAATATTCGAAACTCCATCTTCATCTTATTTTATAGTTTAGAAATCTCTTGGTTCTTATCTTCTCATAACTTTTTATTTATATTATTTTTTTTTTATTATATTTATTTATAAAATTCTTTTTTTTTTAATATTTCTTTTAAAATTTTATTGTTAAATTCCAAGTATTTCTTATTATATTTCTTTTTTATTTGGTATTAAATATTGTGGTTTATTAGTATTTTGATATTCTTTTCATCTCTTATATTATATTAATCCTATCAATATTCCTTTCATTTATCATTTTAATCTTTTTTTTTAATTATTTTCTTATATTAATTATTTAGATTATTTTCTTTTTATTTTTGTTTAAATTTTAAATAATTTAAAATATTAAATTTCATCATTTAGAGTATTTTTTTTAAAAAATTTTTTATTTTTGTTTTTAAAAAAAATAAACAAAAAATTGTTTTAGTTTTAAATATTTTTCTTATTTTTTTGGTATTTGCTTGTAAATCTATTTTATAATAATTTATTTTAAAATATCATATTTTAAAAACTTCAAATATTACTTTTCTATTATTTGCTATTTTCTCCATATATGTAAAAATTATCTCTTAAACTTCAATCTTAACTTTTCTTGTATTTTTGTTCTGAGTAGTAAAACTCTAAACTTTTGTTTCTTTCAAAATATATTCTCTTTTAATATTATATTCTTTTTTTGTTTGTAAAGTATTAAATTTTGTTTAAGTGTAAAGTTTTTTTAAAATAAATTTTTACTTTATTAAAATATTCAATATGGTTCTAATTAAATTGTTTTTTGATTTGTTCTTGTTTAGTATATAAAATAAAAATTTTTTACAAAATTTTTATTTTTGTAAAATAATATTTTTATTTTATAAAATTATTTATAATATATAAAAAAAAAATATCTAAAAATTATTTTTGTTTATAAAAAAGTTGAGTGTAAATTGTTAAGTTTCTAAAGTAAAAATTTTACTAAAATCTTATATTTTTTTAAAATAATTATATTTTATATTTTATAAAATAATTTATAATGAAAAATATTAAAAATTCATTTTATTTTGAAAATAAAAAAGTTGAATAAATTATTGAATTCTTCTTTTGTTAAATAAAAAAATAGATCTAAAATCTGCCTTCTTCAATTGTTTGCTTCTAATGTAATATTATTGATTTTTACTTGTAAAATAATTCTAGAGATGAGATCTTAAATACTTTTTGCTATAAAGGATAAAAAAATGTAATAAAATTGATGGTTTTGAAGACTTGAAAATCATCATGATTTGTTTCTAGAAAAGGTTAAGATCTTTTATGTTCAATTTTGATGTATCTTATCTATGATTTTTTTTTTGGAATTGTAACAAAATAAAGTAAAATTTATCAGTTTAAAATAAAGTTTGTGAAAATTCTCACTAGGTGGTGAAGAAGTTCAGAAATGAATTACTTTGTATGAAATCTTATAACTGGGCTAATATAATAAAATATTATAAATATCAAGATGTAACAACTATTTCAAATATATATAATTATATACAAAAGCCTTTTTTGGCATATAATTTTGTGCTCTTTTTAATGTTACCTATTTTAACTATTAATATATTGTTGCGTGTAGAGCGACATCTATTGTTTTATAATAGAAAAAAAAAACAATGGTGATAAGTAAATTCAATAAAATGTGAATACAAATAAAATTATGATATAGTAATACAAATTGTTTTTGAAATTTAGTAAACGTTAAAATAAATTAATTATATAACAACATATAGTATAGATGAAAATATAGTTTATGCAACTTTATATATATATTATCTAATTTTTCCTTTATTTTTAATTGATCACTTATTATAATATTAGCAATATAGTTAAAAATGTTGCCTATACTATCCTATACCAGTGCTTTTCAGTTTGGATTCCAGTGAAAAGATATCAAGAAAAAAATAAGTAAAACGAATAGAAAAGAGTAAGGCAGTATAGAACAACAACAAAAGGGCAGTGATGATAAGAAAACACTTTTATAAAAGAATTTCAGAGAGGGAAGAAGAAACTTCATTTATATTTAATTGTAAATCAAGAAGGTAATAAAAAAAAAAGCACTTTTAACAACTGAATCTAAGTTTGACAAACGTGTAATCTTAAATAAAGTATATATCTATTACAAAGGTGTACATCTTTTAGTAAGTGCTTATAAAATAGCTTGCAAAGGTGCATTTATTTATATATCTATTTAGTCTACTCGTTGCCAATTTCACACACACACACACAAATTTCGCTTTTTCTCACACACATCTAGTGCATATCTTATGCAAAAGTAAAATGATCATTACTAGAGATTATATAACCGAATTATCGTAATAAATAGACTCCGCTTCACAGAACTTTGGTAAGAGGACGGTAATGAGATTATCAGATTATATGTGCGTGCGGTTGCAATCAATATACATATACCTGACTAGAAGTTAAATATATTTTGCAATTATGTACTCACAAACTCAAATTAACATTTAAAATATATTCTATATTATCCGAGGCAAATATTGCAATAAGTTAATCTGAAATACAATAACAATATAGTAACTTAATTAGTTTGTAACACATGCGCCATAAAATGGAATCAAAGTAGAAAACTGTTCAAATTATTCTCGTATATTTTGTTTAACGTAAAAATAGATGCGAGATTACAAATTTATCAAGACAAATTGCACAAAATAATTGATGATTAATTTATAACGCGTTAAAATTTTGAAAATAAAAAAAGCACTTACTCCCCTGTTTATTTTTAATAACAACAAAAGTTTGAGAGTAGGAAAGAGTTGTAGTTTGATAACGACGTTGAGTTTGTGTTACAAAAATAAATTGAAATATAAATTCGAATTAAGATTAACTGGATTTATAAGTAACAATCTTACAATTCTTTCAATTACCACGTATTATTTATCTAGCTTTATAAAAAAGTGTCTTACGGCAATCGCATATCTTGTTGAAATCGTAAGGTATATCCTTTTTGTAAAAAAAAAATCTATTTGTAAATAGATTTTCAAATGTAATATTATTCATTATTCAGTTCTTTTTTCTCTTTAATTACCCGGATCTTAGAAATCATTCATTTGATGTGGCCATATTATTTTAGAGCGAAAGTAGCAGCTACTTTATCTTCACATCTCTTTTTATAGCTTCAATCACCTGAGTATTTATAATAATAAAATCTATCTATCAGTTACGCAGGGGATCAAATAATATAGGAGAGTCAAAAACAATAGATTGTCTGCAACAGATTCATTCAATTGAGTAGAACGGGTTTTTTCCCCAGCCGTGAATCGATATTGGATTCTTTAACCTTTGAACTAGATACTCTTGCTACGATGCTACTTTGGATAGTTTAGTGCAAATGGTAGACTGTGGATCATCAGTGGATTATAAGCTCCAGCTCTGCTATTTCCAGTACTCGAATTTCTTACCTCTCGAGGAATATAAAAATATTCTATTATTTATTCCCTACTATGATAATCCACACAAAATATTTATTATTATTACATATTATTTTTTTCCTAATGCTATTATAAAAAAAAAATAATTTCACAATTAGTTAGTAGTTGAAAAAATGTTACTTTAAACGCAAATCAACTGAGTTCGAATTGCAACCACCAAAACTTATTTAATTAACGATTATGTTCTCACAACGTTTTCGGATAAAACAGTTTATATAACTTATTATATTTGTATTTTTATATTGGACTATTTTCATCATCTAATATGAGTATTGAATGTCTTTAGAAAAAATTAACTTTATTTAAACATTCCAAACACATTCAACTGTTAGTAATAGCATATCAAACAGGTTAGTATATGCACAACATTTCGAGAGGTATTATTCTCCCCCCTCTTCTTCAGATGTTGCTGGCCTGACCAATGACAGTACTAACATGGGATTTGAATCTGGGGCCTTAGATTCTTGAGTACTGAAATTTTTAAGTTAAAGCTCTAACCAACTAAGCCATCATGTCACGTTATATATGACTTACTTTTTTAATTATAAAAATGATTAAGTGGGAAGAAATGAGCATTTAACGTACATCTTAAGTAGTATATTCAAAACACTTAAATTCTATATTTACTATTAAATCTAAAAAAAAAAAAAAAAAGAAACACACACAAAAAAATAAGAAGAGAGAAATAGAAGAAAGAAAACAACAATAAAGACACTGCCCAATTGTGAAGTAAGGACGTCTACCTTTTTAGAATAAATTCAGAATTAACTGAATCTAGCTGTTTTTACAATTTTAAAAATTTGCTAGTAAATATTTTACGTTTTAATTTTAAATATAAAGTTTATTTACTATTTTTTTAATATATATGTGTGTGTTATCCATAGAGGATTGATTTTGGACTGAAATATAAAATAGAAGTAATTTAATTAAGACAAATTCTTCGTAAAAAAAAATGAATTAGGGGGAAGAAATGACAACTGAAATTGGTTGAGATCCGCAGTGCTTTTTGCAAATAGATCTTTTGAGTAATAAAACGTGTTTTTGTAAGAGCATTTAACGTATAACTTAACTAACGTATTCAAAATAATTAAATTTTATATTTAATACTATTCTAAAATAAATAAATAAACAAAAAATAAAAATAACAGCGAAATAAATAGAGAGAGAGAGACAAAAGAATAAAAATAAGTTTGTTCAGCCTTGCCCAATCACAAAGTGAAATCTACTTTTTCAGAATAAATTCGGAATTAATTGAAATTAATTTTTCTAAAAAAAAAACAAACATTTAATCTAAGTTTATTTACATTTTTAAAACTTGCAGGCAAATATTTTACCTTTAATTTTAATTATAAAGCTTGTTTTGTTACCCTCTTGTCTTTTTTTAAAATATTTATATACAAGTACATACCCATAAAGCACTTTCGATTTGATATATAAAATAGAAGTAATTTAATTAGGAGAAATTCTTTGCTAAAAAATATTTAATAAATTTATTAAAATTATAAGCACTGATACTAATGGTTATGAATACTCGTTGGTGAATCACCGAAGATTAATTAAAAGTTTTAATACTATTATAGGATGTTCTACATGATACTCTATTGTTGAGAGTGTATTATTCAAATTAAACACTGAAACTATGATCAAAGCATTATAAACAAAGAGTGATTCTGCATTTCAACAAATAAATAGTTGATTTATGTAAAGATAATAAAGAATTAATAAAGCCTTTTAGTTGATATCAATGTATTTGTTAACAAGATTTAATAAATAATCGAATACTTGTGGCCGGTAATTCTTAAAAAGTTCAAGACATGGAAATGACAAAGCTAGGCCGCATCCATGAACTCCTGAGTTCCACAGTGGGCCATTCTATCACAGTTATTAAGCTATGCACAGTGTTAATAATTTCATTGGACGAAGCCACAAAGGTCATTGAATCATTTTTAAAAATTATATATTGTATTAATGTATTACTCTCATTACTTATATATGTTTTGTGAATTTATATATTTGAATGTATATGATTGAGTATTCATTCGGACAGATAAATTCATAGATATAATTAACGTCTGTCTGGTAATGATTATATAAATAAACTATACCGAAGACTAACAATATAAAGTCACAAAATCTTTTCAACATTATTGGTTATATAGAAAATTCTTCCTCCCTTTCTTCTCTCTCTCTCTATATATATATATATCAAGAAAGCTTCGCGTTACAATGGTAGCATATTTACTTGTCATATCTATAATCTGGGGTTGAATCAAGGTCGGGTAAACTTGGAATTTTTTTTTAACAAGCATGGGATTCCTTTTTTTAGGTAACTGTTCTATAGCCAATCCAATTAACTATTCAATATTGGTATTCTTAGCTAAGGGATAAAACAAGGACGAAAAAAAAATTCAACCCCTCAAGACTGGCAATTGATAAACTTGACAAATATTACATTTTTTTTTCATTGTTCGCCTGCAAAGAACTTTTGTCAAGGTCTTTGTGAAGTGAGCTATTTAAAAACTGCTTTTCCACATTAAAAAAAAAAAGTTATAAATATGCGTACAGTACTATCTATCCCCTTTCCTTGTTGCCTCTATCTCTGTGTGTGTGTGTGTGTGTGTGTGTGTATAGCGCATATAGTATACACGTATAAGACCTGAATGGACGATTCAAATGAAAATTTGATTCTCAATACAGCATAAATATTTAACAAAGTGATTCCCGGACTTTTCATGTTTTTTTTCCCAGTAAATAAAGTTTTTTAAAGTTTATTTAATTAATAGTTTAGAATTACTAAAAATATTTTGAAAATCCGTCATAGGCAGCCAGAGTCCATATTTATGATTTTCTGTAGGAGACACACAATTCATGATTATATAAACATAATAATTAATTTTATAAAACTTCTACCCATTTTATTAAAAATAATTTTATTTTAATATACTTTTTTCTAAATACAAATGAGTATGAGATTTTTTTTTATAGAGCTGTGTTTTGATATGTATATATCAACAAATCGTTGTTTGCTAAAAATGACATCTGGGCCGCAATCCATGGACTCTGAGATTCATAGCCTTCCCTTCTATCACTGTACCAGGCCAGGTCATAAAGGTTGCCCATGCGGGTTTAAAGTTATAAACTGGATCACAACCACATTTTATGTTAAAGAAGAAAGTTTTTTCTTTTAAATAAATAAATACATCCATATTTCAAAATATGTTTATATACAATAAAGCGTTTATATATATAATATCAATTGTAATATCATATATAATAACACAAAACTGCATTACCGTTATCAAATTTACTACACCATTCCCATATAATAAATAATATAAAAAAGTATAATCAGTTTACGCTTGTAATCCTCCCTGTCGTCACCCCAACCCCAATTATAAGCTGCCTACAGCTTACACAATTTACATCTTGTAAATATTTCTACCGTTTAACTCCAGTTTTGTTTCGGGTATATATTACAAATTGGGTATATCGCTATAAAACACTCTAAAAAAACAAACAAACAATTTTTACTTGAATTTGCTTAACTTAATACTTTATTATTATATTTTAATCTCGCAGCTGAAAACATAACTTTATTTCTATTTTAATAGTTAATACATTATAAATAATATATCATCGGCTTTATATATATATATTTCAATTAAAACTACAATACAAACTTTATGTACGAGTTTATTTCCTCTTTAATTTCAAGGAAGATTCTATATATACAGTATATGCCCATATACGGATAATTGCTAAGTAATTTATAATTTTCTGTATTTGTTAAATTCATTTACCGATGAATTTGTTTGGTCGTTTATTTTAATCTATCAAACAATACCATGCAATATCTACTTGCATTTCGTAAATTGATTTTGCCAGTAAAAATGGGAACCAAATTCCCGAAATCTTATGCAATTATACCAAAATTTAGAAATGAATTATATACTAGTTATTACATTAAATAATTTTGTGTACTATATTATATATTTGATAATTATCCTGAGTTTTTTAAAATTATAAACACATAAACACAAGTTTGAATATATATAAATATGTGATGTCAGTTTTATTTTGGCGGCATTTCTTTGAACTTAAAAGAAATTTAATTAAGATAAGATTTACTAGATATACTATTTTTCTTTAATTATTTGATTACTTAATCTAGTATTTCAATTTTTATTTTTAAAATATATTAATTTAATGTAAGATTTTTAATTAAGAGAAATTCTAATTTCATCTTATTAAAATTTATTATTTTTATAATTCTTATATATTTTTTCGGTACATATTTATTATTTACTCATTCTCTATCTAATTAATAATCCCATAATTAATTATTTACTTTTTGTTGTTTGCTTAAACCGTATTTTGTTTTTTCAATTACAGAATTATTAATTATAGATATTATGTAATAGACGTGTTTATATATTGGACTATTTTCATCATCTAATATTCAAACTATAGAATGTCTTTAGAAAAATTTAACTTTATTTACATTTTTCAATTGTATTAAACTGTTAATAATAATAGCACACAGATTAGTTTATTAACAACGTTTAGGAAAACATTGCGTAATAGACGTTTCTTTTTTTTTTTGCTTCGACATTATTTATTTATACCTGCCAAATACGTTTGAATTATATATAAAAAATCATTGACTATAAATAAATGATTAAACGTTGTAAACATAAAGAAGTTCTTATGATAAAAGAATATTACAAAATAACAAGTATCATTGTATTTAAGGATTGTACTTAAGATTAATTGCTTATATTGAAAGTAAAATATTACGAACTCTCATTTTTATTTTATGAAACATGCATAGTTTCTTTTTAGAATTAATAATATACTTATTACTTTTTATTTTATGAAACATGCATAGTTTCTTTTTAGAATTAATAATATACTTATTTAGAAATCTACTTTCAATTATCAGAAAACTGTAGTATATTCAATGATTATTTTTTAATGCTTCATTTGCATAATCAATCTTTAACAATATTAGTTAGATGTAGGATCTCCTTTTCCATATTTCCAAGAAAGAGTGACATTTTTTTTTAAAAAAATAAACAGAATTATAATAAAATAACTAAATGATTGATTATTATTATTATTTTTAGAAAATGTCACCGAGTCTTAGAAATATATTAAAGTTTTTTTGTTTTTTTTTTGGGTGGGGGGCTACATCAAACTAATAAAAAAAAAAACTTTCGTTTATGTTTGTAGTTATTTTAATTTGTAAAATATCAATTTTTTTCTCCGTATTAAATACAACTCACGTAGATGTAAGCAGATTCAATTTAATTAAAAGCCCACACATCATTTAAATACATATATTTAATTTCTATTTTCAATGAAATTACATTTTGGTTATTTTATTAAATATATCATGCATATACATATATTTAATTTTTAATTTCAATCAAATTGTATTCCACTAATTTGAATACATATAAACACATTCTTATTTAAAACGATCAAATTAATATAAATTATTAAGAAATATCTCCAATATATCAAAATAAATTCCCTAATCTGAAGATATAAAAAATTAATTCCATAATCTAAAGATTTATAAAATTATATATATATTATATTGAAAAATAATATTGCTTAACAGTAAATTGAATTAATTATTTTATCTTCATCATCAAAATTTTAAATACTATCTATCTATCTATCTATCTATCTATCTATCTATCTATCTATCTATCTATCTATCTATCTATCTATCTATCTATCTATCTATCTATCTATCTATCTATCTATCTATCTATCTATCTATCTATCTATCTATCTATCTATCTGTCTGTCTGTCTGTCTGTCTGTCTGTCTGTCGGTCCGTCCGTCCGTCCGTCCATCCATCCATCCATCCATCCATCTATCTATCTATCTATCTATCTATCTATCTATCTATCTATCTATCTATCTATCTATCTATCTATCTATCTATCTATCTATCTATCTATCTATCTATCTATCTATCTATCTATCTATCTATCTATCTATCTATCTATCTATCTATCTATCTATCTATCTATCTATCTATCTATCTATCTATCTATCTATTTTTTCTATATATTGTACTCTTTTTTTCATTCAACAATTTGTCTAGCCAATTTAGATGAAAACGATAGATTAGAAAGCTAAAGATTCAGCCTGACTGGTCATTTCCTGTGGCCATAACGCATGACTCCTGAGCTACTTATCGTTAAATTCTTTTACTGTGTTTATAGAAATATAATTATACTTAGACATTGACTAGATGTTAAAACATAGTTAGAGATCTTATTTAATATCAATGTAACATAAGGGGGAAGGGGGAATCCGATGGTTTTATCGTTTGGGGTTCACAAAAGTTCCAAGCACCGGAAGTGGGAAGTGACGTAATGGCTATGGTCTATGGATCTTGAGCTTCAGAGTCTGCCACTCTATAATTACAACAATCCAATAAGGGTTTAACATATAGAAACAACAACTGCCTGTTGGGTATTATTAAAAAGGGGAGGCTATTAAAATGTTAAATTTCTAAAACTAAATAATGAGATAAGAATATAATTTGAAAATATAATTACATATATAAATCTGCTTACTACTGAATTGCTATTTGAATGATTAGATTTTGAGATTAGCCCAGCAGATGAAGAGGTGAGAACGTATGAAATCTAAAAAGCTGTCCTACATGCCTGTTTTTTTTTTTTTTAGTGTACATGATTAAAAGCTCATACTGTTTTAAATTATTTTGCAGCCTGCTGTATTGGCCATTGGTCATTTTGAAATAAACACATAACATTTACAAGTTAACTGAAATTCTTTTATTTAAGCACATGTTAGTAATCCTATATCGTACAATTAAACAGAAAAAACTTCAGTAAGGATTGGTGGTAGAAATAATATTAATTTTAAAAGAAAACGTGCCTATAGAAGATATTAAAAGGTACAAAGTATGGAGTGTATGTTGAATAGAAAGAAGAAATATAAATACTTGTATGAGAAAACACAGATATTACTGACCTCACTGAATTAAAAGACTAAAGGAACTGACCTAGAAGAGATAACAACAGATAGAAAGTCAAAGCCTTAAAGTGGATTTCAATAGATGTTAAAGGACTAAACAACTAAACATCACATTATCACTATTTCTTATGCTTGCTCAAGTTGTTAAAATAGGAAAAACTCTCCATACAGTAATGCCACTCACTGCAAGCCAGAGTAATCAATGAATGCAAGAAGATTTCTGCATAAAATCCCCATCTAGTGCCTACTCATCAAATATCCATAGACTCCCCAAGGATGAAAGGCACAAGCTAGAAATTAGTCTGGGGATATTGGATGAATAAGCACTAGATGGAGATTTTATGCACAAACCTTCTGCCATCCATTGATTATGTTGGATTGCCCTGAGTGGCACTACTGTATGGAGAGTTTTGCCTGTTTTGGATGTTAAAAGACCTAGAAAGAAATCATTCGTGAGATCAATGGATGGATGAAATAAGGACGTTTGCTATTGTCATGTGGAGAAGAAAAGCTTAGAATTATAGAAACTAAATTAAACTTGGAGAGACCTTCATTCTGCTTAGATTGATAATAATAATGAAGTAAATTAAGTACATATTTACTTAATATATAATTTGAATGCAAACAATATCCATTAGACCAATATTTTACACATTTCTCTGATTAGAAATCATAAACTTATACAGTCTTTTATTTTAGAATAATTGTATTAAGCAGACACACCTCTTTCACACAAAATGTGGCTAGTTATTGCAGTACAATGTGATCCATATTCATGTTGATATGACCCTAGGACCTTGCCTTTATCATTTATTATCCTCAATCCTTAATAATTCATCCACTATGCTATGGACATCTGATTATTCCAACACATCCATCTTGAGAGAATCTACTAATTCTAGGACTCTGCTGGGTAAATTTCAAAGTATTAAGACAAAGTAATATTTCAAAATACCCAAACTAAGAACTCCATCCCCCAATTAAGCAGCAAATAACTTTTGAAGGTAATAGGAAACAATAGGTCATAAGCGTATGGCATGCATGAGTAACAAATATTTTGGCTTATAATCAACGGTCAAATTTAGTGAAACATTATCTGATACTGGAGTACCTGACACAACAAGCTGCAAGCTGGGTTTCGATTCCAGATCCATCTGATTAAATTTCAATTTCAAATGCAGCAAGCTGAACGTCGATTCCAGACGCAACTGAGTGAACTTTAGACACTAGATCTAAAAATACCAACCCAAAGCCAAGTACTTATCTAAAAGTTATCTATTGAGTAAAAAATCTGAAATTTTCAGACATCTGCATGTCTTCAAAGCCAGCTATCCAACCCAAATAGCTATATGGGGCTGATAGATCTTCAGCCATACCATATAGTAGTAGTCTTAGCAATATAAAAATTGTATAAGACTTATGGCAGAGACTATAAATAGTCAAAATAAGAGTCATAGATCACATGACCCTATCTCTTAAGCTTGTAAGTTATAAACAATGAGGATTGCCAATTCCTCTATAAGCTTTGTGATAAATGCTTAGCCAGAGTCAGCACTTAAAATATCTCTCGAGTCCATAAGTATATTACTATAGTAAATCTCTTAGGAAACATCTTAAGTTAGCTAAGTTTTAATATTTTTTCACTATAAGTTTTGATAATGAGTTCACATATATACACGCATTATGTGTGTGCACATATATGTGTAACCATACTAACGAATTATACAGCCATCCTTTTTCACTTTACAAATACTTGAGAAATGAGTATATTGAATTTTTTTTTTTTAAGTCGATTTTTTTTTTTTAACTTTTTTTTTTTAATATTCCAGATTAAATTAAGATGTTTCTATTTCTGATTTATTGTGTGTTTTAACAAATTTATATTTTATACGGTTTCAAACATTACAAATTAGATACACAGGAAGACAACAGACTATAGGCATTGAAACTATTTATCAACCAATAGCCTAAAAACATATTTCTGACAATAAAAGAAGATTACTTGAAAAAACCTATTCATATATTTTTTTTAAAATTTTATTTATTGTACTATATTATTAAATATAAGAATGTGGAGAAATTAATTTTAAAATATGTCCAAGTACAGATTTTTACGTTATTTGCATATTTATATTATTTTTTACGAAATGCCAAAGTACTCAGCTTTGTATTATATATATATGAATGATTTGTTGTCCTGTATTTTATAACAGAATTGAATCGCGATCTATGGGATCTTGAATTTTAGAATTTATGATCAAATATTATTAAAGGTAAAATTAAAATCTGGGACAATGGAAGTAATCTTAATTGTGTACATATGAAACATATCTGTTAGCAAAACTTAAAATGCACTAAAAATGTTAGAATATATTTTAAAATGTAGAAAGTATCTAGAATTAAAAAAAAAAAAAGTAAAATCGAGATCGGAGAATGGCGGTATTAACTTTTTAAATATTAAATGCTTCTTGCTCTTAAAGTTATATTCTAACATTTTTTATATTCTAAGTTTTGCTAACAACTATGTTTTATATATGCGCAAGCAATCGATGATTCTCTATTAAACATGCCTTCACACTCACTCACACACACATACATTATAACCTTTTTTATTTGTCGATTCAATTTTTTTTTGTTTTGTTTTAGAGAGGTATGCGTATTTTGAAAATTAACATAATATTATCTTTTAATTTCTCCCAAAAATCTTATGTATGGTTTATTAAATTTATGTTCCATCATGATTGTAGATTCATTTATTAATATATGATTAAGGTATGGGAAACATTTTTACATAGTCCATTTCAGAGCAAATACCTGTACAATAACTGCTCAGAATGGAACAATGAATGATAATATATATTAGCAATAACATTACCAATTTTGACCAACTTGTATTATATAAAAACAGAATTCTTGTCGAATCAAATTTAGATTATAAATGTATACGCGCTCATATAAATATAATACTGTCACAAAATTTAAAGCTTTCAGTTAAAAAGTTTACATTGTCAAATGATTTCAAATTTAAATTCTAATATTTACTATACTTTGAATAAACTTAAGATGATCTAATGTATATTTATGAATATTTACTATACTTTGAATAAACTTAAGATGAACTAATTGTACATTTATGAAAGATACAATGAATGCCTCATTTACGCCTATCAAAAACCAGATAGTTAAATGAATTCATGATACAAACATTTATATATAGTGAATTAAACTTTAGTTGTCATTTATAATGTACGAAATGTTAAAGAATCTTATTTATTCAAATATCAAATATTTCAAATAATTTAATTGAAAATTCAAAAAATTCACTAGTCTTTTTTTTTTTTTTTTACCAAAAAAAAAAAAAAAATGGAATCAGAGATTTCAGATTAATGATAATATATCTGTACATACACAAAAGATAAAATATATAACCCTAAAATTGATTGCTACAAGATAACCATTTCCATCATGCTAAGAAATAACGGAGAAATAGATAACCTCTAATCATTCTATTAGTTGGTAAATATTTCAAGGCTTCGCTCCATTCTTTAGTAGATTAGTAATAAATATTTAGATACTATTTATTAATCAATATTGGATGAGGAAGGGGATTAGTTTCAAATTGATTAAAAAAAAATATAAACCTTTTTGAAAACTAAAATTTCCAAGACAAACTTTCAAATAGTTCTTCCTTACAAAGAGATATATATATATTAATTGCAATGTTAATATTTTTAAGTAGTTTGTTACATAGCAAAATTATAAGCCCAGTATCTAATTCCGCGACATAAAATAATGTACAACATAACGTAAGGTGATTACTTATCAAAATCCAATCAATTATATAAATATATTGTTTTATTTTTCAATGATTTTAAATTGTGGGACATTTTTTTTAAATTGAAAAAGTAAACAAAAAAAAAAAACAACCAAGGCAAAACATTTTTTTAATAACAATAATGAAAAATTTAAGATTTTGTAAATAGTGGAATAATTGTATTTAAAAATAATTAAGTATTTAATTAATATTTATTAAATAATTAGTTTATTAATTATTATTAGTTATTAAAATCAATTTAATAATAAGTTATTAAATATTAATTTATTTACTTGTTTGTTCATATTCAAATGTAAGTATATTGTCTATATTAAATTTAAAGTAATTAGAAAGGATTAGAACTCCCTACAACTATGCGCGCCATTTTATACAATCGACTAACTGATGAATGCTGGTTCAGCAAGAAATACGTATATTGGAGATCATTTTTCTTTTTCACATGTACGTGGTCATGTGTGTCGGTTGTATAAAATGGAGTGCATAGCTGTAGAGAGCTTGAAAGTCTGTTCAAGTCCCTTCTAATTATGTTTGTTCAATACCAATTCCACATTTAAAACATTTCTCATAAACATGACAGATCTATTAATAATTTTTTATTAGTCTTTCATTAGACTAGAGATTATCCACTAATGGATAATATTTCTGTAATGTAATTTTCACTACACCATTTTTAAGCAATGCAAGGACTTATTTCTATTCGCTTTCTATCCGCTTTTAGCACCTCCACCCAAAACAGATAGAAACCAGTTTATACCATGTGAAAAAAGTGGTGTAGCGAAAATTATACTACAGAAATATCAATTAAATGGCAAATCTGTTTCCTGATGGTTGCCATAGTTACTGAATTAATATTATAATGTGCATATAGGTATTGAAACTAGAAATTACTAGAATCGGATAGCTACATAGATTCAAAAATTATATGTAGGGTAATGTGAAGTCATTTGAATGAGCTACTGTTTTCCAACTTGTCAAAAAACAAAACAACTCCATAAGTTGGCCATAAGATGTTCGTTTTAAAGTTGTTATTTAAAAAAACTCACAAAAATGTTCGTTTACTTATTAGGTCTATTTTGGAATTTAAAATACTTCAAATAAACGCGAAGTGCTTTTTTGATTTTTAAAAATTGCTTAAAATAAAAGCAAAACAACACCACTAAGCACAAAAAATAAACTAATTAGCCCCAGTACAGTTATATATATGTGTTTTGTTCTAGCAGCTAAAAAATCCGTACCATTTGTTGAAATACAGTTCTTAATGTAAACAAATAATATAATCAAAAGTAACTTATTCATCTAAAAATGTGACTATAATAGATTTTTTTTTAATTTTAAGAACAAAAAGTTTTTTTATTCTATAATAATACTAAATTTGACGGGCGACCAAGTGGCAAGTTATGGGCTCCAGGTAAATAGAGCACAACCCAGTTCTCTGTCCCTTCCAGTATTTGAACTTCTTATAAATTCCATAGCAATAAATCATTTGATTACTATTATTATATTTAATACAATTTACTTACAAAGAAGTAATTATAAATTTATTTAAAAGCACATTGATTAAGTAAGTAATATTTATTAAGGCTGTAGCCTCAAGCACATGCATATAAAATGCGATAGTAGGGACCTCTACAGGTCTTAAATCACAAGCTTACTCACATGTGTATAAAATGTGATAGTAGGGGCCTCTACAGGTCTTAAACCACAAGCTTACTATAAAATGTGATAGTAGGGACCTCTACAGGTCTTAAACCACAAGCTTACTCTTTGGAAGAAAGAGTAAGCTTGTGGTTTAAGACCTGTAGAGGCCCCTACTATCATATTTTATACGCAAAGAGTAATCTTGTGGTTTAAGACCTGTAGAGGTCCCTACTATCACATTTTATACACATGTGCTTAAGGCTACAGCCTTAATGAATATTACTTACAAAGAAGTATTTTTATAAGCATAAAAAACAAACAAACAAAGGCTTTATTGCTTGGAAATTCATAAGAAGTTCCAAAATGAGAAGTGCCAGAATTATGAGGACCTTGTGCCTGAGCTTGACACTCTTCTGTGCTAAATAATGTGGAGTGGGGTATATATTTGACAACTATAATAAATTGTAATCATAGAAATCATATTTTTGTAGCTAAAAATATTAATTGGTATTTTTAATATTGAGACTATAGATTTCAATTTGAATTGAAAGAATAAACAAATATTAGATTATTCCATTGTATATGAGCTCACATTTAGATAAAAATTATAAAAAAAAGAACTATGATGTGTATTTATTAGAATAACATTGAAAATAAATAAATAAATAAATAAAAGAATTATATATATACATATAATTATTTAACCTGAAACTCTTTTCATATACAAATGAAATATTCCAAAAAAACCACAGTCGAGTCAAACTACTATGAAAAGGTATAATCCTATAGATATATTCTCACTTAATAGCACCGAGTTAACTTTCAGTGAATTCTCACAAGAATTATAATGCAAAATTAATTAATAATTACACCAAAGTAGGATGAATATATAATTTATATAATATGCAAATTATTGCAGTGAGAAATGTAAATTATAAAAGTCAGGAAGGAGTCTTATGTTCCTTTGGCAAAAAAATGGAACATCCCAGTTTTATAATTTACATTTATTGCTGAAATAATTTGCATATTAGTACACGAACATGGATGGGCTGCTAACCAACATGCATTAGCCAGCATGGTGAGTTTATTGGCTTTTTACCTCTGAGTTTAAGATCAAGAAATACCATGGTCTTTCTTCTCAATGCCTGATAAGGCAGAATGAATGTTTGTGTAAATGATAAATATTTTTCCAATACATATATACAATTATGACAGACAAAAATAAAGCATGGCCCTTATTCCCAGGAGGCTGTAAAGTCACCAACCAAGGCAGTGGTTGGTGGCCGAAGGCGGAGGGTGCTAAGAATCCCCTGATTGTGGACACAGGCTGCCATTTGATGATGACTTTTTATTTAGGTACTTACAACTGCAGATCACTTTCAAGTGAAGGAAGATTGCAAGAATTAGAAGAAGAATTGTCTTATATTAAATGGGACATTATTGGACTTTGTGAAGTTAGAAGAAAAGGTGAAGAAACAATTGATTTAAAAAGTGGACATATACTCTATTATAAAAGCACACATATTGGAAATACAAGTGGAGTAGGATTCATTATAAATAAAAAGTGGAAGAACAATATTGTGGAGATTGATGGTGTATCGGACAGAGTTGCAAGATTAGTTATACAACTTAATAGCAGATAATTCAGGTTTATGCCCCAACAAGTTCTCATAGTGATGAAGTAGTAGAAGATTTTTATATGGATGTACAAAAGGCTTTTGATCAGAGTAAACAACATTTTAAAATTGTTATGGGAGACTTTAATGCTAGAATTGGTAAACAAATGAAAGATGAAAGTGCTGTAGGTAATTTTGGTTATGGTAATAGAAATGA
Source organism: Epiperipatus broadwayi (assembly GCA_028023455.1). Taxonomy (NCBI): domain Eukaryota; kingdom Metazoa; phylum Onychophora; class Udeonychophora; order Euonychophora; family Peripatidae; genus Epiperipatus; species Epiperipatus broadwayi. The sequence continues at coordinate 2,726,476 of JAQFVV010000099.1, read as the reverse complement.
GAGAGGACATAGACTTGTGGAGTTTGCAGAGAAAGAAAAACTTTATATTATGAATTCTTTTTTTGAGAAAAATGTTAGAAGGAAATGGACATGGAAGCATCCAAATGAAGGTACAGCAGAATTGGATTATATTTTGACTAACAAGAAATACATATTTCAAGATTGTAATGTTCTTAATAAATTTAACACAGGAAGTGATCATCGATTAGTAAGGTGTAAGTTACGTGTTAATGTAAAACTAGAGAGACAAAAATTATTGAGAAAAACAATATTTACAGTTGATATTCCTAATCTTCAGAAACATTCTAATGAATTTAAATTAGAACTTACAAATAGGTTTCAAGTGTTAGGAGATTTTGAACATGATTCAGATTTGAATGAAATTAATATGAAAATAACTGATACACTTTTAAAAACTGCAACAAAGATAGCTGGTAGAAAAAAGCAGCAATTGACTAATAAAATTTCTACTGAGACTAGAGAATTTATGAAGAAAAGAAGGAATATAAAGATATACAAAAATGATATATTAAAAAGAATTGAATATCTCGAATTTTGTAAAATGGTACGGAAAAGAGTTGAAAATGATATAAGAAAGTATAACTGTGAAATAGCAAGGAAAGCTGTAGAAAAAAATAAAAGTCTCAAGAATGTTAAATAACATTTTGATATTGGTAGTAAATTTATATCTGCAATAAGAAAAAAAGATGGAATTATTACTAAAAAGAGAGATGACATCATGAAATTGGTAGAAGATTTTTATCAAGAATTATATAGTAATAAAGAACAAGTACCTGCTATATCTATTACATCTTCCGAATTGCCCAGAATTTTAAATGAAGAAGTGAGACATGCAATTAAAGGTATGAAGAAAGGAAAGGCTCCAGGAAATGACGGAATTATAATTGATATATTAAAAGAAGCAGGTGAAGAAATAGAAACAATTTTAGCAAAGTTATATACCAAATGTCTAAATGAATAAGGAAGATTGGAAGAATGCAGTAATAATATTAATATTTAAAAAAGGTGATAAAGAAGATATTAGAAATTACAGACTTATCAGCCTTTTATCAGTTTTATATAAAATTTTTACCAAGATAATTACAACTCGTCTACAGAGAACTTTGGATTTCCACCAACCAAAAGAACAAGCTGGATTTAAAAGTGGTTTTAGTACAATAGATCATATCCAGGTATTGAGAGAAGTCATAGAAAGGACAAATGAATATGAGTTGTCATTATGTTTTGGATTTGTAGATTATGAAAAGGCATTCGATTCTATACACATTTCTTCAGTGATTAAAGCATTGGATCATCAAGGTAGAGAGATCCAGGATATTGTCATATTTTAAAGAATATTTATAAAAATGCAACAACAACAATTAGATTACATAATGATACTGGAAAAATCAACATTGAGAAAGGTGTAAGGCAAGGTGACTCCATATCTCCAAAACTTTTTACAGCAGTGCTGCAAGAAGTATTTTGTGGAGTAAAATGGGAAACTAAAGGAATGAAAGTAAATGGAGAGTATTTAAGTCATTTAGATTTTGCAGATGATGTAGTTGTTTTTGCAAATAATGCTTCAGAGCTGCAGGAAATGTTGCAGGAGTTAGCAGATGAAAGTAGAAAAGTAGGACTAAAGATAAATGTTAAAAAGACTAAAGTAATGTTTAATCGATTTGCTCAAAATATGAAAATAAAGATTGATTATGAAGAATTAGAAGAAGTTAACAGTTACAAATACCTAGGTCAGATTATTAATACAGATGGAAACATAATGGAGGAAATTAATCATAGAATTAAACTTGGTTGGAGTGCTTTTGGTAGAAATAACTTGATACTAAAAGGAAATATGCCTATGTGTTTGAAAAGAATGGTTTTTAACAAATGTGTTTTACCAGTTCTTACTTATGGATCTGAGACTTGGACACTTAATAGAAGAGCAATACAGAGACTTCAGACCACTCAAAGGAGTATGGAGAGATGTATGTTGGGAGTAACAAGAAGAGATCGAAAACACAATGTATGGGTAAGACAACAAACAGATGTTACTGACCTTATTGAAAAAATTAAAAGATTGAAATGGAGTTGGGCTGGACATATTGCTAGAAGAAATGATAATAGATGGACAATTGAAATTTTAAACTGGATTCCAAGAGATTTAAAAGACCCAGAAAGAGACCACATGTGAGATGGATGGATGAAATAAGAAAATGTGCAGGGGTGTTGTGGAAAAGAGAAGCTAAAGATCGGAGAAGATGGATTAAACTTGGAGAGACCTTCATCCTGCAGTGGATTGATAATGGTTGATGATGATGATGATATTCATCCTGCTTCCAGTGCAGTTATTTAATTAGTTTTGCACTATGATTTTGGCGAGAATTCTCTGAAAGTTAACTCAGTACTATTAAGTGAGAATATATCTATATGATTATACCTTTTCATAGTGACTTGACTTCAAGTTTTTTCAGAATGTATATACATATAGTATTACTAATTTCAGCTGCATATAAATAACTTTTTTACTTTTGCTTAAATATGTAATGCTTATGATCATATGAAATCAACATTTTATTAAAAAGAAATATTGAACCAATATATATATATATATATATATGATGTTTAGTTATTTACTCATTAACTCTACATTTTAAAAATAAATTATTTTTGAGACTGAATGTAGTTTTATTAATAGCAAGTATGGTTGGAAGTTGGAGTTCATCCTACTTAATATCACTTGTCAGATTATAAAAAACTAAATTGTTTCATTTTGTATTTTCAAATTACAAGTTGACAGTAGAGGGCAGTGTATTGTTATAAACAATGTAGAGAAAAAATTATTATTCCTGTTATTACATATTATTTATTAAATTAGCTTTTCAAATGGTCAAAACATTTGTATTGTTTTTTCTGGTAACAACTTTTATAATCATTCAATATTTAATTTTAGTATTAAACTTTATTTTATATTAAAATTTGATAAATTGGACTTTATTTGTCAGAAATATAAGATTATAAATATAAAAAATTCTTAAAAAATTATATTTGAACTTTGCAAATATAATAATAATAATAATAATAATAAAATAATAATAATAATAAAGTCAAATATATAATGAGAGTAATGAACTTTTTTATGATTAAATGATGTAAAGGAAATTCAGCATAGCCCTTGAAAAAAAAAATTTGCTAAGTGGACTTTATTTTTAAAATGGGACTGAATTAAGGTGAAACCACTGCAAATCTATCAAATTTGGTTTTAAAATTGCATTTATAACTTTTAAAATATCAAAAACACTGTGGACTACAATCTTAAAAAAGTAGTTAAAAACATATTAACAATATTGGAATTATAATTTTCTGTTTTCTACTACAATTGAATCTGTTGACTTATATTTTTAAAAATGAAATATATTTGAATAAAATCAAAGTGTAATCATGTATACTTTTAAATAATTATTATACACATTTTGTATGAAAATAGTCATAAATATTTAAGTACACAATAAATCATTTTCTTGTGATTTCCATATTTAATAAAAAATCTTTTCAAAGTAATTTTACAAATGATCTCAAAGTCAGAAAACAAAACATCTAACCATCATTGATCTGATAGTCAGAAGTAGATTACTTTGAAGTTTGCAATTACTGAAAAATACTAATATCTTCAGATTTTTTAAAAAACTAATAAATTCACCATTATTTTAACTTCCCCTTCTATAAAAACCACAGCACACAAAAATGGCAAAATAGAGCTACAAGTAACTGTTGGAAAATGAAGAAAAGCTGAAGGATAATCAGTATTCTCTTCAAAAATCTCCAAATGAAGTAATTTGTGTGTATTAATTAATAGAACACTTAATATTTATATATTTAAATAATAGAAGCAGAAACAGAGATGTGCTTCCTGTTTTTTATTCACTCTGGCAATTCACTCAAATATTATATTAATAATAATTATTTGGTCAGTATGGTTTACCATTTATTTTTGTCAAAAGTGAATTTAATTTTTAGTTTTTATTTTTGTACATAGATGGCAGGTCTAAACAAGGAAGTAGAAAAAATTTAATTTACTTAGACTTGGCATGATGAATGGGGATTTTTGATGACATGCTTGTCAAAAAGAAAGGGAAGTTTTAATTAATTTGAAAGTTTATTAATATATTTTGATTATTTATTTTAAAAATATTTTTAGTAAAAAAAAATAGAGTATATTTAATTTTTATATGTACTGATGTTTGTAAATGCTTTTATTTAACTTAAAAACTTTGTATGTTGTTTAGGATAAATTTTGTAATCAAAATTTAAAAGATTTCTATCAAATGAATTTTCTTAAAGTTTTGTATATATGTTAGAAATTAACACAATGCAATATGAAAATAAAATATTTCAAATTGGTTCCAAGTTTGTTTACGGTAGAGAAGTTAGTGGATTGAATTTTGAACATGTTGATATCGGTTCAGTAAGTTTTCACTGATAAGTACAATAGGGGCAGTATATTTTTATATGCTTTTATTTAAAAATAATATGCATATAAATATTTTCTAATAAATGCTTTTATTTACTGTGTACTTAAAATAAAAGTAGTGGTTGTCCAGATATTAATTAATTCAATCACTTGTTGGAAAAAATAGTGATTGAATTAATTAATTTCTGAACCCTCCTGCTTTTATTTCAAATTAAATATAAAAATCCCAATTATGATTAAAGAAAACAATTATTTTTTGGCTTTTTACTATATTTCTTATGTACACTATTTTTGACTTCTTACTATTAGCACATTAAATAAAAGTATTTATTATAAAATATTTACATATATTATTTAAAAGTTAAAAAAATTCACGAGATAGTTTTTTATATTTTATTTTTTAATATAAATTAAAAACAATAATTTTTAAAATTATTACTTTTTTAAAAAATATATACTTACTAACTTTTAAAATATTAATTATTATAGAAAATAATTTAAATTTCTTCTAATTTAAATTTTAACTGAAGACTATATATATATAATCAAAACTGTAAAAAGGTTAATATCTCCAAAAATAAAAACTATTTGATGATTTTATCAGATACATTCATATTTTCTCTCATGTTTTTAATAATTTTTATCTGCATTATTTATTGGTTTATTATTTAATATTTTAATAATCTTAAGCACTGGAAATGAAAGTGTGAAGATAAACCAATCACTTTAAATTACTCTTTACCATGTCTGAATGAATGACGCCCATGAAATTTTTTAGAATTTATGACACGTCATTCTTAAATAAAACTAAACATATGTAAATGAGATATTTATTTATATGGCATGATATATATAAATAGTAATAAACTAAAGATCAGCATTTCAAGCTAATGTACATGCGCTTTTTTATGAATGTTAATAATAAATGAATACTTTCATTTCCAACACAAGATAAAGTCTTTGCGAAAGAATAGAATGAATCCACCTATTCTTTCAATCCAAATGCTTAAGTACAGGCAAATCTTAAGCACTGGAAATGAAAGCATGAAGATAAAACAATCACTTTAAATTACTCTTTACCATGTCTGAATGTATATAAATTGTAATAAACTAAAGATCGGCATTTCAAGATAATGTACATATGCTTAGTTTCATTTAAGAATGATGTGTCGTAAATTCTAGAAAATTTTGTAGGCGTCATTCATTCAGACATGAGTAATTTAAAGTGATTGGTTCATCTTCATGCTTTCATTTCCAGTGCTTAAGATTTTCCCATACTTAAGCATTTGAGTTTATTACAATTTATATACATCGCACTATATAAATAAATATCTCATTTAAATAGTTTTTTAAGTAATGAACATTATATATATATATATATAAAGAAATTACCATTTTATAAGTTAAACTAACTAATTATAAATGCAGATTTTTTAGCACACTTCCAAACAAATATAAATCTATTGTATCATAAGCTAATATTCAGCTAAAGAAACCAAGTCATTATTATTCCAAATATAGATGTACTTTAAGTAAAATCGTTTTCAAAGGTGTCCAGAAATTTGAATACTTCACACATGCTAGAACTATAAGATCAAGTTCTATTCAAGTATTTAAAAAGCCTATTGTTTGTAGTTGTTTTCTTTGTTATTTACAACTCTGTATGTATAGCATGTTAACACATGCAATGAGAGAAAAGACTGATCTGATTTATTTTGGTAGATATTAGTTTATGATCTTATGGGTTTACATTTGTGGAGAAACAGGCTAAAAATCCATACTTTTGCTTAATTATATTTATATATAGCATAGTTATGACTTAATACGTATATTTATTTTAATAGCTATGATATTTATCTTCTCTGTTCTGGATCATTTGTCTTTTATGTCATGGCAGAGATTGAAACATCAAAATGAAATATTCAATTATGGCTTTACCTAAAAATACTTGTGTGGTAGGAAAAATGGTTTAATTTTTAGCTGAAAATATTGACTTACAACCTTACAGCTTTACATTTAATTAGAAATGCATTAAAAATTTGTATGATGCGTAGTACAATTATTATTTATGACACATATTAATTCTAGTCATTATCATGACATTGGCCTGTCCATATTATCTTGTAAATAAAAAACTATTATCTCACCTCTGGATGGAATATTTAATACCCTAAGCGTGATTAAAAATATTATAAATGCATTAGTTTGTGTGTGATCTAGTTCACACTATAAAGGTAAAAGGTAAGCTTTTAAATATTTAAAACAACAGTTTTATTGGGTTGTCAGACATTCACACTTTTACCTGAAATGGTCAAATTTTTTGGTTGGATGTCAACATAAGGTATTATACATTAACATTTGTTCAAGAGTTAATTTTACATATAAGGTATGGAGATTTCATAGCCTTTCATAAATTATACACTAACTGATACCATTTAATTAGAATATAAGTATATGTAAATCATGCATTTAAATGCATCTTTTGCTTATTTCAGCCTTGTTGACATTTAAATTTTACTGTGTTAATTTCATTTTAGTAACATAGAGTGTAATATAAAATATTATACATTTTCAGACATTATTGATCTATTTCCATATTTCAAATCTAATCCAAATTTAATCCACCTCTTTTCCCCACATCACTTAAGCAAACTTTCTTATGTCAAGCATTTGCTCATTCATGGTCTCTGTCTAGAACCCAGTTTTAATTTTTTAATGATCTGTCTATTATTATCTTGTCTAGACCATACACAAGAGTATAGAAATATATATATATATATATATATATATATATATATATATATATATATATATATGTGTGTGTGTGTGTGTGTGTGTGTGTGTATGTGTGCATGTGTGTAAATAATAGGGAGGGATTGAAAACAAACAAATATGAGTGTGAGAGAATAAACAAGTACCATAGACACCATTAAAAGAATTAAGAGATTGATATAAAGCTAGAATGGACATATATGAGAAATACTAGTGGAATGCACACTATCTGTGAGGCAATAAACTGCTATTTGTTACTGACATTTTGCTAATTTTATAGTTAGATACCTATTTACTGGTTCAGTATTGCATGTGATGACTAACTAAGTTGGTTAAAAGCTAGCTGTCTGAAAACTTTTCAGCCACTTCAAAGACTTCAAACGTAAGTGCGAAGTTGTGGTCACAGCTAACAAATAGGATGCAGAAAGGAGATTGCTATTAGCTGAAAGACCACTTGATTCCTATCTTAAAAAAACCAAGTAGGGAAATTTTTCCTAATGTCCATTGCAATTGTTATTACTATATAACATATTCATATATGGACATGGGTGGGCTGCTTACTAACACATATCAGCAAACACGACAAATTTATTGTGTTTTTAACTTTGAGTTTAATATCAAGAAATGCCATGATGTCTGATAGCTCTTAACTGAAATATCAATTGAGTTTTTTTTGAAGGCAGAATGAAAGTATGTGTGCGTGTGTGAATGAACTTTTTTTTTTTCACTGAAAGAATTAATAGGTTGAAATGGAACTGCGTCTGGACATTTTTCTAGAAAGGGTGATAACAGATGAACAGTTGAAGACCTAGAATAAAACCACATGTGAGTTGGGTAGATAAGATAAAGAAGTTTGTTGTTATAATGTGGAGAAGTGAAGCTATTGATTAGAAAAACTGGATTAAACTTGAAAAGATTTTTATCCTGCAGTGGATTGGCAATAGTTGAAAACTATGATATGCATATAATATTATTTATGGAGCAATTAAATCCGAATATATTATCGTAACAACAATTTACAATTCAAACACGGAGATAGCCTTTTATCTAATTACCACACACTTATATATGGTAGATAAATCAATTACTAACATTTGAAATATATAGGGTATATGAGCACAGATTTTCACATGACGAACTCCACTCTATCTCATAACACTGATACACTTGAACGCATCACCAATAACGTATTTCATGCTAAACCAGCAATCATCAGTTGGTCCAGATTATCATCTTTATACATATATGCAATAAGTGCTCAGATATATATTAAGATAGCCAATTCTCATACTTTAATGGATAGGCTTCAATCCACTCCACACTCCTCAACTGTCCATCCAATTGAAAATCTGACGATGGGATTCTCAAAGGCCACCCTGAGACCAAGATTCTCGTCACATCCATGTTGACCTAAAATCAATCTGAAATTTGAAAGGAATTAATAAAATATATTTTTAAATATGGAAATGAAGAAGAGAAGGTATATGTCTTTATTGCTCGGGAAGTTATAAGAAATTGGAGTGCCAGATCTGTTACTGCCAGAATTAATCCTGGGACCTCCAGATACCAAGGGATATGCTCTACCAACAGCGCCAAACAGCAGTGAGAATGATAAACTTTCTCTCTTTTATTTATATTAATTAGTGAACTGCATTTTATTGTCCAATTTCATTTTGAAAATATAAAAATGAATCCATTTATATTTGCTTTGCTAGTTTTTATCATATTGATTGTTCATATAAAAACTAGAAAAAAACAAATGTAAAAGGATTCATTTACATTTGAATCTCTTCAAAGTGAAATGTTACAATGGAGGTTTACACAAACGCACGTCATTCTTCTCACACTAAGCCCTTGCTTTTTTACGTAAAAGAACATTTTCATAACAGTTTATATATTTAACATTTTCTTTTGATTTTAAAAATAATACAAAATATATTAATGATAATAAATTATATTTCAATAATATATTAATTTATACATAGTAAAATATTGATTACATTATGTTATATTCATATATATTTTGCTATATACTAAATTAGCCCCCCCCCTTAATATACTGTATTTTTTAATTTGGTTTTTTATTTTCCTATAATGTTACAGACTTTATAGGTGAATTATTGAATAATTTAGAAACTTAGTGATTTTTATTCTAGTTCCATATTTATTACAATGTTTTGAAACTATGTATATATTAGTTTTTCTTAGACATATTTCGAACTGTTTTAGTTGTTAAAATATGATAATTTTTTTTCTACAATTATATATTCAAGAAGTTGATTGAATGATAAAATATTATTATTTTTTTTTTCATATGTCATGGCATCTGCCGGGACGCGAACCCACACCCGTCTGCAACCAACTACTTGCTTGCATGGCGGCTGCGATACCTCTCGGCTAACAACGCAAGACAATTATTTTTGTATCCACTTTATTCTTTTTTATGTAATTTTTTTCTATTAGATCAATTTTTTTTTTTTTCAGTAATGCGAATCTATTAAGTCTATTAATATTCTTCTTTGCGTTATTGCTAATATATTAATATTAAAAAAGCTTGCAAAACCAAAAAGTTAATATGGGGGGTTTGAACACAGACTTTCAATCTCTCTTCAGTCATCCACTCTATCTCATACAACCGATACACATGACCACACACATGTGAAAAAGATAAATGATCTCCAGCATGAGTATTTTGTGCTGAACCAGCACTCATCAGTTGGTACAGATCATCATCTTCCACCCATATATAGAATCAGTGCTTGGTTTATATTAAGGTAGCAAATCTTCACACTTTAATGGACAAGCTTCAATCTACTCCACTCTCCAACCATCCATACCATTGAAAATCTGATGATGCAATGCCCAATTTCCTCGTTAATGTCAATATTATTGTCATGCATATGTTAACTTTTAAGTCATTCTGACCTCTCGTATATAGGGCTTTGTTCACTGAAATGCACAAAAGAGGGCAAGGTCCTATATTCATGAAGTCAACATGGGCATGATAATAATATTGGCATTAACAAAGAATTTGGTTATTCCATCGTCAGATTTCCAAAGGTATGGATGGTTGAAGAATTATGGAGTGGAGTAGATTGAAGCTGGTCCATTAAAGTGTGAAAATTTGCTATCAATATAATTCAAGCATTGATTATATATATATAGGTAAGAGATGATGATCTGGACCAACTAATGAGCGCTAGTTCAGCACAAAATATGTATATTGGAGCACATTTTTTTTTTTTTTTACATGTGTGTGTTCATGTGTATCGGTTGTATGAGATAGAGTAGATGGCTGAAGGAAGCTTGAAAATCTGTATTCAAATCCTCTATATTACATCTAGACTCCAGGTATATAAAATATACTATTATTTAAAATATTACAAAACCATAAATTGTTATTCCATATCTCAATAAAGATTCACATAAAGTTTTATATATGACAATAAGAATATTTGAAGGAAAAATATTTTTGATTTTGCAGAACGTTGTTATAAAATATCTGAATTTAGTAATTAGTATGTTAATATGATGTTTCTAGAGATTTTTATTTCATCTATTGTCATTTCAAGACCATACTTGTTTAACTTTTATACATTTATTATCATTACATATTGTATTATTATCATATTGACAATCATATAAATTTAGATATACATCTTATTTTTATCTTTTATGTGAAGAGAGCATATTAACATACATTTTAATTTTAATTTTTTGCATTTATATAAATTCCCCCCTCAAGCATCAAAGAACAGTTTTGTTCAGACCTTGATGTTCTTTAAGTGCAATAGCAATATTGTTGTTTACACTAGTAATAACAATCACCTGCATATTAAAATGTTGTGTTAATTAATATATGACTATTATAATTATATATGAATGTACAAAGGGGTTAAAAGGAATTGGATGATCTTTGAGTAATTTAGCACAATGTAAGAGTAATTAAATCAAGAGCTAAAAATTTATTTTTTGATAAGTTTGCTCAATTGATTGCAGTTGTTGGACTGAAGATAATATTACCCTAATTCAGCACAGTAGTAAGAGTATTTAAATTAAGATGGTTTATTATTTGATATGTTTGCTCAATGGACTGCATTGGTTGAACTGAAGGTCATATGACTCTGTTCCAGAAACGGACCATAGTTATTTTTTTTATTGGTCTATATTACCCTGTGATGTCTCTTGATGTCCAATCACTATGTCCATTCTCACAAATTTCTCTCACCAATTTCTCTATATGTTCATTCTAGTCATCTTCTCTTTGGACATCCTATTTTTTTTCTTAACCAGTAATATCCAATTTAATAATTGTTTTGGTAATCTTTTATGAGGCATCTTTTATACATGTTCATACCATTCCAGTTTACTAATTCAGATTTACTATAGTTTATTAAGCATTCATTATTTCTCTAATTATTTTATTGCCTGTCCATTTTCTCCTTGATCTTCCTAGCAATCCATTTCTGTAATCATCACTTCCCTTTGTTTTTTCTTCAGCTATACAATCTCACTTTTGTAATGTTACTGTTCATTATTATCGGATATTAGCCTCATTTATTAACTTTGATATATTTCTGATCCCTCAATATCCCATCTATTATATCTGGGGCTTTTCTACTTATATATTTCTTTCTCTTATAGCTCCATCTATTATACCCCTTTATGTGATCTTTATGTCTAGATATTTATATTTCTTACATTTTCCAATTGGTTGTAATTTTTCTAATACTATATACAGCAGTGTTCCTCTGTACACACACACACACATATATATATATATATATATATATATATACTTCCAAGACCCATTTTCTACTTTCCTCTATTAATTTTTGAACTATATTATTCAAATCATCGTGATTTTAAGTTAAAACTATAGTTATTATAAGTGAATTGTTGGAAGGGTGAGAAGATTGAAACCTGTCCATTAAAGCTTAAGGAATTGTTATCTTAAGATAAGCTGAGCATGGATAATATTCGTGGGAGATTATGATCTGCCCAACTGATCAGTGTTGGTTCTGCACGAAATACATGTATTGGGGATTATTTATCTTTTTCACACGTGTATGGTCGTGTGTATCGGTTGTTTGAGATGGAGTGAAGGCTGAATATAGACTGAAAAATCCTAAGTTCAAATCCCTCCATTTATTTTAATGAGCATTCACTATATTGAATGAATAGGCTAATTATATATATATAATGAATATCTTTTGCAAACTTGTTAAGTTTACTAAAAAAAGAAAGATTTTAAGAAATAACTTTATTATTAAATATGTAATTTTTTTTTTTTTTTGCTCAAATGTAATAATACTTTCCTATTTACGATATTAGTTCAATATATTTACTTATTGAGTCCGCATCAATTAATCACTTCAGATTCCAACAACTTATTCTCTGTCACTGCATTTCCATAACATTCATCAACAGTTTTACTTTTCTACGAAGACCTATCATTCATGATATACGGTTTTTAAAGAATTAAAATGTCGTCAGTGGAATTGTTGTAATAAATTATTTAGAAAACCCACCATTTACTTATTTAAAAGCATCTACAAAAAGCGGTTTTGGTTCATTACTATCAACAAATTAAAATCAGTTTTCTACGCAATTAAAAGAAAAAAATCTGCACTGATTTTTAAATTAACAAACTTTACTTTGAGGAATTTATTTTTCTAAAAGATAAATAAATATGCAAACAAAAAATAATCGCATAGCTTATTGATTCAATTCGAGCACCGGAAGTGATAGCGTTTGAGTCTTGATCCATAGACTTTGAGTTCCAGAGTCAACCATTTTACCAATGTATTAAAACAGAGCAAAGAAAATTTATCCAATACTATAAAAAATTAAATGGTAAAAAATAATAAGTGAAAACCATGGCTTCAGTGTTTTTAAATGTACCATTCCGTGCCGATGATGATAAGTGTACCATAATATACATATATTTTATAGGCAGTGCATCGATACTCATCTAATCAACTTAGATTAACCTAGAACTCTTATCTTCTAGTAAATAATAACAAAATACCCATTTTCTAACCAATATTGAATGGTCAGCTTAGTTGATTATGACCCAATATCTAAAAATCGTAAGCCTGTTTGTGACCTAAAAGATTTTCTTTTCTACATGGAATCAAACCTCCGCTTATAGCCAATGATTAGCAAATATGCTAATTACTACTAATTTGCCACTACTTAAAAAAAGTACTTAATCCAAAATCATTATACTATTTAGTTTTCAAGCATAAATGTAAATAAATCAATCTATTTTACCAAAATGTTAAAGCTAGTTCAAGTATGATTTATTATTCAGAAATTCATAAAGCTAGACGTGACAGCTGGAGCCATTTTGAATCCCAGAATTCACCATTCTACACTTCAACAACCACGCAAGACAAAAAAAATTAATGGTTTATTATTTGGGATTTAATAAAAAGGATGAGCATCAGATTTGGACGAACTGGGGCTATTATTCATGAATCTTAGGCTCCAGAATCTATCATTCTATCTATTCCTGTATTAAACTATACAGGAGGGGAAGGGGCTTAGAAAAAAAAATAAAAAAATTAAATGATTTTATTGATCCAGAGTTTTAAAAAGTTCAAGCATTGAAAACGGATTTGATATTGTGATTCATGGGCTGCGATGATTCTGCCACTCCTCTGCCCTTACCCATGCATTGATACATTCATGTTATAAAAGATTCACCACAATTCAGATATACCTATCAAAATTTATTAGATTGCTTTAAAAATAATGTTGGAAATAATGGGGAAAAAGTGGGTATGGAGTTTACAAAACGTGCATTCCAATCTGGAAAACTTAATTTTATTTAAATTTGGAACATTTTGATGCTTTTATATTCGGTTTATTCATATATGGATTCATTTTTTCATTGTGCAGGATTAGGCATCTCCCAACATTATGCATTAATATGCCACTTAGTTTATGTTGATAAAGGTAATGTAATTTAGTGCTTTTGGTAGAATTAATTTGAAAGGAATTATATCTATATGTTTAAAAAAGGGTGAAAAAGTAGGTGGGTTTTAGCAATTTTTTCTTATGAATCTGATCCTTGGATGCATAATACAAAAGTGATATATAGGTTTTACATCACACAATGAAAAAATGAAGATGTATATTGGAATAAAAAGAAACTGAGACTACTTACTTGTTGACTTCATTAGTGAAAAACTTTGGATCTGTGAGTATTGCATCTAGATTTTTGGATTTAATGCAATCTTTCAGCAACTACCTTAATTACATAGCTATAAGCCCAAACTAATACCAGAATATTTTCAATTCAAGCCAATTCACTTATATGACCATAAATATCTGTATTTGGATTTTTAATAACCATAGTCACCAACCCTCTTTGGCCAGGATTGGTATTGTTTAGGCATAAGAAATGGTGATCATGTGGCGTTTTAATGGATTAATATCAATCCTGGCCAAAGGATAATGCTAACCATGGTTATTGAAAACCCATAGTGTATAGATACTGAACTGGATTTAGATCTGTATGAACATACAAATGAATTGGCTTCAATTGAAAACATTATTTTGTTTTCAATTTGTGTTCATAGCTATATAGTTAGCTAATGACTGCTGGAGAGTTGCATTCAATCCAAAAATTTAGTTACAGACCCCTCAGATCCAAGACTACTCACTAATACTGGCCACAAGCTAGAAGCTGGTCTAGGGATATTGGATAGTAAGGAAGGTAGGGAATTTAGATTACTATTTGTCATGATAGTTAGAGATAAAGAAGGTGGGTGGTTTGATAGTTAGAGATAAAGAAGGTGGGTGGTTCAATATATATATATATATATATATATATATATATATATATATATATATATATATATATATATATATATATATATATATATATATATAGGGAACATACCAGTAGCTCTAATAAGCTTTTATTGACATGTGCCACAAGAGCAAGCATTTAAAATTTCTATCTAGAATTATCCCTATCCTCAGTCTGGTTTCAAGATTTTGGCTCACCCCAATGAGGTGCTAGGATAAACAGACACTGAATCTAAAATACCAACTCAAAGCCATCACTTTATCTAATATGTAACTTTTAAATAGAAAATCTGAAATTTTCAGATATGTAAATGTCTTTAAATCCAGCTATCTAACTTAAATAGCTAGGTGTCTCTGGATTTAAAGACATTTATATATCTGAAAATTTCAGCTACTTAATAGTTATGTATTAGATAAAGTTCTGGCTCTGAGTTGGTATTTTAGATCTAGTGTCTGAATCTCCTAGCACCTCACTGAAGTGAGCCAAAAGCTCGAAACCAGTCTAAAGATAAAGATAATTCTAGATACAAATTTTGAATGCTTTCTCTCATGGCACTTATCAATAAAAGCCTGTTAGAGATATTGGTACACTCCCTATATTACATATCTATAATACCAGCTTAAAACAAACCACGTAATATATGAGTTGCTTTATTGATTATATATGCTGAGTTTGAAGACATTACGTGTCTAAAAAATTCACGCTTGCAAGCTGAATAGAAATTGTTTCATAAACGCTCAGAGTTTGTATTTAGATCTAGTTTCTTTATTCCTGTCTTTCACTGATGATAGCAAATAGCTTGAAATCATGATCTGAAAGTGGAATTATAGTTAGAGATAGTGAATGCTACTCTGACGTTTATGTAAACAAAACATACGCTTGATCGGTGTTTTTGGTAGAACGCCATCTGTGGACATAAATACAAGCGTTAGCAAGTTTTTTAACTTGCATTTTTGTTTATCATAAATGTACCTTTGAGGTCTTTCTTGCAATGATATAGATTGCAGAGGCTTCTACTATGTGGTGATGCTGAACTGAGATCAGACCCATATAGCTATCTGGTTTGCTATGCTGAGTTTGAAGACATTACGTGTCTAAAAAATTCACGCTTGCAAGCTGAATAGAAATTGTTTCATAAACGCTCAGAGTTTGTATTTAGATCTAGTTTCTTTATTCCTGTCTTTCACTGATGATAGCAAATAGCTTGAAATCATGATCTGAAAGTGGAATTATAGTTAGAGATAGTGAATGCTACTCTGACGTTTATGTAAACAAAACATATGCTTGATCGGTGTTTTTGGTAGAATGCCATCTGTGGACATAAATACAAGCGTTAGCAAGTTTTTTAACTTGCATTTTTGTTTATCATAAATGTACCTTTGAGGTCTTTCTTGCAATGATATAGATTGCAGAGGCTTCTACTATGTGGTGATGCTGAACTGAGATCAGACCCATATAGCTATCTGGTTTGCTATGCTGAGTTTGAAGACATTACGTGTCTAAAAAATTCACGCTTGCAAGCTGAATAGAAATTGTTTCATAAACGCTCAGAGTTTGTATTTAGATCTAGTTTCTTTATTCCTGTCTTTCACTGATGATAGCAAATAGCTTGAAATCATGATCTGAAAGTGGAATTATAGTTAGAGATAGTGAATGCTACTCTGACGTTTATGTAAACAAAACATACGCTTGATCGGTGTTTTTGGTAGAACGCCATCTGTGGACATAAATACAAGCGTTAGCAAGTTTTTTAACTTGCATTTTTGTTTATCATAAATGTACCTTTGAGGTCTTTCTTGCAATGATATAGATTGCAGAGGCTTCTACTATGTGGTGATGCTGAACTGAGATCAGACCCATATAGCTATCTGGTTTGCTATGCTGAGTTTGAAGACATTACGTGTCTAAAAAATTCACGCTTGCAAGCTGAATAGAAATTGTTTCATAAACGCTCAGAGTTTGTATTTAGATCTAGTTTCTTTATTCCTGTCTTTCACTGATGATAGCAAATAGCTTGAAATCATGATCTGAAAGTGGAATTATAGTTAGAGATAGTGAATGCTACTCTGACGTTTATGTAAACAAAACATACGCTTGATCGGTGTTTTTGGTAGAACGCCATCTGTGGACATAAATACAAGCATTAGCAAGTTTTTTAACTTGCATTTTTGTTTATCATATATATATATATATATCATAATGGTATATGCGGAGTAGGTATGAGGTGATTATAGAGTTGATTCAAAACATTTACCTCATATATAACCAAAATGAGAGACCTATGTGAGGAATCTATCATTTATATGGTCCACGAACTGCAGACTATTAATATTTTTAGAGTTTGTAAAGTCTCCTATCTCTTCTACATTGCAGGACTAATACTTGAGTACCTTTAAGACTACAGAATTATGCTGGATGACAATAAAGTCACATGTATATGTATGAAAACCTAATTCTCTTACTCACACTATTACAATCTGAATTTATTTGGCTAGTAAATATTGCTAGTTCTTATGACTAAATCTATCATCGATAAATAATTCTGGTAATATGAGATGATGTTTAATTGCATAGACATATCTGAGTCATATAAAATGAAATAACTAAAGCAAGGATATTTTAATTTAATAGATAAATATTTTATTTACATTGCTAACTAGAATGTAGGTCATGAAATTGCATATTAAAATAACAGCTTATAGTAACTAGTATACAGGCAAAAACTCTCCATATAGTAGTGCAACCTTGTGCTAACCAGAGTAATCAATGGATTACTAACAGTTATGTGCTAGTATGAGATGGTGATCATGTGATGTTTAGTAACTAGTATGTATGTATTTCTACTATGGATGATGTTAAACAAGGTACTTAGCATAAATTAAAGCTGCACGTTCATCTTAATTTAGAGATAATTTAGTATTGAGAATTATAACTTATTATACTTTGTGTTGGAGTTATCTTGGCAAGTATCCTTCAATAATTATTTATTCTTTTGTAGTTTAAGACAGAATTCCTTCAATTGAATGTGTAAACATGAATATTTACTTTATAGAACACTATACATGAAATCATTCTTTAACACTTTAACACTTGTATATAATCTAAGTTAAATAAAATTAAAAAATAAACTTGAAGATATCATTGAAACATTTAGCATTCAAATATTCACCATACTGGGTAAAGTGGTGAAATTGGTATAAGAATTTGTAGCTATCCAAAATGAAATGATAATAGCACTAGAAAATTTGATTGTGGTCCATGGAATAATCAAATATAATCTATTCCATACTACATTTAATGTTTTAACTCATGTATATATATAGTAGGTGGTTGATAATTATATAATACACTTTCAATACATATATGAATCTATCCAAAGGTAAATTTTAATAATTACTGATTCCTGTGTTATCTAATAAGTTTGTAGTACCATAATCCCTTTTAATATCATCTATAAGTATTCATCTATTTATTAGGTTATAGTGCTGTGATCATAACATGTTTCTTTTTCAATTAATCATAACTCACTGGGTAATATTAAAAGTCTTTTGATTTTCCTTATTTCAAATCAAACATTTTAAAATAAAATCTGTGTTTAATCATAAATATTTTTGCCTTAAAATAAATATTTGAAAAATATTTATAAAAAATAATTATAAATATATACATAAATTGTAGAAAATATACAATTCTGCTTTTCAAGGTGATAAGACCTTCTCAAGATCTCTTGCAAGTACTCTCACAGCCTGAGAACAAAGTATCTACCAATCAGCATCAATATTAGTTTATATGTATTAGGTCCTCTAAATGATACTGATATCTTCAAATTTTTTAAAAGTAATAAATCAATATATATATATTAGTTCCAGTTTTTGCCACTGAATGAAGGTAAAATTTGCAAATGAATACTATAGATAATCATAAGAGAGTGAGAGTAAACTGAGGACTACAGCACCAATATAAAGCACTGCAATAATGTTGCTGGCAGTAAGTCTGTTAAAATCATCATCAGTATTCCATATTTTAAATTATTTTTGGTAATGCCTTAATGTGTGTTATTATTAAATCAAACTAATACATGGGTATGTATTACAGATTGGATGTACATGTTAAAAACATCTGCTTTATATATATATATATTGGATTAAATATTGTCATGGATTCTTATTATAATAAAAAATACAAATAAATAGATAATATCCATATTGCCTGAAAATTGTCACTTATTAATTATTGGTAATCTCGCTGACACTAAACAAGTTTTTCCATTAATCTATAATAAGTTTATTTTGTATTCTTTATTATATACATCCTTTTAGAAATTGGGCAGTTGTTCTAGATTAAGTGCTTTCTAATTAGTTAATTTAAATGGATAACTCCACACATTCAGTATTTCCATATATATATAGTGTGTGTGTGGTTTGGAAGCAAGTGATGTGGATACAGGGTAACCAGTATATTTAATTTGATTCAGAACAAAGAAAAAATATGCTTACAAAGGTATTTTTATAATTTTATTTTCTATTTAATTTAATAATGCAAAGAAATTTGAACAATTTGGACGTTTTTTTTATTATATTTTAAATGAATTTGTGCTTTCTTAAATATTTTCATTTAATTAAAAAATAATTCTTAAGCTTAGGAATTTTATTTACAAAACAATATACGACTACATATTCTAAGTATGATGTTTTATTTTAGTTGCTAAGATTCATTAATTAATTGTAAATAGGCTTTGAGAGAGATTCGATATTTTTCTGAACAAAAATTCATTTCGTCTCAATTTGTGGATTAAAATATTGTTTTTTACCTTTAAACAAACAAAACCATTAAAATTTATTTTTGCTTTATGATTTTGTTGTTATTGTTATAATAATTATTATTGTTATTGCAAAACCAGACAAGTAAATTAATTGAATTAATATATTTATAAATTACATGATGTTTTTCCCCCACATAAACCATACTTTATTTATCTATAAAAATATATTCTTTCATTACATTGTAAAAACACATCTTTATGTTAGTCTTTGTATGTTTTATTGCTACAAATATATTTCATCTATTTATTTTAATTTTAAATGTTTTATCATATATATATTTTACCTAATATATGAGCTGACAGTTATTGTCTCTAAACATCACATGATCACCATTGTTTACACAGAGTCAAAACTCTCCATACAATAATTCCACTCAGTGCAAGCCAGAGTAATCAATGGATGCATGAAGGTTTGTGCATAAAATCCCTATCTCATGCCTGAAGATATTGGATATCTGAGGATATTGGATGAATAGGTACTAGATATGAGTTTTATGCAAAAACCTTCATATATCCATTGATTGCTCTGACTTGCACTAGATGGCGCTACTGTATGGAGAGTTTTGCCTCTGTGTAAGCATTTGACTCTATTAATCCCATCAACTGATTTGTAATCTGTATATTCACAGACATTTTTTTTTAAAAGTTTATAAGTATTTAAATAAAGGTATTCAGTACGTTAACAATTCAAAAGATAAGCAAATATTTAAAACACCCATTTTTTTATTTGAAAATGATTTTAAATAATTTTTGTTTGCATTTTATTTCTATTCAAAAAAATGTAAATCTTATACAAGATGATTTTAAAAACATATTAAAAAACACTTATATTACAAAATTTGTTCCGAATGTTTATTTACAACAAAGGATTGAGTTGGGGGATAGTTTTACTTATTTTATCAGAATTTTTATTTTTTTTAAAGATTTTTTGGGGTCATTTTCTGATCAAAAATTGGTTCTATTTATGAAGTTGGGTTCGTTTAATCCCCCCCCCCCAGTGGGTGTTTCTGTGTTAAATCTATTTCAAGTGCCATTATTATTATTATTATTATTATTATCATCATCATCATTATTATTCAAAGGGTAAACTTTATTGAGACTCAAAAAGAATTACATAAGTTCCATTTGAAAACATAAGATCTTAAATACAAATTGATTCATGATATTGCATATGTAATAAAAGTTTACAATCCTGATAGGAAAGAAAACATGATTTACATTAATTAAAAGAAAAAATAATTATTACATAACAAGATACACATGTTAAATGAGGTATACATAGAATTTTTAAATGTGTTATTGAAAAAAATATGTGGAAATGCATGATAGTATAATTGAAAATATATAGAGGAGGGGTTGAAATTGATGTTAGATTGATATATAGTCCCATAAAAATTGGGTTTATTTGGTGAGGGTACTATAGTTTTCAGAACTAAGCCTTATTATTCATTTGTTATATAAGTTTCATGTAAATAAAATTGGAAAAATACTGGCCAGAATGAATTGCATCTTGGGAAAACAGGAAAACACTGTTTCAGCATGAACTACATCCTGGGAGAATGAAAAAACACAAGTATGCATGAAGTGCATCTTGGGAAAACAGAAAAATAATAATCAGCATGGATTGCATCCTGGGAAATTGAAAAAATACTAGTTCAGCATGAATTACATGTTGGAAAATAGGAAAAACAATAGTTAGCATGAATTGCATCTTGGGAGAATGAAAAAGCAATAGTCAGCTGGAAAAATTGAAAAATATCATTTCAGCATGAATTGCATCCTGGAAAAATAGAAAAATACCAGTTTAGCATAAGTTGTATCTTGGGAAAATGGAAAAACCCTGGTTTGCATGAATTGCATCTTGTAAAAATGGAAAAATACTAGTTGGCATAAAATGCAATTGGGAAAATGGAAAACACTAGTTAGCATGAATTGCATTTTGGGAAAATGGAATACTACTACTACTATCTATTACTACTACTATTATTATTATTTCAGTATTGTTTTTTTGACTCAAGGAAGACAATAATGTCATTCATATATGCTATGCTTGATATATACTGACCAAAATATAAAATTTGAATGCCTGGAATGTCTCGTTGGATTGTGATTAATAATGGATTGATGTATACTATGAATAGTAAGTGGTGATCGTTGTGGAGAGTATCTATCATTAAGTGTTATCTGTACTTCATAGCTCAGCAGTAGGTTTGTAAGCACATATAACATGGTATGAGGAATTGATATGTTGGCAAACATTTCAATTAAGATATTGACTAGGACAGAATCAAAAGCAGCTTGAATATCAATTTGAACAGTAATAGGAGCATATTTCTTTTGCTCTCGAACTGAATCCAAAATTGTTTTAAACATGAGTACTGCTTGGCCAGTAGATGAACTTTTTTTTGCAAATTGCATGGGTGATATTTGAGGGAGTAGATTAGGCTTTATTTTATCCTTGAATATTTTTTAAAGGATTTTTATACCTAGAGGGTCCCTAAAGATTGGCAATAGATTTTTGAGATGTTGAATATGGGTGCTGGTTTCTTGTTAAATGGTACAAGGGTAATCAAGTATAGTCTTTTTATACTATAAAATAAAGTTTGCAAGGTCACACAAATATGTTGTAGTGAATCAGTTAAGGTGAGAGAATACAAATCTGGATATTTTTTGACTTTGATCTGGAAAGTTGTATTTGTTTCAGGTTTGCCAAAGAGATTTGCAAGTGGTATGAAGGCACTGTGCACTTAAAGTTTCTGTTTAAAATGCTGGTGGATTGGTTGTATTATATTATATCCAATGCTGATCACTCTTTTGTTCTCCAATGACATAGATGCTCTCATGGTGGATGGTTAGCCCAGTGCCCAGTGAATATAACCCTGGGCCCAGGTGTGTGTATATTATTATTATTATTATTATTATTATTATTATTATTATTATTATTATTATTATTATTATTATTATTATTATTATTATTATTATTTAACAACTACATTAGATAAGGTTCTTAAAACTGTTGCTATTTATTTAGACTTATCTAAGGCATTTGACTCTGTATCTCATAAAATTTTACTTAAGAATTGATATAAATATGGTTTTGTGGTGAATTTATTTCATGGTTTGCAAATTACTTAAATGATAAAAAAACAAGCAACAAACATATCTCAAGTTATAACCTCTTTTATAATAGTTAACCAGTGTCCCACAAGGTTCAGTTCTGGGTCCTACTTTATTTATAATTTATGTAAATGATATATATTTTTTACATTTAGAATCTAAGATTTATGGTTTTGCAGATGATATTGTTTTATCTTATCATGTCATTTCATATAATTTTCTTGAAAAAATAATTAATGTTGATGTAATCATAATTAGTAACTGCTTGGCTTTTAATGGTTTATCAATTAATCTGAATAAAACAAAAGCTATTAATTTTTTTTATAAGTCAAATATTCATTAACTTAACATTACTATTTGTAATATGTATGTTTGCATTTGTACTTGTGCTAATACTTTATTTGTTGATAGTCTTTGTTATCTAGCTGTTTTTATTAACTCTAGATTATCATGGTGAAACTACATTCTGTTCTCGTTTACGTAAATTAAATTATGTGTTTTTTTTATTTATCTAAATTTTTTCCTTGGTCAGCTTTGGAAGCTTATTATGTTATAATATATCAGTTTGGGGGAACTGTTCTACTTTTGCAATGACTACTTTGTCTGTTTTACAGAAATACACAATGCCTATCATTTTTGGTAGATCACGTGCCACATCTCTTAGAGATATTTAAGGGACTTATAATATTCTAGATGTTTTTCATTTATGTCTGTATAGAGTAATTCTTGATATTTATTGTAGGAAAATTCACTTGGATATTACATCTTCTATTGTAAATATTCGTTTATCTACTAAATATCAACTGGCTTTACCCAATTTTCTTAAGACTTCTAGTAGGAAACAATTTAGTTTAAATGGTCTTAATTTGTTTATACAAAATTGTTTTGTGAATTTAAGAAACACCAGTTATTTGATCTTTAAAAAGATTTATGGCATTGGTTATATTATACTAAACATTCGTTTTTTATTTGACGTTTATACTGTTTGTTATGCTGTAGTTATTTATACTGTGGTCGAATTGCCAATTGCAATATCTGTAAGTAATATTTGATGTTATATTCATATTTTATATATTTTATTAGTGTTTTTAGCTGTTATATTTAAATTCCTCCCTCAAGATTTTTCTTGTATGGAATTTATATCACTGTATCATACATTTATTGTTTGTTTCATAATAAAATAAATAAATAAATTATTATTATTATTATTACTATTTCTAGAGTTACTATATCTTGAGCTTATCGTAGGTTAATGGAAAAAAATTATAACCAGGGAATTCAAGAGTTAATGTTCACTGTTTTAATAGGATTATATTTCTTCAAGGGATAGAGTATTATGAATGAAGATTTTCAATTTCAGATGCTGTTTATGAGACTACTTTCTTTGTTGCAATGAGATTTCATGGACTGCATGTTCTTATTGAAAGTTTTTATTAATTTGTTTAATTCATCAATATTATTGACGTTATTCTAAAAATTCAATATTTTGGATTTAAAGCATCGGCATATTGACACTTTGTCGCTGTCGTTTGATTATTCTATTTATTTCAATTTATTGTTGGGCAGCATAAATGTTAGTATTATTAGTTAGGTATTGTTTTGTATTATTTATTATTATATTGTTAATAGGGTTAATAGTTTTGTTGTCAAAAGTATTGTGAAAAAAGTTTTAATTTTTGATATTGGAAAATTGTTTTAATTCTTCCGTTTCCTATTCTAACTTACATTAACCGAATATACTTATACAATCTAATTAGTATTAATAAAAATAACATAACCTCACTTTCTTTCAACAAAGCATTTAATACAATCACTTTAGGCAAATATCTTCTTAAAGAGGGAAACCCTCATAAAGAAAATATTCTTAAAAAAATTACTCATCACTCAAATCATAAAAAATAAATATATTTGATTAATATATTTAATTCCCTTTAAATAAAAATATAGTATTCTCATAATAAAGTGAACACATAATAAATTACACAAACACTATCTCTCATTATGAGGCAACAATTATTCATCCCAAGTGTCCACTTGATGATTATGCAAATAATTTATATATTAGTACTTGATTTAACTGACCAATCTTTCCAACTATAATCCTAATAATCACCGTTAATATTAAATATAATCTTAAAGTTCAATAAATATCTCATAATAAGCACCAATCTAAATGACAAACTAGATCCTGATCTATGGAATTTGGCTTTCAGAGTTCATTTTTCTACCACTGTATTAAACCAATCAAAAGGGTTTATTTTATTGTTTAAACTAAAGCATTTTCTCAAAGGGTTAACTTTTTATAGAGCCTTGTATTCCTAGTTTTTACAAAAGATTCTACGAAAACAAATGTATCTGTGATTAATGGTTTCTGACCAAATCACACAAACACCACACATTTTTAAAAGTTTATAATTTCTTTGCTTCAAATTTGTGAAAAAATCAAATGAACTATGCGTGCATGCATATTGTCATTCTTTTTGAAATTTTTTCTTCTTTTAGATAAATACATGTTTTCTATGATAAAAATTGAATTTTTTATTTAAATAACTTCATTAAATTTTTTCTCCTTAGTTTATTAGATAGTTTGGAGATGTTCGATCTTTTAATTGAAAAATTGAATTCATAATTGGACTTAAGCATCGAAGATTTAACCAATTCGTAAGCCTTTGGACTCTGAAGATAGTTTGCCATTCAGTAGTTTAAATGAATCGTCTAATCTTAATTTGTTTTCTGAAGATGAAGAAAGAAAAAAGAGATAATATGTATCTTCTGAAGTTAATAATAGACCAGGCTCTTTATCCTGACAACTTGATAATATTCCACTTAATGCGATGAAATAACAGAAAAATATAAGCAATTTTGCCAAGACTCCAGGTTTGAAGTTCTCCAGTACACATAAGTATTCAATTTTAGATTTTTTAAAATTTACTTTTTGATTTAAAAAAAAATGTTCTAAAATAATTGATGAAATCCATAAATATGCTATTAAAAACAAAAAAGAAAACATAATTGAGAAAATGTATCAGATCATACATTATAGATATAATTAACATCTCCATACTTCCCCATTCTTTTTAAATATATATATAAATAAAGATATAATAAAAGACAAATGACCCCCAAGAGGCATTTCATGCTGAACCAGCACTCATCAGTTGGCCCAGGTCACAATCTCTCATATACATCTTTATTATATGCAAAGTATTTATCTAGAGTAAATTGTTACATTTTCATTTACCATTGTCAAACTTCCTCCACTCACAACTTTGATGCCATCCATTTCAGATAAATACACTAATGATTTTACTAATCATTTTTTTTTGATCATAGATTATCTGCACTTTTTTGGAATGTTATTGGAATATTTATTATTATTATTATTATTATTATTATTATTATTATTATTATTATTATTATTATTATTATTATTATTATTATTATTATTATTATTATTATTATTATTATTATTATTATTATTATTATTATTATTATTATTATTATTATTATTATTATTATTATTATTATTATTATTATTATTATTATTATTATTATTATTATTATTATTATTATTATTATTATTATTATTATTATTATTACTACTACACTACTACTACTACTACTACTACTACTACTACTACTACTACTACTACTACTACTACTACTACTACTACTACTACTACTTTGTCTCTATATATTCCTCATATGATTATACTTTTGTTAACAATTAACATCTATTTAACTATTTATTTTATAATTAATGCTAATCTACTTTCTCTGAAAATATTATGTGCTTGTTTTCCCAGAGTAAGAGGGACATTTGTTTTATTACCCAGTTTCTAAACAAGGAAATTGACATATAACTTTTATTATTATTTATTGTCATTCCATTGTATGATTCAAACATCGGCATCGTGATTAATATATTTTTGTGTTTAAATTATTAATAAAAGATAACATGATTTATTGAATATTATTACCTAAAAAGATATTGTCCTTATCGATGGTTGTACTATTTATTTTGGGATAAAATGCATTGTGAGAGGGTGTGTAGATTCGTTACATGATTATCATTAAGTAGAATAAAACTGTTGTTGAATATTCTACATTCTTTGCCTTTGTTCACTTTTTATTTATGCATTTTACCCGAAGTAGTGCAAGGTCACGAATAAGGTTACGGACCCAAGTTATGGCTCACTGCTGATAGGATGATTATTAAATGCATATATATTCAAATATATTGCTAGTGGTACTATTATGAGTATTAAATAGTATGACTATCCCAAACTAATAAATACTCTAGTAATCCCAAGTATCATAAGCCATATCCAGGTGATGTGCAGGAAATATTATTATTGGAGAGTTCACTTAACCAAAAATTGGTTTTTAAACTGGTACTGTACTTCAATAAGCTGATCATCAATTATGATAGAATCAATAGTGTGGCAAGTAATTCCAATCTCTCATGTACATGTTCAGTTACATTAAATGTATCCATATGAGGCTTGTTAAGGTAATCTCTAGAAGCCATTCTATTAGGAATATATTAATAACATATATTCTTTAATTATTAAATGGTACAAGATTTTAAAAAATGTCAACATTAGAAAAAAAGTCAGAAATTATTTTAATCCTAATTTGAATTATGCAAATTTAAAGAAACATTTATTATTTCTATTATTATACATATAAAGATCATGTGATAATATAAATATGCATAGAAATATTTGGTTACTATTATTGGAATAAATGAAACATCTTAAAAAATAATCAAAATTAATTTCTATTTTTAATTAAAAATGATGAGTTTTTCATTACGTGTCAGCAGAAAATGGCTTAATAATATAGAAGCCATCATGAAAAATCCAGTATCTTAATATTGTGACATAAAAGACGTAAGACTCATTAAACAAAAAACATCAGTGAGAAAATATGATTCCAAAAAGTTAAAAAAAAAAAATAATGATGAAATAATTAAAAGCATTGAATTAAATATTTTCTAAATTAAATATTAAGTAAAAGGCAATTTTTGTTAAACTAGAATTGTGTGTATTTTAAAAAAACCAAGTTCACATAATCACTATTTCCTATGCTTACACAAGCTGTTAAAACAGTGATGTGATGTGATGCACTGTGACTTCTCCTTAAATGGAGTCGGGAATCTTTCAGCAACTATGCCCAGAGAAACCTGTTAGCCACTTTACCATCCTTTCCCCACTCTAAGTTTTCCCATATTCTGCTCCATCCCCATTTCCACAACCTAATCTTTGTCAACTCTATGACCTTTATATTTAAATCCCTCTTATCTTTTCCCAAACCCAGAAAAAAACCCAATAATCCACTTTCTGTATAATCACTTTGTTCATATTTATTCTTCCATAACTTCATTATTTGTACCCTTTCTGTTTTCAAGCATTTACATTCAATTAACAGATGCCTAATATTTTCTATTCCTTTCTTACACAATTTACAGACTAAATCACCCATACAGTAGTGACACCTAATGCAAATCAGAATAATTAATGGATGTAAGAAGGTTTGTGCATAAAATCCCTCTCTAATGCCTACTTATTCAATATCCTCAGATGAGGAGACTTGGAACTGAGAGCATAGCATTTAGATCTTAGGATCTAATGTAACTGGATTCAGATCTATATAACTATACAATTGAATGAGTGTGGATTGAAAACATCTTGTTCAGTGCTATTGTAGAGACAGATTCTGGAACTCAAGGTCATATCTAGTGCTTGAGTTTCTTATGAACTCAAGACTAATAAGTAATTTGATTAGTTATATATCATTTTCAAAACAAAAATTTCCTCACTTGTTTAAAAAAAATCCTACATTCTCATTTTTAGGTTAAAGCTTTGATAGTAATTCTAAACTTTTATTTTTTTTCCCAAAAATATCCCAAGGCTATAAAATTAAATAATAAATTATATGAACAATTCTTTTTGCAGTCACTGCCATTTATTAAAAAAAGAACAAATTGATTTCAACATCTTATAAATAACTCTTGACAAGAATCATTTAAAATAAAATAAAAGCCAAATCACTCATTTAAGTGGAATCGTTTTCTTTTTTGAACATAGTTGTTTTTATAAAAAGTAAACACTTTACTCAGATTTGCTAATTGTTTATATAATAATATGACGTGGATATAATTTTTGATCTATTACTTTTCATGGGACCAGTGAAAATAAATAATAGTCAAGTAACGTAATATTGCTAAAATTATTTATAAGAAACAATTTAACCCATTTGTGTGGTGCTTTCATGGGATTTATAGATATAGTGGTAGGACTTAGATAATTTTGGCTTAAATTCACTCTCTTGTCTTTTTGTAAATTCTCATCTTTGTTGAAAAACATTGAAAGTTTCCTCAGAAAAAGCACTGTTATCACTTAACTTTATATAAAACAGGCAAAACTATATACAGTAGTACTATTCAGTGCAATACAAAGTAATCAATGGATGCAAGAATGTTTGTGCATAAAGTCCATATTTAGTGCCTACTCATCCAATATTCTCAGACTAGTTTCTAGCTTGTGGCTTCCATCAGTGAGGATCTTTGGATTTGATCATGTGATGTTTAGTGGTTTAACTTTAGATAGTAGTATTAACATTATCCTAAATGATAATGAATTGTGTTTTATTTTAACATAATGCTTTTATTAATGCTGAAGTTGAAAAAAATCTGAAATGGTCAGCAGCTTATGGACTGTGGCTATGATCAAAAGTCTTCTTTTTCTTTTAACAGAAAAAAATTTCCAGAGGGTGTTTGCATTTTTTTAATCTATTTGGCATGAAAAAATTTTGAAATATAATTTAAAATGTATTTTTTCTTATTTATAAAGTATTTTTGATTATTTTTATACACTAATTGATGAATATTACAAAGAAATACACAGTTAAGCTGTCAATTCATTCATTTATGTTTTATTTTTAAAAATAAAAGTTAATAAACTTGCCCATAATGTAATAAAAAAACAAACAACAGTGTCTATTACATCTTTATCTGTGAAAATTGACTTGGTGTTAAAATCTTTTAAAATATTGTAATTTTTGTAAAAAAAAATATCACATTTTAAATCAGAATTTGATAGACTTACCACAAATTTATCTTCATTTGTTTACCTTAAAAAAACAAACTTAAAATAAAAATAAATTCATTCATTTTCAGTTTTAGTATTTTCAAAAATATCTGTGATGTTTATGGCATACTGTTATATTTTCATGTCACTTTTTAATATTTAACATTGTCAAATGTGATTTTCAAAATATTATTTACTTATCAAGTCCAATTTATTGAGTTCTAGTATAAAATAATAATTTTATAAAAACAGAACAGTTAAGTACTTCCAAAAACTCTCACTAGATGGAGCAATAGAATCAAATGCAAGACAGTTTAAGGAGAAGCTACAGTACATCACATCACATCAGTTAAAAAATCTCAAGATGTTAGTAGCATACAGAGAAATCTATAACAAATTAACCAAAATACCATTGATTAATAGCTTTTTTGTTTTCTTAGCTTTTATGTATGCTCATGCTTTTGTTTAGATTTTGAAAACAAAAACATGTTTTCAATAGTTTGTTTATATATTTTATTATTTTTTGCAAAAATAGTTTGATTAGATTCAGATTTTATTTGAAAATAGTTCTTTTTAGAAGAATACAAGTAAAAAATAATCAATACTATGTGGCAGCAAATTGTAATTGACTGAAAAAGGAATTCCTTTATAATGATTGCACCAGTTAATTTGTGCCATTTAAAAAAAAATAATTATAAGTGGAATTGTAAACATAATTTTATTGTTTCTTGTAATCTGGACAAAAAATCATTTGAGCTTTAGAAATTAAGGTAAAACAAATCTAATTTTGTTTATTAAATATTTTTATTGGTATATGTGAAGAAATGAAAGCCATTGTTCTGATTATATATTTCAGTTTATTACTATTTTTTTATATTTGCAAAGTTGAAATATTATTTTTAAGCATAAATTTCATTTATAGATTTATGCTTATAAAAATAATTCAAAATCAGTGCAAATATAGTAAAAAATATAAATTAATTTACTGAAATAAAAAAGTTAGAAATTTGATTCAAACCATAAATAGTCAAAATAAGAGTCATAGATCACATGACCGTATTCTCTTAAGCTTGTAAGTTATAAACAATGAGGATTGCCAATTCCTCAACAAGCTTTATAATAAATGCTTAGCCAGATCTAATGTCTGAACCTACCCTGGCATCTCCCTGAGGAGTGCCAAAGCACAAAACTATGGTCAGGGGTTTGAGAGGGGGTTCCTGACAGAGATATTTTAAATGCTTTCTCTGGCTAAGCATTTATTATAAAGCTTGTTGAGGAATTGGCAATCCTCATTGATTCAAACCAGTTTCTAGAAACTGTCAAAGAAATATAATCAGCTTAAAGTTAAGGATTATTCATAGAACTTTACAGTATATATAAAGCAACAAATGAAATTATTCTCATGAAATTTTTCTACCACAGTATTTAATAATTTAGACAATAAGAGAATGGATGCCTCTTATTTCACACAAAATTCTTACATTATGAATAAATAAATTTGCCTTTATTTATTAAATATTTAAATCACAAATAAAAACATCCTAAAAAATCATATCTAAATTTCCCAAATATTGAAAAAAATAAAATAAAAATGAAATAAAATGAAATACATAAAGACAACACTTGTTTTATTTTAGTGGCTGTTAGTGAGAAAAATAAATTAAAATCTTTGTTAAGTAAATTTTAATTTTTAAATGTGATATTATTATTAAGTCATTACAAAGCTATGAAATTCTGTTCTAAACTTTAATATTGAATTTATAATTATTAAAATATCACAAAAATTCTTTACTATCATATTTGTCAGAATGCAATAATTGTAGTTTTTGTTTTATTATTACTCCAAATTTCTTAACTTGTATTTTTTAAAATAAACATATGTAAGTGTAAACATGAATTATTATACAAATATTTTATAAAAACAATTATAAATATTTAAATAAACTATAAAATAATACAATTAGAATATGAAGCATATAATTACAAATAATGTTAATATAACAATGAATAAAAATTACATAGATAAATACAGTATTTATCTCATATTTGTGATGACTGAGTCATCTCATAGGTATCAAATCAATAGCACACATTTATAGAAATATCACTAACACCAAATGTTGCATTAATTTCAATGGATGTCTCTTTATTCAGATTTTGTGTTTGTTTCACAAAATTGCACCACTGAAATTAACATAAGGTCTGGTGTTAGAGGTAATTTATAATTGAATTTCAGTTAGCAATATAAAACTGGTTCTATTTCATATATAGAAATGTATTATTAATAAAATCATATCACACATCAAATGACCTATACAGCTTACATCAACAAATATGTAAAACAAAGAGCATGTCAATAGCTCTAAACAAACTTACATTATTATTATTCCTTTCATGATAAATGCCACTTAGAAATGTATGTATATACAACAATATATACATGTTAAAAATATATCTTTTGCTCACATATATATAGTAGTGTGTGTTCACACTATATACACTACAAGATAACAAATTAAAAGAAAGAATTCTTTTATTCGTTTTTTATTTATTTAATTGCAAATCCTTATAGAAATTGTGGATAAGGGAATGGGGTGAGAGAGTATATATAAATGCAATATAATAAAGCAATAATGAAGTTTTATTCACCAATTTACATTGGGAATATGTTTATAAATATAAAAAATATATCCAAGTTGTTATAATTTGATTACAAAAATCAAACTTTCTGTATTGACATTAATCTCTTCAAAAATATATTAATGATTATTATTAATCATTTATTAAGCTAGAGATTATCTTTATTCTTGCTAATGTATAAAAGATGGTAACATGGATCAACTAAAGGGTATTGGCTCAATATAAAGTACGTCTTGGGATTATTTATATATTTCAAATTTTTTAATTTATATTTTTCTGAACTGTATGGTGGAGAACAAGCTATATTTGGGTCTAACAAATTACATCTAATATACATTATATAGTAATGTATGTTTGCTTCTTTAAAATAAAAAAAACACACAACTATATTTTTGTATAGAAAATTTGTAAATGAAGTTCCAACATATTGAGATGAAAATCAAAGCTTAAACATGTATTCTAAAATATTTTACAGATTCTGTTAATCAACCACAATTATTTCTTATACCATACACTTAATATTCAATCAATCGTTTGCTGGATATTTTAGAATATATAACTAAAAACAAAACTATTGAATTGTGGAAGAAAGAGAAGAGACTTTATTTTTTGAAGAATGGGGCAGAAGTGATTTGGGTGATAACCATTGGGCAAGTGGCAATATACATTAATTTATAATAATTAGTTATACTTTACTAACTCAAAGTTGCAGTTTTCATATAGAAATGGATATTATTATAAAACTTATTATTTTACTTAATTAATCTTACTTAATTAACTCATTAATACATATAAATACTTTTTTGGAGATAGCATTGATAGACCTTTGGCATTTCTTTGTTCTTCTGAGATAATTTGTAGTGCTCTTTTGCCAGTTTTGTTTTCATTTTGGATGTCAGAATCTATCTACAAAGATAAAGAAGTCTATAGCCAAAAGCAATTACAAAGGATCTAAACCTCACCCATAAGATTTCTGATTGGTAGGTTCTGTGTCTTGGGCATGTAAACAAACTTATAACCTCCACTTCTACTGTTATTGGAAATGAGCAAAAAAATGTATATTTTGTACAATTTATTTAAATATTTATGATTATTTTTGGCAAAATATTTGGTATAATGTTAAAAAATAAAAGCATACAGTGATTACATTTTAATTTTAATTGAATACATTTCCTTTTTTAAAATACAATTTAAAGAAATTTATCGGCTGGTAAAGAGAAAAACTATGAACTGTAATAATTTGCTAAATATACATAGTATGGAATTTTTGTGATATTTTAATTATGTTAAATGCAATTTTAAATTTTAGAACACAATTTCATAGCTTTATGGTGACTTAATATTAAATCATTTATATTTTACAAATAAAATTTAATCAATAAAGATTTTGTTGATTTATTTTTTCCCTGGTTTTGCACTAATCATCCAATAAAAAATGTTCTTCTTGTTATATATTTCACTTTATTATTTTTATTTATATTTGCAAAGTTTAAAAATAATTTTTTAGGATGTTTTTTATTTGTAAACTTATATTTATAATAATCAGTTTATGCTCTCTCAATACTTTATCAATGGGGTGATTGGTCTTCTACGTTCATATGGCAGTTTATAGATGTGGTTTTTGTTTACATTCATATGGCAGTTTATAGATGTGGTTTTTGTTTGTCAGCATTTCAAATTCATGTTAGAATTCCTCATAATATGCTATGACTTTGAAAACTTGTTGCGATCTTTGTTAAAAATTTAGTTCTTTTATGAACTCTTCATAAAGCTGTATTAAATTAAATAGAAAATAGAATAATGGAATGGTTTGTTATCCTTGAATCTTGACCTTCAGCTCCAGAGTTCATCACTTAATGCAGTGGCAGTGTCTGGAGTTCAA
Organism: Epiperipatus broadwayi; assembly: GCA_028023455.1. Classification (NCBI taxonomy): domain Eukaryota; kingdom Metazoa; phylum Onychophora; class Udeonychophora; order Euonychophora; family Peripatidae; genus Epiperipatus; species Epiperipatus broadwayi. Next base: position 2,691,856 of record JAQFVV010000099.1, on the reverse strand, counting down.
CATTCATGGATCATGAATCCACTTCTCTCATTCTTATGATAATTCAACAAACTATTTAATTATTAGTCAGTAATTGGATATCCAACTATTCTTATTAATCTGCATTAATCAGATGATTATGCACATGCTGAATATTAAAATAAAAATGTAATTGTAATACATTTATGTTATAGTCTTTCCCATTGATAGAAAAGTTATCATTCTCCTATGATACTTAACCCATGGTTTGTTTTTATTTTGTCTTGTTGATTTGATTATTTCCAGGTTTACTTCAATCCAAGGCTGAAAAGGCAAAATTGTCATATTTGATTTACATTGATCCAACACCAGAATGTACTAGTCACTTGTCTGATATATTTTTTATGCTGTCTCATGATTTACTTTTAACAGTATCAAATCTATAATTTAATTTTCATTTTTGTTTCCAGATGGCAGAAGTATTGAAAAGATAAGAACAGTTCTAAATGCAAATGTTTTTTACACAATACAGTAGAAATTTTTAATGTTATAATCATCAGTATGAAAGAGATTTTATTTATTTTGAAAGCTAATTATTTCGTTATAAATATTCTTTTTTTTAATGATATTTTTATCAAATAAATATTAAATATATTTTATTTTTATAATTATTATTGTTTTTTAAGCATTAAAACCCAATGTTTGAGACCAATTTTCTTCCCCTATCAAAGACTTAGACATATTGGTAAAACTTTATTCAAACTGAAGGCTACATGTATGACTATTAAACATAATTTTAATTCTCTGACAAAAGGATTAATGCATTGAAAGAGTGTCTTGAGAGCTAAAGATTTCTAAACTGATTTTTATTTTGAGTAAATTTTACTCCAAGTAAATGGAATTGTTATGTTTAATCCTCTTGCTACTTCAATGTTCAAATATCCTATAATCTTCCGAGCATCTAATCACATGATTCCTTTTTTCCTGTGTGATTTATGATAATGTAGAAGTGGTAGAATGATTTGTAGGTCAATTATCACTTTGCCAATCAAATGTCATATGACCTCCCAAGCAGCTTACTGAATGTATAATTTTATATCTTCATTTTTATTATGTTATCAATAAATTATAGTCACCTTATATTTATAAAAAAAATTATTTATGATAAAAATTAAAATTGCAATAATAAAAATGAGACAATATTTATTTATATTGTCAAGATCATACTTAAACATGGATTATGCTTAAAGCAAGAACTAAAAATTAATAATTCATTTTAAAGACTAAAATTAATTTTCATTCAATTTATTTGAATTCTTGCCCCAAGAGCAATTCTTTTTTAATCTTTCTCTAGACCATATTCTGTAAATTTTAACAATCAATGAATTCTACAGATATAGTACTCTAGACCATATTCTATAAGTTTTAATAATCAATGAATTCTATGAATATAGTGCTATAATATCTCCATTTTCAACTGATTTCCAGTTTATGGCTTCAATGGTAATGACTAGGATTCAAAGCTGAAAGAATTACATTTATTTATCTAGAAATCACATTTTATTTCTTTAAAGTATTCAAACTAATGTCCTGAAATTTTTAGAAAAAATATTCGTTTTTGAATCAATATTATTAATTCTCTTGAATAGTTGGGAAGATCTGGCATCAGTCTGTATACTTCAGATATTTATCTTTTAAGTCAGTTGTATGTATCTAAAAAAGAAAAAAGAAATTGAATTTGAAAGCATGTAAGTAAGTAAATTGAAAAGTCATATGATATTTCTGTTAATATTCTCTTTCCTAGCCAAATTGGAGAAGGGCATGTATTTGGCATAAAACTCAGGTCCATACAATATATAGAAACTGACCTGATGTCAGATTAAGTCCAAACTCTGTTTTTTAAATTTAAGACTATTACTTTGACTAATATGTAGAAAATACAATATAGTTCCTAAATGCATGAATGCATTGTCACAGATTTAAATCCTCGTCTTTACTGACAAGATAAAAAGCCATAAACTGGTCTGGGAATGGGTAACCTGATGATCATTAATAACATAATCATAGAGTAGATGATCCTGGAGTAAGATAAAAAGAGCTGGTTTTGAAAGCATATAAATAAGCATATAAGAAAATCATGTAATATTATGGTTAATTTTTTATTTCTTTGAATTCAAAACAAAAAAAAACACATATAGTTTACTGTTTATTTTATAAAATCATAAAAAACATACACATCACATGATCACCATTTCTTATGCTTGCTTATAACTGTTATTCAAACAGGCAAAACTCTCCATTGATGTCTTGCGTTGTTAGCCGAGAGGTATCGCAGCCGCCATGCAAGCAAGTAGTTGGTTGCAGACGGTTGTGGGTTCGCGTCCCGGCCGATGCTATGACATATGAAAAAAAAAAAAAACTCTCCATTGATTACTCCGGTTTGCACTGAGTGGCAATACTGTATGGAGAGTTTTGCCTGTTTGAATAAAAAAACATCTTTTAAAAAAAGATTGCATTTGAAATACTATCTTATATTTAGAAAATCTTTATTATTTATATATTTAAATAATTAACAGACAAATAAAATCATTTTAATTACCAATTTACAATATTTTCAATATTCTTTAAAGGTAATAATAGTAACACTGAAAAACATTAGAACCATTTGTTAAGACAGGTTTGAACCTGAAGTTTTAGTCATAGTGATATTTTTTTTCTCATGTGTCATAGCATCAGCCGGGAAGTGAACCTGCTAACCTGGATCAACTGCTTGTAAAGCAGCTGTCGCTAACCTCTCGACCACCAATGCTTGATTTTGTAAACTAAATATAAATAATTTGAAAGTCAACATTATGGTAATTCTTATATTTTTACAAACATCAATTTCTGATGATGATGATGATATTTTAGATGTGATAATATGTCGGACTATTTCCATCACCTATCATTCATTAGATGTTGAAAGTCTAGAAAATTTTAAACTTTATTTAAACTTTTCCAAATACAAACAATTATTAGTACTGACACTCAGAGACAACATAGGTTACTAGATTACACAATGTTTCAAATGGCATTATTCTCCATTTTTCTTCAGGCGTTGCTAGCCTGAACTGTGATAATGCTAGCATAAGGGCCGAACTTACATCTTTAGATTCTTGAATATTAAATTGTAAGGCAATTAATTTTAATACAATGTAAAGGTGTAAGTTGTGACTCCTATGGTAGCATTGTCAGTGATCAGGCCAATAACATCTCAAGAAGAGTGGAGAGTAATACCATTAGAAACAATGTGTAATCTACTAACCTGCATTGTCCACTAACCTATGTTATCTACTAACTTGTGTGTTATTATTAACAGTGGTTTATATTAGGAAAAGTTTAAATAAAGTTTAAATTTTCTAAACATTTAATGCTAGATGATGATGGAAATAGTCCAACATATTACACCACTCACGTGTCATAGCATCAGCCGGGAAGTGAACCCATCAACCCAGGACAACTGCTTGTAAAGCAGCTGTCACTGATCTCTCGACCACCAATGCTTGACAACTCTTATTTTTATACTTCAAAACACAACAGTTGTCGACATGGAAAAATATGAATTTTCACAGAAATAGGTCTCTTTCATTAAGCTAGGCCTTTCATCTATGTAGTAGCTGTATATCTCTAATAGTTATTTATTTATATGATTATATACATTTATATTATTTATATTTAATAAGAACATATACAAAAAGCAAGTTTTTAATATAAACATAATTATTAGGTTAAAAATTATTAGATTTCTTTTTAACTCAAGCCCATTTTGATTCTGGGCCAGAGTGACTCTATTTTATTTGAACAAGATTAAAGTTTCATTTAAGAGTTTATTTTTTAAAATAATAAATATATATTTTATTTTTGTGCAATCAGAAAACAAGACCCGGTTTTCTTACAATCATTCTCATTGCACAATGGAATAAGAAATTTTTGTAATTTCTTTGCCAAAATGAAAAGTATATTTTTATATATTTTGAAAGTTTATTTTTTCATTTTAAAAAATATAATTTCATTAATTTCAACAATATTTTTTTAAACAAATACATTTGATTTTTACAAATAAAAATGTTTTTAATGCCCTAACAAAATGTAATTTTCTATTGCTAGCCCTGGTGGTAGTTTTTGTCAATATTCAACCTTTGATTTCAATATAAAATCTTTATTGTATACTAAAACTCAATAAATTGAACTTGATGTCTTATAAATTTAAGTTTACAAATGAAAACTATTTTTAAAAAAAATCATATTTGAACTTTACAAATATTGAAAAAATAAGTTTATAATAAGAATAAAATAAGTTTTCATCATTCAATGGTTGACAGGAAAACAGTTTGAGTGATTCCAAAAAATAAATAAAATCGTTGGCGAAATTTATTTTTAAAATGTGAATGAATAAATATTAATCTCTAAATAATCTATAAAATTCTGCTGTTTCTAAACAATTATTATAAAATTACTATGTAAAAATAATGAGAAGTATATTTTTTGTTATTCCAAAAATTTTCTCAAAGTAATCTTGCAAATGCTGTGAAAATTAGATAATAAAAACCATCACATGTGTAGAGGCAGGACTAAACCCATGGAGACTGAACTGAATATGTTTTAATCTTTAGCAACTATCTGGAAAATATTGATTTTTTCAGATTTTTTTAAAAAAAATTAATAAAGCAATGTTTGATGTTTAAAAATAATGATGGAAATATCACTACAGATAGCCACAGAAGAGCAATAAAAAGTGAAAGAACTACTGCACCATTTCTGATGTAAGTGGCCATATTAACTGTTGGACCTTGTATGAGAAAGTTAAGAATTAAAAACCGAAGTCAAGTGTTGGTAGCCGAGAGGTCAGCACAGCTGCCTTGCAAGCAGTTGCTTGCAGACAGTTGTTGCTGATTCGCTTCCTGGCAGATGCTTTGACATATGAAAAAAAAAAAAGAATTAAAAACCTCTTCTATTGAAACTGAAAAAATGGTATGATATTCAGAAAGGCTTAGGTGTAAATATTTTTTATTTCTCAATATAGTTTTTAAAGTTTCTTGTTATTTTTAGTGACTTTAAAAATATTTTAATTATTAATTATGATAGAAAATAATTAAATTTTGGTACAAGCTTGTTTGAACTGAAGTCTATGTATATGATAAATTAAATGTATATTTTAAGTCTTTTTACTATCATTTATCTTCTGCAGTGGGAATAAATTTAAATATGAAATTTAAATTTTATTTAAGATCGAATATATCTATAATTTTTTATGTTATGAAAGTTTTCCTCGTAGCTGTTCATGTCTTTCTATTCATGTTACAACCATATTTCTAAACACACACAATTATCTTCTTATTACTTTTTAATCACTAAACATCACATGATCACCATCTCATGCATTCATTGATTACTCTGGTTGGCACAGGGTGGCACTACTGTATAATGAGTTTTGCCTGTTTACTTTTTAATCAGCAGCTACTTGTTTATCACTAGGCAGGAGCTATTATTTTTCTTGAAGTTTTATTTTGGAGTAAAATAAAAATTATTTTGTATTACATCTTGAATTTTTTAAACAGTTTGTTTAAAAATTTAAGTTTAGATATATTAAGCATTTGCTGACACAAAGTATGAGAAGCTTTACAGCTAAAACTTTTATTTTGATATGCTAAGCATCATTTCAATATCTTTGTATTGATATCACAATCATAGTAATGAATGAGTGAAACTGTGAGCAAAGGGTGTGATATAAATATGTAAATTATATCCAAATTGTATGCAAATATGCTGACATAACTCACTTTTTAGAGAGGGGGTAGCAGGATTCCTTTTTGTTTATAGCACTATGATTATTGGCAATATGTCAGGCATCCTTTGTCTTATATTTAGCACCATTTTTTTCTAGACATGCAATGCTGGATGATGTAGGTTTGAATGTATGGCCAAGTTTTTTTTCATGTTTTAGAAATATGGATTTGTGATGTAGATTGCCTTTGGGTCTTTGGTATACATATTGGTGTTGGGAAAGTCTTGTTGCTAGGCTGGCATGAGATTCTCTGAAGCAAATGGCATTCCAATTGGTTTGATTACATGAAATCTTGTACATAATTTATGGAATTTATTTGGGGGAATTTTACCCTTGACATTGTTGATCACCTGACTAAGAATGAGTGAAGTATGAGGACACTTTGAAAACAAACATGGCCGTCCATTCGAACCTACATCAGCCAGCATTGTATGTCTAGAAAAGAACAGTGATAAACATAAGATAAATAAAACCTGGCATATTTTCAATAATCATAATGCCATAAGTAAAAAAAAATCCTGCTTCCTCCTCTTTAAGAAGTGAGTCAAGTAAGCATATTTGCATACAATTTGAATGCAATTTACTTAATATTTATATAACATCCTTCATCCACAATTTCATTCATTTGTTGTTATGATTATGATAACAATACAAATATATTAAAAGCATGCTTAGCATATTGAATTAAATTTCACTTTGTGAAAACCAAGCACTTAATATATCTATTACAATCGTTTTAAGAAAAGTAAAAGAATATAACACAGAAACATAAGTTTAAAAAATATTAATATAATCTAAAATTTAATACATCAATTTTGTAAGTACAAAATGTAATAAACAACAAAAAAAAAGATAAAAAGCCAGTCTTCTGTTAGTGAATAACAATAAGAAAATGTTTGACAGAAAGCTGTTTTGGTCTGATGCCATGTAAGTATTTATTTGTATAATTTCTGTTAAAATGTTGTTGCAAAGAAATAAAAAACATAACATAAACACTAAATAACTTCAGAACAATAAACATTTAATAATTTTATTAAAAAATAATAAAAAAGGGAAAAATTTAATCTATAAATTTACTTATAATCAAATAAAAGACAATATCATATGTGTGTAGTAGTAATTTCTATCTCCTTTGAAGAGATTTCATTTAAATTTAATTCTTCAATTTTTCACTAAAAGGTATATAATTGGAACTACAATTTTAAATTTTATTAAACTGCACAAATACATTGTAGACATTTTTTGAATCTATTTTTTTCATTAACAAATGCTATGGAGAAAATGACATCAATACAATGCATTAGAAATACAACATTAAGAACAATTCTAAGAAGGGATTAAGGAATGTATTATAGTTTGTAAAATGGAATAAAAATATTTAATATATAAACTTATGTACTTTTTTTGAGAAAATATAACTTTTAACTAGCTGTTTTTTTCTCGTTTCTTTAACCCAAAAATATGCCAATAAATATCACTTACGATTACGCTTTAAAGCAATTTCACAGTGATTGAAACTGCCGATCATTAAGATATAGGCACAGAATATTGCCATAATTGAAAAATATTTATTAAGATGATACAGCAGTGATTCCATTACAAGAAAATAATAAGAAGATTTATAATGAAAAAGTGCCCAATAGGGTGAAAATAGACAACTAATACTATTATTAACAATTATAATAATGCTTTGCATAATTTAAAGCAGTGATAGAGAGGTGGACTCAAAAGCTAAGGATCCATTCATCACAGCTCAGCTCTATTACTTTTGATCCTTGAGTATCATGTGACTCAGTGAATGACTAACCATTCAATCCCTTATTAATGATAATAGCTAATGATTAAATAATAAATTTTTTGAAACGACTGCTGATGAATGCTCATTACAATTAAACATATTGTTTTGCAGGATGTGATGTACTATGGCTTCTCCTTTATTGAAGTCAGGAATTTCTCAGCTATGCCCAGAGAAACCTGTTAGCCATCTTACCTTCCCTTTCATTCCCCATCTTAACCTTTTCCCATATTCTTCTCTATCTTGTTCCATCCCATTTTCACATCACCTTTGTTCACTCTATGGCCTTTATATCTAGACCCTTCTTATCATTTTCCAAACCCCAACAGAAAAACCCAAGAACCCAATTTCTGTATAATCACTTTGTTTATTCTCTAACATCTTCATTATTTTCACCCTTTATGCTTGTAAGTATTTACATTCAATTAGCAGATACCATATATTTTCTATGTCTTCCTTACATAACTTGCAGACTAAATCACCTCTATTTCTCCATTTATGTGTATATTCTCTTGTTGCTAATCATCCTGTTCAAGCCTTAAACAATAAACCAATTTCCTTGCTATTATCGTAAATTAACTCACACCCAATATTCTGTTTACTTCTATATATATTTAAACTCTGTTTACTCTCCACACTAGTTATCCATCTCTCTAACTTCCCATTTTTCATTAAAGCATCTATTCTTCTATCCCATTCTTTGCCACTCTAACACTCAACAATCCTCCTTCATGCAATTTTTCCACCTTTTGTACAAGCAGACTGACATAAAAAATCTTTTCTAAATCTTCTGCATACCATACTACCTTTCTCACCCATCTTGTTGCCTGTTCTTCACTTGTAACCCAATTAAATACTATTTAGGCTGTTCTCTTACTATTCATAAATTGCAATCTACCAAACACTTTCATTTTGCTTTTTGCATCTCTCATATAAAAACTTGACCATCCTATTTCTCCTTGAATTGCCTTCTTTGCCATTCACAAATCTGCATCTAATGCATATCTTCCTACTTCTCTTTGTACTTTTTCTAAGCAATCTGACGCCCCTTTACTAACACATAACACATCATTACCATAAGTTAATCCTGCTTCTGCCACTCTCTTCCATACAATGCTTACTACATCATATTTATTATATGAAAACACTGTTAATTTCTTTATCAATCTCTTTTTTTTTGTTTCATTTATTATTATTTTTTCCCATTCACCCAAGCAATTTTTCTGATTACTTAAGACAATTCCCAAATAGTTGTACATATTCTCCACATTTAAGTTTATACCCCAACACCCAGATAAAAATTCTTTCTCTTCTCTTTGCCCAGCATTTATCATCATTACTTTTGATTTTTCTTCACTAAAAATGTAATCCCCATTTCTTTATCCCTTGTGCACATCTTTAGCATAACTTTCATAACTTCCCTACTTTCTGTGCAGAAGATCTCATCAGCAAGTAAAAGCTCTGATATTGTCACCTGTTAACGGTATCTCCACCCCTCTTCCTAGTCTTTCTATTAATCTCTCAATTTCTCTCAAATATAACAAAGTAGCTGACATAGGATATCCTTACCTTTGTCCCACTCCGAGTGGTACAGTGGTACACTCTGAAGTTTAAAGTTGGCAACTTAGTTCTGCTTAAACCTCATATTAAATCCCTAGATATAAACCGTTCTATTCGACCCTGTGTGGTTTAGTGCAGTGATAGAGGGGTTGACTTGAGAGTTCAAGTACATGTATCATGGCTCCAGTTCCATCTCTTCCGGTACTTGAACTTGGCTTTAAACTGACGAAATTATAGTCTCTAGCGTCAAAAGATTTCTTTGAGCTACTGAAACCTTACTATATAACAATGTAATTAAAAAGTAATGTTGCAAAATATTATTCGTTAAAATTTTCATTTATAGGATTTGAGATTTTTTTCTTTTAAACGATTCTAATATCATTTGTTTTTCTTCTTTTTTTTAAATTGTTGAAAAAGGAGATTCATTCTTCTCTCAGAGAACAATAAATTTTTAACTGCAAAATTAATAAATAATGCTCTTCATTTACAACCGAGTTTGTTGTAGTGTTTATGCCAACAATCCAAAAATACAAATTAATTATTTTTAAGACATCAATTAAATTACAGATTGATTTGCTTTTTAATTATTTACTAGCATCAGAGAATTTAAAATTATCTCAATAAAGGTCCCCCTCCCTAATGCGTTTCGCGGAGGTGAAATTGAGGGTTTCATATCACGATAATAAATTCTAACAAAAAGATTCGTTTACAGATTACTGTCTTTGATAACCCTGACTTAAGTTCAAATCCCAGTAAAACTGGACTTATTTTACATAGTTTTATGATTTTGTAATTCAATAGCCATCCAGTATTGGTTTATAAGTGAATATCTACCTATTCTTAGTTGAAGAGTATAGTTTAAAGAAAATCTTTAATATTCTATTTTAAACAATAGTTGAATAATTAATACATAACATAAAAGAAAAAAAAAAGGATGAATTTAGCTTAATTATAACGTGATTATTCTTAGCAATAAAAACAAACGTATATATTAATTGTTAAAATGGGTTTTATAGTTATATCTGCGTCAGAAATATTATAATAATCTCTACCCTAACAAGAGATTAGTAATAATCATAAATGTATTGATGAAAAGTGGGTAATGTCAAAAGTGTGAATGCAGAAAATTTGGCACTTATGCATCATATTATAATAAAAAATTTAAATAATACTTATTCCTTTAATATTTTCGGCTTTTGTCATAAGATTCTCAAACTGAGCGAGCCAAGCTATATCCTTCCATTTTATGTAAACTAAAATGTACCTAACTATTTTGAATATATATTATACAGTATCCAAAAATATTCCTATGTGTTTGAAAAGGAAGGCTTTTAATAAATGTATTTTACCAGTTCTTACTTATGGATCTGAGACTTGGGCACTTAAGTAATAGAAAGGCAGTACAGAGACTTCAGACCACTCAAAGAAGTATGGAGAGATGCATGTTGGGAGTAACAAGAAGAGATCAAAAATGCAATATATGAGTAAGAGAACAAACAGATGTTACTGACCTCATTGAAAAAATTAAAAGACTGAAGTGGAATTGGGCTGGACATATTGCTAGAAGAGATGATAATAGATGGGCAATTGAGATCTTAAATGGAATTCCAAGAGATTGTAAAAGACCCAGAAAGAGACCACATGTGAGATGGATGAATGAAATAAGACAGCATGCAGGGAGGATGTGGAGAAGAGAAGCTATATATCAAAGAAGGTAGATTGAACTTGGAGAGACCTTCATCCTGCAGTGGATTGATAATGGTTGATGATGATCCAAAAATATAATTCACTATTTACAGCCTCTATAATTGCTATTCATAGCAGAAGAAATCTTTACTTATAAGGCTTTGGATGAAGATAGTTTGAGTACTTTTCTAGTCTTGTTTTATTCTGTAGTTAAGAATATTAGCTGGTTGAACCAGTTACCTAAAAGAAAATCTTTAAGCCTGATTGGAATTGAAAAACATGTCTTTATTTAACCTGAATTTGAACTTTAATCATATGAATATTGGTGAATGTATTACCAATATGTCACAAAATTCATTATCCATCTGGTTAATACTCATGAATGATTTTATTTGGAGAAATTGCTGTTTGATGTTGGCTTAAGATTACTCTTGTATGGACATCTGTAGAGATAATTTGTTAATTGCTTTTTTAAACTGCAGAACCATGTTCTAATGAATATCAATATTGTAATTTAAACAATCTAAGGTCAGGATAATCAAATAGGTGACAATGTTAAAGTATTTTAGTTCTGCCTCCATGTGTTTGATGTATTTTCTTCTTTGTAATCCCTTCTGAAACTGTGAAATTATTTTGATAAATTTTTTGGAATAATTAAAAATTTGATTTCTTTTGGGAAGTTTATTAATATTCATAATTATTTTTATACAATAATTGTGTCATAATTATTAAAAGTCAAAGGTTTACATGATTACACTTTTATTTTATAATTATGTTTTATTTTTAAAAATAGAAGGTAATAAATTTTACCATAACAATAACAAAGACAACTATGGCCATTATGATCCTCATGCCTTGTAAAACTGATTATTAAATATTATTACAGATTGTATGTTAGAATCTCTTTGAAATATTCTAAAAATTATAAAGCAATTTTAATCATATCACAAAACGTTTCAACCCAAATAGGTTCCTAAGAATTATTTTTGCAGGTGTGCTTATAATTAGACATTTTAATAACCTTGCAAATAATTTTACTTTTCCCATTGATAAATGAAAAGTAAAATTATTTGCAAGGTTATTAAAATATCTCTTTATGAGTCTACCTGCAAAAATAATTCTTAGGAATTTATTTGGAATGTGAATGTTCTGTGATGTGACTATAATTTTAAATGTTACATATTCAAAGCAATATTAAGTTATTTACATGCTATTAAAATTAATAGTAATTTTAATAATTTAAAACAGAATTCGATAGATTTATCAGAAATTAACATTTATTTGTTCAGTTTTAAAAATAAATTTCAATCGAAGATTTTATTGACTTTTCTGCAATTTTGTTTGTACTCCATTTTTCTGCAACGATGAAAGCATCATTTGTCCTCATTACAAGTTCATGTTTTCAATATTTGCAAGATTCAAAAATGAGTTTCTAGATTTTTTTTAAATTTGTGAATGGGTATTTCTACCAAATCAAGTGCGATATATTGAATTTTGATATAGAATAAATGTTTATTACTAAAATCGTAAGTTAAAAGATTGCAAAAAGGGTTACTGGGGAGAACAATGGACTTGTTGCGCAGTAGAAAATTTAAATGTAGAATATATTTTTCAATCACTTTGGGGTAAAAAGACTTTTTTTTTTCATGTGTCATAGAATCAGCCAGGGAGCGAACCCGCTAACCCAGGACAACTGCTTGTAAAGCAGCTATCGCTGACACACAAAAAAGAAAAGAGTAATTTGAACTATTGAAAGGATTTTAAAGAAGCAACTAATGTATTCTTTGTGTACTTGTTTCATGATTTAAATTTAATTTGTGAGACAAAATTAAATGTAATTAAGCTGAAAATAAAATTGTAATAATTAATTTTGATTTAATTTGAGAGCTTGTGATACAATAAAATTACAGTTTTGCATATTTATTATTAAACATTATTTTCCAAAAAACTAATTTAAAAAAAATATTTAAAAAATTAAACAAACAAACAAATTTATCATTTAACTTTTTTAAAAAAGTTTATAATCTGACTTTACTAGAAATATGTATATATAAATTAATGTTTAGGTTTGCATTCATTAAAAAAACATTTTTAACATTATATATATATATGCTCTTAGGCTTTGATGATGTCATATTTCCAAAGCTGTTAATGTATAGTGTATCTAAACTTAGTTTAGTCCCAGATAGCTATTTAAGTTGGATAGCTGGATTTACATATAGTTAACTGTTAGATAAATGCTGGACTTGAGCTAGTATTTTTAGATCTAATATCTGAATATCCTAGCACCTCACTGCTGACAGCCAACAGCTAGAAACTGGTTTGGGGATAGAGATATTCAGAAAAGCTTGTTAAGAGCTATTAACGCTCATTATATAATATATATATAGAATCTTATAATTGAATATTAGTAAATATAGTAATCAAAAATTTTGAAAAGTACAAAAAATATAATCGTCACTTAGGAGCACTTTCGACTATCCTCGTAGTCTTTGTCAACTAATACTTTGAAAGATTAATCTTCCCATAATTTTGTGATCTTAACATTTGCTTCCTGCCTATTGATTAAGTCCTGCTTGTATTTATATATTAACATAGCTTCCTAATACATAAATACAAACAGGACTTAATCAATAGGCAGGCAGCAAATATTAAGATCATGGAATCATGGGATGGTTAATGTTTCAAAGTATTAGTTGACAAAGACTATGAGGATAGTCGAAAGCGTTTCTAAGTGATGATTATATTTTTTGTACTTTTCAATATTTTTGATTGCTGTATTTACTAATATTCAATTATAATATTCCGTATATTGCTTTGAAGAAATACAGACATCGATTTATAATATTATATATATATATATATTAATTTGTGAAAATATCTGTTGTACTTTTCAGATTATAAATATTACTGTCAGATGTCCTAGACAATAATTAATGAAAATACTGGACTGTAAACAAACACTTTTTTTTGTTAATTTTTAGATAGTCAGATTCATGCAGTCATATAGACTTACTAATGAACTGATTCATAGACTCAAATAAATGGATAGAGTGAAAGCAGATAAATAAATTCATAGATAGTCTGTAATTAATAAACATACTGCACTGCATTTCTTTTACATAGATAAATTAATTGTTTTAATTAAAAAATAATTATAAATTTTAATACTATTTTTTTAACTTTTAAATGCAAAAAGTATTTATAGTTCAGAATTTTCATTAATTACCATCTATGACATCTGAAAGTAATATTTATAAATGGAAAAATACACCAGATATTTCCATGAATTAAAATATTAACAAATTATATATACTGAAAATTATTATTTATATCATCTGTCTGATTAGTAGAATAGTCTATTATTTATAAGGATTATTAAAGGTTGTTACTGTAGCACTTTAATCTCTAAATAACATCAATAGATAACATATAAAAGTATATATATTTTTTTCTCCATGTGTCATAGCATCGACCAGGATGCGAACCCGCTAACCTGGGAGAACTGCTTGTAAGCAGCTGTACTGACTTCTCGACATTCAAAAAGCGTTTACATTTCAGTATTTTCATTAATTACTACCAACGACATCTGATGGTAATATTTATAATCTGAAAAGTACAACAGATATTTCCATGAATTAAAATATTTATAATTTACAAATGTTGAAAATTAGAAGTATCAATGTTTCAGCTCTCATAACTTTAACACCATTTAATTCAGAAAAATACAAGAATGTTTGATAAATACTGAGCAAGTGATAAAGATATATGTGAAAGATTGTAATTAGGGTCAACTTAAAAGTGCTATTAGAGCATGAAATGTATTTTGGAAATTAGTTTTTTTTTTCTTCTAAATTTCTTTATTCATATGATCTAAGAATGTGTAGTTGTGCAAACGTTTTAAGTATATATAAAAAAATAACATTTAATTTTTATAATTATATTATGTATCAAATTAATAAAAATAAATTAGAAACTAAAGTAATAGCTATAAAAACACATACAGATATTTACCTTTTGTCTCATAATGCAATTAATGTATGCAAAATTTCTAGTGTTATAACTTAGTGTTTTTTTATTTTTAATTACTCCTGCCACATAGGGACAGAAATAAAAACTAAAATCTAAAAGCATTAACATTAAAATGGGACCATTCAGTGGATAATTGCAGTAAAATTCTTTAGTTTTCAGTCAATCTAATGCCACAGCATAATATTGTGAAGATTTTGCATCAGGACAGAAGTGCCACAATGGTAAATCTTGTACTTAATTTTGTGATGAAGTTAATCAAAACTGTACAACAAATTATATTAAAAATGATAAATAATAAACAACTGATATCTTTTGATCGTATCACTTTAGATTTTTGGGGAAGTTCATTCTATTTTATATATATATATATATATATTAGAAAAGCATCACATGATCACCACTTTCTATACTTACTCAAGCTGTTATTAGCAGTAGCAAACTATCCATATAGTAAGGCCACCGAGTGCAACCTTAGTAATCAATGATACAAACACTATGGGATTATGGTCACTGTGGTTTTTGATAAACCAAGAACATCCAAATGTATAAATCTTAAATTGGGTTCAAATCTATATGACTATAAGGGTGAAAGAGCTTGTATTGAAAACATTAAGGTGTTTTCATCTCGAGCTTCTAGCTTTATAGTTAACTAAATAGGTAAAAGGTGGCTTCTGGAGGGTTGCATTGGAACATTAAAACTAGGTGCAATGCTTTCAGATCCAAAGCTCCTCACTGATGAAAGCCACAAACTAGAAACTAGTTTGGGGATATTGGATGAGTAGGCACTAGATGGGGATTTTATGTACAAACCTTTCTACATCCATTGATTACTAAGACTTGCACTGGGCGGCACTACTGTGTGGAGAGTTTGCTAGTGTTATATTACGAAAGACAATTTACATAAGATCATTATGAAAAAGTTTATGCAAAAGCAAACTACAGAAATAATGGAGAGCAAAAAAAAAAAAAAAAAAACATTTAAAAAATCAATAGGTGAAAGATTATGTTATAATCGTTATTGAAACAGAGATGATACCCAAAATTGTTCAATATTTCAATAATTCAAAATTTTTTATTTCCTTATATGTTACAATTCCTAAATAGGAGTTCCTACTGATGAAGGTCTAGGAATGTGGATATTATAGTACTATATTATTTGGTATCCATTAATTACCCAAGCTTACAGTAGCTGGTTCTAGAGTAGAGTAAAAATATCATAAATATTTCAATAAGTTGAAAAATATATTTTTTTACTCATTGCTAACAATAAATGAGTAGTCTTACATATGCTTTCAAAACGTGAGATCAAAGAATGTCCAATCAGTAACATCGTTGGCTCATTTGTAGTATTTTTCTGTAGAATCGTGACATGTTCAGATTTTTTTTTTAAACTACTAAATCTATATTTACTTCAGTTCAAATTTTTATTTTCAGATGAATACATAACTGGAAAAATAGCATTATAAATAGATGCAAGAGAGTAAAAAGCCAAAAATGACAACCTCACCATCAATACTCCTTCATACCATGCAGCTGAAAAATGGTTTCATAAAACTGTGCCAACAAGTCAGAGTTTTTCTAGTCATTAAAGAAGAATTGATTTACATAAGCCACTATATGATAAAGGCTTCTATAATATCCTTTTGCAGAACAGCAAAAAAGAAGTCATTAAACACCAGGATTGCCAATTGCTGAAAGGTGATGAGTTGAATGTTACCAGTATTGGATGTCTGTCTCGGTTGTCTATTGAATAACTACTTGGTAAATATACCCACATGCTGAAAAATTATATGATTCATCTTTATTCTTCCCAATCTAGTTATATTATCAGATAGTGGCTCAATCAATAATTGCAAAATACCATAACGAGATTTTAGTAAAATAATTTTTATAGCTTAATGTAATGATCCCTTGCATCTATATAAGCTAATAACTCAATCACAAACTAACAAGATTTTTTTTAGACATCGAATGCATTTTTATTTATTTATCATTTCAGGAGGTCATTTAACAATCTGAGCACAAGATATTCATTACTAATTGATTAAATTTTTTCCCTGCTGGAAAATGATCCAAGATATTTATCTATCTAATTTTATCTACCTACCAATACACTGCCTGTTTGCCTATCTATCTATCTATCTATCTATCTATCTATCTATCTATCTATCTATCTATCTATCTATCTATCTATCTATCTATCTATCTATCTATCTATCTATCTATCTATCTATCTATCTATCTATCTATCTATCTATCTATCTATCTATCTATCTATCTATCTATCTATCTAGTCTGTCTGTCTGTCTGTCTGTCTGTCTGTCTGTCTATCTATCTATCTATCTATCTATCTATCTATCTATCTATCTATCTATCTATCTATCTATCTATCTATCTATCTATCTATCTATCTATCTATCTATCTATCTATCTATGTGTTTGTGAATTAGTCCATCAATCACTGAGACAGTCTGTCTATCAATTCTATCTATTTATCTATCTGTCTACTTATCTATCTATCTATTTATCTATCTACACATGCCTGTCTACCTATCTATCTATTCATCCATCTACTCATTCAATACATTCATTCAATCATCCCTTCACCTAATCTTTCTACCTATAACTGTCTGTTTGCATAAATATCTAACTAACCATTCATCTATCATCTATTTTTGATTTCTTTCTCTATATAATATATATATATATAGTTATTTACCTATTTAGTTATCTATCTACCTGTCTATTTATCTATTTAATATCTAAGCATGTCGGATAAATGTCAGTAGAATGTCTTTGTGTATAAAAATATTAAATGAATTACGTAATAAATTAGGGTAATAAATGTAACTTATTTATTAATATTTGTAAAAATTTGAGTGAATCCAACCCCAGAACAGAAGAATGATTTATATAATTTTTAAAGAAGACTTATTTCTCAACATTGGAATAATTAAAACATCGATTCTTGCTTTATAAGTATGCAAGTATAACATATTTTTTAGTCACTGCTTGTTCTAAAATTTTCAAAAATATAAAATTATTTTCTTTTTTAATATTAATTTTCCCTTTTATGGCTTTGTCCAATATGTCTCATAAGTTTTTTACAGGTAAGTTTATGTGCACGCATAAAGTACTATTAGAGAGATGTGTGGATATCAGGTATTTATTACGGGATTGCAATACTATTTGTCAAGAAATTCTTATATTCATCAAACGCATTTCCCATCAAATCATTTATCGAATGACACACGTTTCTATATAAACAATAGATAATCAAAACATTAAAAAAAAATCTATAAAAAAATCCAAATTGGACATGACATCATGTAACTCTGATTTTTTTTTTTTTATAACGGTTGACTAAAATATTGGAAGTCAAAATAGTAACGCAAATATCTCTATTCTCCTATAAATCGATTAATTATTTATGATAATAGCTACATAGTGACATACCTGCACACACAAATATGTACGGCAATCCTGAATATATATATGCATATCATGTACATTTCTAACATACTCGCAAAACCATTCTTGTTCAAACAAAGTTTTGTATCTTATTTGTACATTAAAAATATTAGGTGAACATTTGAAAAGCAAAGAAAAAACAAAAACCACGTTTTGAGACAATCGAAATTTGTTGGCCAACCTGTAATGGTAAGCGTTCTATCAAAAATCATTAACTGCGCCGAAGTAGTTTCTTAACTATTTGAGAGCACGTGATTTTAAACAAGATAAAATTGTTATGGCTTTAACGGAGGTTTTCTTTCACTAGTTCTAAAATAAGCATATATATTGTGAAGCTTTATTTCTCAAAATGATAACCTAATGTGAGATGGCATATGTCAAGGCCTTACAAATTGCTTTCTGTGAAGTCTAGTCTGTACGCCTTTGTTTAATAGCGTAGCGAATCGCGACGCTCCGCTGTCAATTTATTAGTTTCAATTTTTCAATTTTCTTTTCAATAAATACATTTTTTTTTTTTTTTAAAAGTTACGTTTTTTACTATCAGAGTATTTTAATCATTTTTATTAGCTGAAACAGAAAAAAAAATTTTTTGCATTAATTTATTCGTCTATGTATCAGAAAATATAAGGAACTTGTAATGCAGCTTTAGCGCATCGCTTTCACATTTGTAATCTGAGTTCGAATCGAGACTAAATTTAAAAATATTTTCAGGTTCTTATCAGGTTTTGAATACGTTTTTTTAGACAGCATAGTAACAATCCAATATTGGAAATCTGGCCAATTTTAGCTAGAGGGTATTCCCCCCCCCCCCGCAATAGCAAATCAAATTGTAATGAATAGTCCCCTCTTCCCATTTACTATTTGTCGAAGTTATTACACACCCACATACAGATAAAGATCAATTTTAAATTTCAGCAAGGTAAGACCTAATAATTATTGTGTTTAGAACCTCCTCTTGTTAAGTATTTGCACAATAACGCTTGATATATTCATGGCGTGAGCAGTTAATCACAATAGTAAAAAAGGTAGACTTAAAAACTAAAACTTTGTAGATTCTTTTCAGCTTAGTTAAGAAGGTGGGGGGGGGAGCTTAGCTTAGTCAGTTCCATAGAACTGTTTGCACTATCTGTTTGCTTGAGTGTCTTCTCAAAAACTATCCATAAGATTGACATATTATTAAGCGTTGCTGGCCTAGTGGTCAGCATAGCTGCCTTCCAAGCAGCTGGCCCGGGTTCGCTTCCTGATCAACGCATTTGACACGTGAAAAAAAAAGACTTATTATTTATTATAATATAAAAACTTGTGAAAAAGCATTTATATATTTATTTAGATATACACATATAATTTGATAGCTTTAATAACAAATTCATGTGATATTCTTTTTAAGGTATAATAATGTAGCATTAGATCTATTAAAAAAAATGTTTTTTGTTTTTTTTTTAGTTTTGCAAAGAATCAAGGCTGACAGGTTACCTCAGGTGTGTTATTTCTTTTCTTATCATTAATACGTATGAATAGAGGTGTGATGAGGCTGTATTATGTTCTTGGCTTACATTTTATTATGTATTTACTATATTTCTTTTTAAATCATTAATTGTTTGTTGAAAAGTGGAACTGAAACTGTAATTTGCTTTAAACTGAGAATCTCCGTAGACTTAAAACGAACAATGGGTGTTTGGATGGGCTAAGGTTGTTCACCGAATGCAATCGCAGTGAGGTGGTGGTTTGAGTTGTCGCACTGTTGGATGGTACATTATGATGTATGGTGGACTGATTTACTTTGAAGTGTAGTTAGAATCGTAAGCAATAAGTTGAAGCTCTAATTTGATCTGATGTTCATTGCATTTAGAAAAATTATATTATATAGATACTCTTAGCTTTAACGATTCTACAGTATCCATTTCATTTTATTATAATCCTTACCATCTATACACAATAAAAATGAAATACTAAGAATAATTGCTATTAATAAAACAATTCAAGGCTTTTCCATTTTTCTTTGATTTTCTGATAATTACCAAAAAAAAAGACATATGGCTTTATTGCTTTGGAGTTCATAATAAGTTTGAGTGCAAGAATCGATCCTGGGACCTTTGATCCCAAATCGGACATTCTACCAATTGTGATAAACCGCACAGGGCAGAATAAATCAAATAGCTTTAGAGTAATTAATCCTAGAACATCTCGACCCCAAATTGGATACTCTACTATGTGTGCCAAATCACACAGGGTAACATAATTGAATGATTTTATTGCTCTAGAGTTCATAAGAAGTTTGAATGCCAAACCTGTGAGTGACAGAATTGGCCCTGGGACCTCCAGATTCCAAGTTGGACACCCTACCAGCTGTGCAACACCACACAGCAAAATTTATGGAACTAATTTTATTTGATCAAAAGTAGCATATTTTCATTATTCCAAACAGTATCATATAAATATAGGATCAAAGAATGTAATCATTTTCTTAAAAGTGTCTTCTGACAAATAGGCTACAATGACATCTTTTAGTGAAAAATAAAAATATGAGCATATCACAAATGTAAAAAATAATAATATATAGAAATATTACACTACTAAACAAACGCCACCTATTTAATAATATATAGAAATATTACACTACTAAACAAACGCCACCTATTTTCAAATTTAGATATAATTAAATAATAATAATTATTATTATTTTATGAGGTTTTATCAAGTATATCATTCATCTTTGCATATTAAATTTTCAATCTTCAATAGTCTAAACGTTAGTTTTATAAATTATCATTATATTTGTTTTTAATAAGTTATATTTCCAGTTATGTCTGAATCACTCATACTGCTGTTGTTTCAGCTTTTCATCACTATTTGGAGGTTATCTACAATGCTAGTTTGTCAGATAGCATTTTCTTTGGTACTTACATACTATCTGTCACCAAAGTTTCACAGCCATGTTTTTTTTTTACATTATACATTTTCAAGGGCCTTCAATAAATATTAAAAAATCAAATGGTTGACTAGAAGCTATCTATTTAATATTAACTTTCTTTTTAAAATTATTATAAAAATAAAAGAAATTACACAAAAGTATGACAATTAATTGTAACTAAAATAAATGTAATAATTTAAACTGCAGTAAACAAAATAACAAATGTGGGCTATTTATGTTGGCAGCCTGAAATCCCTAATTGCCTGCAAAATTGCCACAAATGCGTCTTCTTTTTGCAGTCAGGAATGCAGGATCCAAAACATTTGGAAATACTCCATTGCATGGTCTCCTGTCCCAAATTTTAATCATTTTGCAAAAATGTTTCTGAAAAAGCAAAGATACTGAATGTAAAAGTACAACAATAATCTTATGCTGAATGTAAAAAAATCACAATAATGTACAGAATATGTTAGCATTTATACGTTATTATATAGATACATAAATTAATTAAATCTTGTGAATGCGATTAATATTTTTAAACTTAACAGGAATTTATAATCAATTTATTAACATTTTTTAAAACTTAACAAGTAACACATATTTGATAAAATAATATTGAGAAAAAAGATAAATAAATGCTTGAATGCCCCTGAAAATGTATAATTAAAAAAAACATAGTTGCCAAGTTTGAAATGATAGGATAATATCTATGTAACTTTTTTTCCAATTAGAAATTGAAACATAGCATAGAAATATTATGCAAATTTTTATAACTCTCTGATTGGTTGTATCACCATACAAAGAATATAAATTATTTGGTCCAAGGCTTTTGAGAGTGTTTTTTTTAGTAATTCAGAAAGAAAATTGTAATTTTCAGTAATTTATTTACATATTTATGCTTATATATGCAATATATTTGTAAAATAGTTATCTTAAACCCAAAAAAATACGTTATTACAATTACATTTTATTTGAAAATGATGGTTTTAAAAAGACAAGTCATTAAAACAATAGGGTACTATAAAGCAGAAGCTATTATTTGTTAAAAAGAAATGTCATAAACACCAGTGAAGAAAATTTTGTGATAATAAGTATACTTTTTACTTTTAAAACATATTTTCATTTTTTCAGGATGCTCCAACTAAAATTTCTTTCCATTTTAAAAATGGAATATATATATAATTTTTATAAATAGGTACAGGTTATAATCCCATCTTTAAAAAATCCTTTCAGTTTAGCAGTTTATTTTTTATTTTATAAAGTTTAGATGTTATCTTTTAGACTGTCTTTCTTTTGTAACATTGTATTTATAATAAATAATGTGAACATTATCAAAATATGGCAAAATAAAGGGCTAATTGAAAAAATAAAGTGTTGCATATATGATGTAAATTGCCACTAGGGTCTTTTGAATAAGAATGGGAGAAGTTAAGTTTAAACAAATAGTGAAATTGTTAAGCAAATAAACATTTTTATCACTAAGATACTTGTACATATTCATAAAAATTTAAAACACTTATTAAATAATATACTTCGGGGCAATGATGATTTGAATAATTTTATTATTTTTTTTTATCTTCTAACTAAGAATTTTTAAATGCCCATTTTCTGACCAATATCTGAAGACTAGCTGGATTAGTTATGAGCAGGTTATGTAAATAAAAAATGGTAAGCCTACCTTAATTTTTTTAGTTTTATCTGGCCTGGATTTGAATTTAATGCATGGGAATGGCATTCAAGTATACAAGTATTAATTTATGAATCCTTTATATATAAATGTGGAAAATAATGAGGATGAAGGCCATTGAGGCTTTTCTCATTAAAACAATTTAAGTTTGGTAAAATCATTAAATAATATTGCATATATATATATACACACATACAAAACATGGTTAAGATTTAGTTATTTTAAATCTATGAAAGAGACAAATCTTAATTTTGATAAACTCTCCTAATAAAACTCAAAACAGATAAATCAATACAGAACGCAAGAGCAACAAATAGATTTAAAAGCTTCCAATAGGATTCGTTGTTTTGAAATAAAATTATGATATTATAAATGTTTATATGATTCAGTGAAATTTAATGTATCTTAAGCTGAAGCCATAGTTTTTTACATTATGATAATGAAAGTATTATTAATTATATAAGTAATAATGCAATCAATAATTATGAATTTTACTGAATTAAATAATATCTTCACACATACACTTATATATCAATGTTAAAATTGATAAAAAAAAAAACTTGAATTTATTATAATTTCTGCATATACAAAATATAATCTTAAACGGGATTCCAAGAGATTGTAAAAGACCCAGAAAGAGATCACATGTGAGATGGATGATGGATGAAATAAGAAAGTATGCAGGGGTGATGTGGAGAAGAGAAGCTCAAGATCGGAGAAGATGGATTAAACTTGGAGAGACCTTCATCCTGCAGTGGATTGATAATGGTTGATGATGATGATGTATTATACACTACAAAGCATCAGGTTTAACAACTGAATGTTTTTCATCTTTCACATTTTAAAATAAAACAAATAAAATCTGCTTGATATAAGTAGGATTTAAGCCTATTCTAATTAGTAATATTTAGAACCTGATAAACTAATAAAAAGGTTCTGTACAAAATAGTGCTATAAGTCTTGTATTGCCATAGTTTTACAATTCATATTTTGGCTATTATTATATCTTATTTTTGCAACAGGCTAATGGAGATTCCTCAAATATTGTCATTCAAAATTATTCAAGACAATTTTATTATTTAAATACAAGTATATTATATATATTTTTAAGCTAGATGTAATTAGAGAAAATTTGAACTCAGACTTTAATAAACTTTATTCTATCAGATTTATTGTACAAATAATAATAATAACATAACAACAACAACATTAACAACAACAACAACAACAACAACAACAATAATAATAATAATAATAATAATAATAATAATAATAATAATAATAATAATAATAATAATAATAATAATAATAATAATAATAATAATAATAATAATAATAATAATAATAATAATAATAATAATAATAATAATAATAATAATAATAATAATAATAATAATAATAATAATAATAATAATAATAATAAAAGGAAGAAGAGGAAAAAGAAAAAGAAGTAGGAGAATAAAAAGAAAAAGAAAAAAGGAGATGGAGAAGAAAGAGGAGAAAAAAAGAAAAAGAAGAAGAACAGGAAGAAGAAACTGAAATATGCATTGATTTATTAATTTAAAAAGGAATCTAAAGAGTTTAATATTATATAAAGAAATGAATATAAATGAAATAACAATGCTGCTGATTGTTAGATTCTTTGTTCACAGACTTCAAGAATGTTTGATAGAATGCTCCCAAGTATTTTTCATTTGAATTTTTCATAGAAATAAAAAGCATACATTTTTTGTAGTTTACTAAATTATTTATGATTATTTTTGCAAAATATTTATATAGTATTTATTTAAAAACATCTTATCATAATTACACTTAGACTTTATTCAAAATTGTTCTGTTTTTAAAAAGATAAATAAAAAAACATCACAATAGGGAATTTTGTAATACTTTATTAAATATAATTCCATTTTTAAATTTTAGGACAGAATTTTATTGCTTTACGATGACTTGGATTTGAAAAATGAAGTTCAAAAATATTTTGTCAATTTATTTTGTTTATTGGCAATGTGTAATCAATCAATAAGTTTAAAGTTATTGTTAAATGATGATGTATTTTAGTTTATTATCCATTTGTCTATATTTACAAAGTTGAAATATAAAAATAATTTTTTTAATAGATTTTATTTTAAATAGGTGGAATCCTTTACCTTTTGAATATATATGTGCTTAAAACATGTCATGTAAAATTAATGAAAATAACTTGATATCTAATAATTTATCATTGATTTTGGCTGTGAATGTGTTTATGTTAATTGCACCCATGTTTTTAGCATTTAGAAACATAACCAAAAAATATTGAAATGTCATACAATTACTTAAAATTAAATATTCTTCTATTTAAATATTATAAGAATGGATTTAAATGAATTATAATATAACTATAAATATTGTTTTGGAAAATTTATCAGAATAAATCAGAAAATGTCCTTTTTCAAAGCCCAAACAAATTTGGTTTTGTTGGGGGGGGGGGGGGGGGGGGGGGGGCTGGGTGTGGGTCCCCCGCCGTCTGAAAAAAAAAATCAATATTTGTTTGTTTCCATAGCTGTAAACTTTTAAAGTTCAACTTTAAATTGATGTAGTTATTTGCAGAATAAATTTAATAATTTTCCAGTACAAATATTTCACCACTCATGTCTTTGATTAACAAAATTTCAATCAACTTTTTTTATGATGTAAGCAAGTTACTTTTTAGGCAAATGCATGCTGATTGACTACGATCTAAGCAATGAGAAGCCGGTTAAATTCTTTTGACTTTCTATCATCTTGCAAGGCTTTGATACAAAAGCACATTTAAGATGTAAGATGGTTAGCTTAGATATTCTAACAGTTATTAAAACAGGCAAAACTCTCCATACAGTAGCGCCACTCAGTGCCAGCCAGAGTAATCAATGGATGCCAGAAGGCTTGTGCATAAAATCCCCATGTAGTGCCTACTCATCCAATATCGCCAGACTAGTTAACATGTGCAAGCATAGAAATGGTGATCATGTGATGCTTAGATATTCTAGTGTTATTTTTTTCATTGTGACTGCAATTTTTAATCTACTCCAATATTTACTATTATAATTTTATTTGTTCTTCCTTTCTTAAATTTACTTGAAGAACACATTTGATCTGACAAACATTTAATGTAATTTTAAACATCACTTGATTAAATTTACTTTCAAAATAACTAATTAATACATTTGATAATCTTCATTGGTCTGCTAATGTAATATTGTTTTTACAATCTTTATATTTTAATTAAACAAGGGAAATTTTACTAAAAATATAGTTATTAACATTTGAAATAATTTGACTTTTTAAAGTTATAATTATGTATGTGTATTATTTATATGAAGAAAATATTTAATGTTAAGTTTAACGTAAGCAGATATAGTTGTTATTCTTTGACCTTGTTAAAATCTGTTAAAAAATATTTTTAACTACTTTTTTAAAATTTACAAGCACATATAAATGTCATAATATATAAATATTAAATTATAATTTAACACTATAGGCAGGAGAATATATATATTATTGTAAATTAAACTAATAGATTTGAAGATTTGACTGATTAAGGTATTTTTCTTCCATTTTGCTGCAAATATAAAATTTTTTCGGTGCTCTTTTAGTACACGATCTCTGCCATTTTGAATTTCAAAAATGACCAAAAATGTCATCTGACTCATCTAAGTGATAAGAAAAGTATGTGAAAATGCAAAAAATTTAGAACTTGGGTCACATGACTTGGAAAAACCTGCCAAAACGTCACATAGTAAAAAAAGGCCAAAATGTGCAAAATTTAGAACTCTGGTCACGTGACTATAATATCAATTAAAAGCAACACATATAAATTTGAAAACTTTACAAAACAGATATGAGATTGCATAATAAAAAAAAAAGCCAAATAGATCGTATAGTACCTTAGATGTGTCAAATGACATTTTTGAAATTCAAAATGGCAGAGATCGTGTACTAAAAGAGCACCATTTTTTCTGAGATAAATAATTTAGCACTTTTTTCAATAATATATTGTAAATACAATGGAGCCATGAATTATGGAGTATATGCCTATATGACTTCAATTATATTCTATCCAAAGAAAAATGTAAACAAACAAAAAACTATTAAAAGTTGTAAATATTATAATATTTGGCAGCCATTTTTTTAGCACAGTATACAATAAAGTTTTTTTTTTTAAAAAAAGTAAAATTTGTAAAATAAATTTTATAACATGACAGTAGCTGATGTTCGACCTTCCCAAAATGATTATACATGTTAATAAAATTTCTTTGGTTTATGTTGAAAATGCATATATTTTCATCATCATCATAATCATCATCATCAACCATTATCAATCCACTGCAGAATGAAGGTCTCTCCAAGTTCAATTCATCTTCTCCGATCTTTAGCTTTTCTTCTTCACATCAGCCCTGCACACTTTCTTATTTCATCCATCCATCTCATATGTGGTCTCTTTCTGGGTTTTTTTTTTACAATCTCTTGGAATCTAGTTTAAGATTTTACTTCCCTTTAAATATTCTTTTCAAATTTGATGTGCAATATTTTGTTCAATAAAATATTTTCTAAGAGCAATTATTTAAAGTTTTCCAAAATTTTAAAACATATTTAAAGTTAATACTGATTTAAAGATATTAAAATAACTAGAGAGTTCGTAATTTCTTGGTAATGAGACTAATAGTCTATTATGTTTTTATAATAAAAAAAAAGTCATTGATAAAAAAAATCTAACATTTTCACTATTTTATTTTAAATGTAAAAATATAGTAGTCAGTTTTTTTTTCTTATTCTTATTGCCTTAGTTAATGTGCAAATGAACACACGCTCTGCAAATTATATATAAATGTGCCCTCTCAATTTATTGTTAATAATTATATTATTATTTTTTTAAAATTTTATATGAAGATAGTATACATATAAAAAAGGCATCTGCTTTATGTATGCCTGCATGTTGAAAAATAATGTCCTCTTGCAGTTCAATAAACAATATGCATTCTATTATAATCAATGTTTATCAATAAAACATGAGCTATTATAAGTTATATATGTTTAAATGGGAGGGGGTGGGGTGAAACAAAATATAATGCACTTCACAGTTTCATCATATATGAAGTAAATTGGAGGAATATTAAATCTCAAAGCACTATTTACATTATATAATCATAAATTAATAAATGACATAATATGGATGCCATCGTGAATATATACATCTTATAATCACACACATGTACATATATATATATATATAACAATAAAAATAATAAATATAACGGTAATTAACTATGCCATTGAGAAGAGTTAAGGAATCAATTGAAAGTATATCTGTAGATTGAAAAAGTATATAATAGTTAATTACCATTATATTTATTATTTTTATTGTCATTACAATAGTTTTTAATTAACAGACATTATATATATATATATTATTACAAATCGATATCTGTATTTCTTCAAAATAATATATGTAAACTTATAAATAAATATTAGAAAATACAGTAGTTAAATTTTTTTAAAAAAGAACAAAAAATATAAACGTCACTTAGGAGTGCTTTTGACTATCCTTGTAGTCTTTGTCAACTAATTAGTTAGTTGGTTAGTTGACAAAGACTACGAGGATAGTCGAAAGCACTCCTAAGTGACGTTTATATTTTTGTTCTTTTTTAAAAAAATTTAATTATTGTATTTTTTAATATTTATTTATAAGTTTACACACACACATATCACATATATAGAAAGAGAGAAAGAAATAAAAGATATCTTTTGAAAGTATTGATTTAGTAATTTTAATAACTGATTAATAATTACATGAACAATTACTAATCATATCTTACATGTAATACAAAATTCTTATTGGTACCAATACTTCTTATATTTGTGAAATGTTTTTGTAATGTACAATAATTTATAAAATTTATAATTCTGATCTGTATTTATAATATTAATCGAAAGCCACTCAAACAACACTCTATAATCATGTAGTCATCAAAGACATCAACTATATCCCACAACATCTACTTAAGTCAATAATTGTAATTATAAATTTATTAAACGCCCCCCATTATTTCTTCATTAATTTTAAAAAGGACCCAAAAAATTACCAAAAACGCCTTCAAAAAAACACACCCCTATCCTCTTTAAGACTTTAAAAAACCTCATGATCTTCAGTTCTCAAAGGAACTGTTTTTTGTAAGACATAATGCTCTTAATCTCTATAAACAAATTTATATATACAAAAATACTTAAGTCAATAATGTAAAATTAAAATAAGATGCAAATACCAAGAATTTTGGTTTAGTAAATGTAAAATTAAAATATTTTATTCTTTAATCTAAATAACATACATCTAATTAATACTGACAAATTGGGTGAAAGATGAGATTTTGAATATATTACAGGTATATACAAAAGATAGGGTTGTTTTCCAAAATTATAAACAGTAGAGTTGCAAACAAAAATCATCCTAAGAATACATATTTGAATACTTCAGATATAGATAAAAAAAATTATAAAGTCAAATAAAGTAAAACACATAATGAGGATAATTAATTTTTTTTGTATTAGCCAATTAAAGCAACTCTATTGAAAAAAGGAAATTAATAAAATTTTATTGAATGTATTTTATTTTT
The DNA here is from genome assembly GCA_028023455.1 of Epiperipatus broadwayi. Taxonomy (NCBI): domain Eukaryota; kingdom Metazoa; phylum Onychophora; class Udeonychophora; order Euonychophora; family Peripatidae; genus Epiperipatus; species Epiperipatus broadwayi. Next base: position 2,662,303 of record JAQFVV010000099.1, on the reverse strand, counting down.
ATTAAAAAATGAATTAATATTTATAAAATTATAAATAAAGCTATAAAATTCTATTCTAAAACCAAAATTGCATTTAATAATAATTTAAATATGACAAAAGTTCAGTACTACAATTTTGACAGAATATAAAGGATTATCATTTTCTTTTTATCATTACTTTGAATTTCTTAACTTATATATTTGGAAAAAAACTATTCATATATATTGCTTGTAATAACTGCCCTCATATATACTTTAATGCAAATTTTTTAAAAATGATTTCTTTATTTTCCTGACAGTTTCGACTCTCATTCAGTCTTCACCACAGTGATCTTAATCTTCTCTACCTTTTAAAATAACTGATTTTTTTTGCATTAGATTGTATATGAGGGGAGTTATTATAAGCAATATATATATATATATGAATATATGAAAAAATGCAAAGAAAGTAAAAGGAGAAAAATAAGAAAATACTTGTAAAAGAAAAACTAAGTGGAATCATAAAAAAGCTTTTTAAAAAATAATTACTATACAAATGTTTTGTAAAAATAAACATAAATATTTAAATAAACTATGAGAATTTTGTTTTTCTCATCACTAACAAATAGAAGCAAAGTTTACAAATAATCTTGCAACCGTTCTTTCAAAGAATTTACCAATCATTGCTTTAGGATGAAGCTTTGGCTCCTTTGAAAAATATTTGATCTATACTATACTGACCTCTTCAGATATTTTTTTAAGCTAATAAGTCAATATTATTTTAGTTCCACTTTCTACCATCATATAAACACAATATTGACATAATAGCACTACAGATAACTACAAAAGAATAGTGAAAAATTGAAAGATTATCAGCATCATCTCCAAACATTCTCCAAATAAAAAAACTTTAATACAACACAATAATTTTAAGTCATCTGGTCTCAGATTTAAAAGTGGATTCACTTTCTTCTGAAATCTAAGTATTTACGCAAACAGGTAGACTAAATAGTAACAACAAGTATAAAATTTTAATCAGCTGAGGTGTTATTAGACATTCACTCAAATTGGTTTGAATTTAAATATATTATATAGAGCAAATATTTACTCACTTTGAATAACTATGAAAATCATACTACAATGATGTATTATGTAATGAAATAAATACATCTTTTATACTGAATTCCATATAAAATAAACAATCATTTATTAACATTAATGTGTTTCTAATTCCACTAGAACATTTTCATGCAATCTGATGTAAAGTTAAAATATAAACAGATGAAAATATAATTTACTTTTAACCTAACAGATAAGTAATTAAATATACATTCATCCATAGCGTAAGCTTGTGGTTAAAACACCTGTAGAGATTCCTACTATCGCATTTTATACGCATATTATCGAGGTTATAGCCTCAGTAAATATTACTTACGTAATCAATGTGCGTTTAATAAATTTATAATTACAACTTTAAATTACTGTAATAGATTTCTAAATATAAAATCTTTCCATTGACTCGTTGTAAATCGAAAGATTTCGCGAGTATTAATGTGTAATAAGAAATGTGGACTTAATCAGTGAAGTATTGAATAGCTTCACGCTCGCATATCTAACCGCTTCAGTTTCACCTATTTAAATAGAAAGTGGTTGAAGTAAAGAAGGGTTCTCCTCTTTTCTTCCATAGCGTAAGCTTGTGGTTAAAACACCTGTAAACTATCGCATTTTATACGCATATTATCGAGGTTATAGTCTCAGTAAATATTACTTACGTAATCAATGTGCGTTTAATAAATTTATAATAACAATAGGAGCAAAATTTAAATCAACAAAGATATTATTGAATCTCCACTCAAATTGGCTTAAATTTTAAAAAAGTTGCATTGAATCAAAAAAATGTTTAAAATAATTGAGTGTTTATTTTATATTGAATCCAGTCTAAAAGATGTGAATATTTATTTCAATTTAAAACTAAATAAATTGAACTTGATTTATTTTTAATTAAATTTTTGAGTGAATAACATTCTAAAAAGAAAATGACATTTGAACTTTATAAATATTTAAAAACTGATTTATAAATAAAAAGAAAAGATAAAGCTCGACAATGATGCTACCATAAATATTATTTCAAAAAATGAAAAAATTCTTTTTTAAGTTTTTTTTAATGTGAACGAACAACTTGGATTTGTGATAAATCTATCAAATTCTGCTTTAAAATCTGATATTTACTTTATAATTATTAAAATCTTTAAAAAAATTCTAGTCAAATTTGAAAGGTAGGTAATGACATTAGATGATGAGTTTTACATAAAACAGGATCAAGAAGAAAGGAATGCCCTCAAAATAATTATTTTCTTCAAAAACAATAGAGTAAAGATTATTGATATTTCTTGACTGTCTATAAGATACTGGCTGTCTTCATATATTTTTTTCAATTAAAAAATCAATAAAAGTAATATAGAAAAATCTACATCATTAAAAAAATTCTTATACTAATAGGAGTTACAACAATGGTAAAATAATGTAAAACAGTGGAACTACCACAGTTTTTTTTAAAGTAACACCCAGAAATTTTTTTAGAATATGAGAATGAGATAATTAAAAGGATTAACATTGACAAAGGCATACACAATGGGATTTAATATCTTCAAACGAATTTATAACTATACATATGCGATTTTTTCGCATACGTTAGTGAAGCTGTAATTATACTATAATGTTTAATGTGCCTGCTTAGCGCTTTCGAGATTTAGTATTCTAAGCTCATACTCATAGCTTTACTGAATGAAGACTGTTGTAATTTATTGTACACATATGCAAATGAACTTGAATTTTTAATTAGTTAGTCCATTGTTTGGAGAGAGCAAAGCATGCCTCTCTTCTATTAATGACACTGAGATCATTTGCTATATAAAAAGTTTCTTTGACTTTTCTTTTGGCATTACTCTTCTCTGTGTAAATTATTTGAGCAGAACTGGGTTCGAATACATGGCCTGTAGCTGCTTGGTGGTCCCAGAAAATTGATGTTCCTTCATTTTTATTTTTAACCCTGTCGTATTTTGTAAGAAGTATTTTGTGGATTAAAATGCAAAGCTAAAAAAAAGGTTTTATTTAAGTTATCAAGATTTTTCAGATGAATTATTTATTTTTGCAAATTATGAGGCAGAGCTTCAATAAATGCTTCAAAAGTTACCATATAAAAATGAAAAAGTATAACTAAAGATAAATGCTAGCAAAAGTAAAGTAATGTCTAATGAATTACTGATATCATGAATTAGAAGAAGTTAACAATTATTAATATATAGATATATAATGGTTTATCATAGAATTAAACTTGGATAAAATGCTTTTGGTGTAAGTAATTTAATATTAGAAGGCACTATGGTATATATTTGATGAAGTAAAGTTTTTAAGATGTGTTTTACCAGTTTTCACTTATTGGTCTGAGATTCTCATATTTAACAGAAGAGCAATATAGAAGCTTCAGAACCCTCTATGAAGTATTATGAAATGTTATATTAGGAATACAAGAAGAGATCATACATAAAATTTATGGGTGAGGAAACAGAGAAATATCACTGACATCATAAATATTAAGAGATTAAATGGGATCTTTGATGGATATAATATTAAAAGAGTGATAACAGATGGGCTGTTGAAGTCTTAAACTAATTCCTAAGATATTGTAAGAAAATCTAAAAGAAGACCACATGTGAATTGAATGAATGAAATAAAGTTTTTGTTATGATGTGGAGAAAAGGAATGATCAATCAAAGAAACTGGATATAATTTAGAAAGATGTTCTTTCTATAATGGATCGATTATAGGTAAAATGATAATGATGATAGTGGTCGTGTATATTATATAGCATAAGATCACCTCAGACTATATTATTTTTCATGCTTTTGTTGAAAATGCAAAAAATAAACGATACATCAAATGATATAACTCGAAAGATGATTTCTGTGGTTTAATGTAATGGGATAATATCAGATTTTGGAGGTCAAGATCAACATATTATAATAAAACTTTGGCACTTCTAGTGTGAGCAATTTGAAGTTTTCCTTTTTATTTTTAACTTTAAACTAATCAAATCATAAAACATAAACTAAATATTATATATATAAAAATTAATAATATAGCGATTTATATATCTGAGCACTGATTATATATATATGTGTGTGTGTGTGTGTGATAATAATCTAGACCAATTGATGAGTGCTCGTTTACCATGAAATACATATATTGGTGATTGTTTATCTTTTCTACATGTGGGTGGTCATGTGTATCAGTTGTATGAGATAGTGTAGATGGTTATAGGGTGCTTGAAAATCTGAGTTCAAATCCCCTATACTTATGATTTATATATCTGAAATATTATGGACACAGTCTTTCATTCTTTAAATAGATCAACAAATAAGGACTGTATGTAAATTAGGGTTTGAACTTATTATAAGCCTAATTTTTAAATTGGCACATTACTTGCCCAAATTCAGTTTGTATATCACAGGGATGAATTTGTGCAAGTAATATGCTGATTTAAAAAATCAGGCTTATAATAAGTTCAAATCCTAATTTAGGCACAGTCAATAATTTTGGGTTTATTTAAGAATAGGATGTAATCATAGGTAGATCATCTATGCTTTAAAACATTATTGAAAGGTGTGTGTCAGTTTTAGCACATATATAAAGAGGACTTGCTTTTACAATATATTTATAAGAACTTTAATTTAAAGTTGTAATTATAAATTTATTAAATGCACATTGATTATTCCCCTCTTTTCTTCCATAGCATAAGCTTGTGGTTAAAACACCTGTAGAGGTCCCTACTATCGCATTTTATATGCATATTATCGAGGTTATAGCCTCAGTAAATATTACTTAAGAACTTTAATTATGGATTTAAAAATCTAATAAAGTTATTTATTCATCTATTTCCAAAAAAGTTTTATACTTCTAATAATTCCCCCTTCTCTCTAAATATATATGTATTGTATCAGTTGCGAAGCAAGATACATAATTGATTACAAGAGTAATTAAGTGCTGATTATCTTTGGATAACAATTTAAACGATATTAGAAAAAAAGGAGACAAAGAAATTTAAAAAAACGAAAAAAATTTTTTTGTTTACAAATTTAAATTTGCTTGTGTCATCTCTAAAATTAAAGTTCAAGGTTCAGAGGTCATTTATTTAAACTTTTAAATAAAATATGTTTTAAAAAAAGGGATTTAATTTTGTTTTCTTAACTGCTTCACAAAAGTAAGCTGTGAAAGTGCTATCATATTTGACATTTTAGGAAACATGATGGTTCTGTGATCACTATTTTTCTACATTATTTTAAAGCATTGTATATGTTAAATTACAGTGTGTGACAGGCTGCAGCAATTCTTTCTAAAAAGATTCCATTTTTAATGTATTAATTTAAAAAAAATTTCAAAAGATGTCAGCAATATGACTATGGTGCAATATTTTTGTAAAAGACTTATTATTAAACCAAAAACTATATCACTAGAGGGGGTTTGCCTTTGAAAACATTTTTTTTTAAACAGCAGTATACAAAATATGTCATGAAAACTGGAATTTACAACAGAAATAGCCATTAGCAGCTAAAAATAAAATTGTTTTTGTAAAAACGGTAAGTGAAATATTTTAATAACAATTTATAATTTATTAACTTTTAGAATTTTTTTTGTTTCTTTGATGATAACTAATTCTAAATATATCATTCTTTAATAATGTAAAATTCTAATATCTAATATTTTGTTCTTTTAACTTTTTTGAATTGAACTTTGTGAAGCCAATAATGTTTTCGATGTGACCTTCAGTTAGATAATTATTTTTACAATTTTAAAATATTAATTTTTCATGTTTTAAAATTTTAATTATTAGAAGGCTTAAATATTTATAATATAGTCTATAAATGAAGGTTGTAATACATATAAAATAGATTTAATTACAGACAACAAAATCAAACATGGCATCATAATAAAAATATTAATTACTAAAGTCTAAAAAAAATTTGGGAGTTGGGTTAACATTTAAAGAATTAAATATTAAATTTATAAAGGGATTTTTATATATGAATGAATATTTTTGTGGTAATTAATAAAAATCAGTTTTAAAAAAATATGATTAGAAAAATAATAGAATAAGATTTATTTATTTTTAATCAATATTGATTTAAATAAGGTGATCTTAATTTTTTTTATTAAAATCTAGCATTCTCATTTGCATATCTAGTCTGTCTTTTGTTTTACAGTTCTCATTAGCAGCTTGTAAAAGCTTTAACTTTAATTTTATTAGCAGTCAAGTTATAAACAAAGATAAATATAAAATGGATATTATGGTTCACAGAGCTAATTTCTGTATGTGTATCATTTAACCTGGATCAGTATAGTCTGGATTAATTATTTATCATCAGCCAGATATATTATCAAACTTCAACTGCCATTTCTGAGTTCTGCTAAACCTATGGTAAAAATTTAATGTTTGCGAAGTGATTGTTAACCGAAAGTCATCTCTTAAAGAATATTTATTTTTGGAAAGGTAAAGAAATATGATTTAAAGAAATATCATCTGAATAAATTAAAACTTAAAACAGTTAAAGAATTAAAACAATTAATATTTCTACATTCTCAAGGATGGATTTTCAGTATCTTAAATACTGAAATAAACTCCACAATGAAATGCAAACAAACAAAGAAAAAAATGTGAAATGCAAACAAACAAAGGAAAAAATGTTAAGTTTAACATAAAAGGGATTTAAAACTGAAGATATTGATAAAACTTTAGTATTAAAGGGTGATCATTTAAAAAATGGTAATGTTTAAATACATATTATTTTTATAATTTAGTGTAATGATGTCTTATTGTATAATAAATATTGTTTTTTGTTAGTTATTAATCTGATCTTCGGTTTCTCTTCTCATAAGTTCTACCATTTAAATTATAAATTAAATGTATAATAGCTGAGAAAATAAGAGTTTATATTATACTGAATTAGTCATAGTAATGGTTTTAATAAGTCTGATGGTGTTGTATATCCTCTTAAGGATTTCCCAATTTGGGATGGTGCTCTGGTTTTTAACCTAATATAAATTTATAACCCACAGAGGATCTAATTTCTCTTGAGTCATTTGGAAGTAATTATTTGTCATGACATAGTTTGTACATTTTTATTATCATAGCTATGTATGACCATTAGTATTATGATCTATGATTGAATTAAATTATATTTTTACTCTTATCTTTTTTCATTTCTGTTATTTGGATTTGGGTGTGAAATCGCAAAGATTATTTTAATTATTAAGCACTAACTTTTTATATCTATATGATTGTTATAATTTGTACTAAATTATCTTTAATGATCTCTTTTATCAAATAACAGGACCATTTCGATTGTCACCTAATGTATGTGCTTGAGAATGACCTTAAGTATCTACTAGTAAATAAATATCTCATTTATAAATTGACATCTGATGTGAGTGTTTGATACGGACCCTGGCTATTTAACAAAAGAATACTAATTTGGTGAGAAATGTGAGAACAGAGAAGAGAATAACAATTAAAATAATATCTATTTAAACTTTATATTGGTTGAATTTTGATGTTCAGAAAAAATACAAGCAAATAATATAATTAAATGTTCATATTAATAGGATAAACTTGTGAAATCACAGATAATAATATAATCAGGCATGTAGTAATAGATAGAGCTACAGAATGAAAGGGTGAATGGTCAAACAAATTCACTGAATAAGAAATTAAGTTAGAAATAATTTTGGAAATAGTTTATTGAATAAAGGTAAATATTGTGATTAATCAGATGCACACTAGATCAAAAGCAAAAATGCAGGCTGTAGAAAAAGAAGCAGAAGACATTTCAGTGAGGAACAAATTACAGATGAGGTATAAGTCTCAAATAAAGATGAGCTTATGGCAATGATGTGTAAAATATTGGAAAAGATGAATATAAGGTTTGAGAATCAAAATAAAGAGATGGCCATAAAATTTATAGAATAAAATGAAAAACTTAAAAATCAAAATAAAGAGCTGGCCATAAGATTTGAAAGACTTGAAAATGTAATGAAAGAGACAGCCAAAGGGCTGACATAACATTTGACAGAATACTTGGTAATTCTAAAGAGGAAATAGTAGAAATAGAAAATCATAAAGAGTTAGAACAAATTCATTTAGAAATGACTACTATTGTTGAAAGGCTAGAAAAGGTGGTTGAAATAGAGTGTTCCAAGGATGTAGTAGAAATAAAATGTATAAAAGAGCCACAAAACTTAGATATAAAGTTTCCAAATGTTAAACAGTTACAGGAAAGTGAAGAAGTAAATTCTATAGATAGTCAGCAAGGCACAAATGAAGTATGCTCGGAAAATAAAATTATTTCTAAAGAAATGGAGATTTTAGATAGTAAAATTTATGACAATATAGAAGGAGTAAAACATTTAAAAATTCAAGTGATTAATTATAAGCAGGTAACACAAGTTTATAAAATCATGCTTTGTAGAATAAGGGAAAAGTTGAAAATAAATGTTAAAAGAGTCACAGCTCTAATGACAAAGAAAAAGGGGATTAGAGCTTTTAGAAAAGGAATTAAATATCCACTCCAGTGGAAAATTCATAGTAAGGGTGAACAGGTGATAGATGATTGCATAGATGGAAAATTTTTGTTATTTCATTAAAAAATGCAGAGAGTATTTGAAAATTACATGGAGCGAAGAAAAGCTTAATTCCAGTTTAATACTGTGCTAAATTTGGATGATGTAATCTCCTCAAAGACACATGATCTGATTAATTAATTAATGAGTTTATATATGAATGGAAAATAAAATATAATTTTACAGACATTTTTTAAAAAAAAAAAAGTATATTCAACCTTTATTACAATTGTTACAAAAAACATAATAAGATAAGTAATAATTTGAGATGTAAAGTTTATAATTGTCAAAAAAATATAATGAGACAAATAATAATTTTGGGATATAAGGAAGAACTACCACTAAAATGAAATGTTTATAGTTAAGATACTTTTAAAACTTTAATTATATATTATGCATATAATATTTTCCGTTACATATAATATTTGTGTTATATCTTATAAAAATTAAGAATCATGGTTATCATAGAGGTGAAGTTATTGACTTAGATATCTTAATATTCACAGAAAAAAATTATCATTTACAATAATGATCTCTTCATTTATTGTTTTATTATTATTATTATGTATGAAGAGATCATGAGGGCTTGAAAATGCTCATTCTATAAATTTCTCTTCCAGACAGGTTTTCTATGCTGGTCATATGATACATGAAGTTTTGTAAGTCATGACCAAAGCAAGACATAGATTAATGAAACCAGATATCCAAGAATAAATAAACAGAAGACCTCTAGCCAAACTTTTTGGTTAGGTGATAAAGTTATGATTCAGATTAATCCTATAAGTCACCCTGGAAAACATGCTTACAAAAAATTTCAAGAAATTTATGATGGCCCATTCACTATTATTCAGCGATATAACAATAATGCTTTTGAAGTGGCTGATGACAGAAGAGAAAGAAAAACATACAAGGCCTGCTCTTTAAAACTTGTCAAAGAGAACCTAACTAGTAATGATGAGGTGGTTTGATAAATTAGAGATAATGGATATAAGGTGTTAGTATATGTGCTAATTGTGGATTGAAGATATTTGTAGGATTAAGACTTTTTTTTGAGGAGCTGACAGAACTGCAGGTGTGTGCTTATGCTCAAAACCTTCATGTAAGTTGATAGTGAAGCACCAATTGAAAGACATCCTGGGATCACAGCAGAGTAGCTTATAGAAAGAAATTCCCAGTGAAATGTTAAATCCTTAATTACGAATTGTAAGTTAGAATAGGATGTTCAGTAGAGTTTTTCTGACATTCTCAAAAAGCTATTCAAACCCAGGAGTCCCTGATTAGCAACCATGTATTGTATAATATGGCTCACAATGTAGTTGCAACATGCTTAAGAAATTAAAATAGGGTTTAGTTAACATTTAGACAGTCTACTTTAGTAGTGGAAGTGATTTTGAACTCAGTACCTCTATTATTTTGATCTCCAGCTTATTGTCAAGAATAATTAATATTTATTTAGTGTACATTCAAATGGAAAAGTGATTTTAAATTTGGTATCTCAATGTTTATTCAGTTTACTTTATTATAGTAGGTGATTTCAAATTTGCTGTCTCACTTAATTTGGTTATATGTATTAATTTAATAATATTAATGTTTAGTGTAGAAATAAAATCAACCAATGTCAAAGGTTTGAATTGACTTTTTATATTTCTAACCTGATAGGAGGGCAATGTGTGGGTTGCAAAGCATGATACATAATTGACTACAAGAGTAGTTAAATGATGGTTATCTTTGGATAACAATTTTAATAAAAACTATATTTTAAAAAAAGAGTAGATAAGTAAGTTTTAAAAAGGAAAAAGATTTATTTTTGTTTATAAATTTAAATTTACTTGTCTTCTCTGAGATTAAAGTTCAAGGTTCAAAAGTCAATTAGTCAAACTTTGAAATAAAATATGATTAAAAAAAGATTTAATTTTGTTTTGTTAAATGTCAAATTTATAAAAGGGATTTTTATATTGGAACGAATATTTTTGTTGTAATTAATAAAATCATTTAATAAAAAGAATATTATTAGAAAAGTAATACAATACAATTTATTTATTTTTAATCAATGCTGGTATAAATAAAATGTGATTTTAAATTTTTTATTGAAAACTAGTGTTTAGATCAGCATCTCTAATCTGTCTTTTGTTTTACAATCATCATTAGCAGTTTATAAAAACTTTGTTTATTTTTACTTGCAATCAAGTTATGACCAAATATAAATATTATAAAATGGATATTATGGCTCACAGAAGCTAATTCCCGAGTGTGTATCATTCATCCTGGATCAATGTAGCCCGAATTAATTATTTATCATCAGCCTCAACTGCCATTTCTGATTTCTGCTAAACCTACTGTAAAAAATTATATTTGCAAAGTGATTGTTAACTAAAAAATCATCTCTTACAGAATACAGTATTTGTTTTTTGAAAAGGTGAAGAAATATGATTTAAGGAAATATGATCCGAATAAATTAAAACTTGAAGCAGCTAAAGAATTAAAAAAATATAATATTTATACATTCTCAAGGATGGATTTTTCAGTTTCTTAAATATTGAAATAGACTCCATAATGAAACGCAAGCAAACAAAGGAAAAAATATTAAGTTTAACATAAAAGAGATTTAAAACTGAAGATATTGATAAAATTTTAGTATTAAAGGGTGATCATTGAAGGATGGTAATATTTAAATACTTATTTTATAATTTAATGTAATAATGTTTTAAATATTTTATATGTCTTATTGTATAATAAATATATTTTTTGTTAGTTATTAATCTGATCTTCTGTTTCTCTTCTCATAAGTTCTACTATTTAAATTATCAATTAAATTTAGGGAGATAAGAGTTTATATTTAGTCAAATAAAAAAAAGAGTCATAGATCACATCACCCCATTTTCTTAAGCTTGTAAGATATAAACAATGAGCATTGCCAATTGCTCAACAAGCTTTATGATAAATGCTTAGCCAGAGAAAGCATTTAAAATATATCTGTCAGGAACCCCCCCCCCACCTCTGACCATGGTTTCATGCTTTGGCATTCTTCAGTGAGCAATAGGATAGCTTCAGACACTAGATCTAAAAATACCAACCCAAAGCTAGCATTTATTTAAAAGTTATTTATTGAGTGGAAAATCTGAAAATTTCAGACATCTACATGTTTTCAAACCCAGCTATCCAACTCAAATAGCTATATGGGGCTGAGAGATCTTCAGCCAAACCATATATTAGTACTTTTAGCAATATACCATCTCATAAGACTTAAGGCAGAGACTATATATAGTCAAATAAAAAATAGAGTCATGGATACACTATTGAATTAGTCGTGGTAGAGTTTTTAATAAGACTGGCAGTGTTGTATATTCTCTTATGGATTTCCCAGATTGGTATGGCAATCTGGTTTTTAACCTAATATAAATTTTAATCCATAAAGGATCTAATTTCCCTTCAGTCATTTAGGAGTGATTAATGGTCTGGAAAGGTGACATAATTTGTAATATTTTTATTATCATAGCTAGTCTGATAATTAGTATGATTTATGATTGAATTAAATTATATTTTATTCATACTTTTTTTTATTTTTGTTATTTGGAGTTGAGTATGAAATCTCAAAGATTATTTTAATTATTAAGAGCTAACTTTCTATATCTATATGATTATTATAATTTGTGCTAAATTATCTTTACGATCTTTTTTGCCAAATGGCAGGACAGTTACTTTATATATCTGAAAAATTATGTAATGCTTGAAGTCATTGGTTATATTGATGCATTAGTTATTCCTGGTATCAAAACCAATTGTGTTACAAACAAAAAATAAATCCATTTTTATCTGCTGCCCAAGCTTTTATATAGATTATAGATTAAAAAGAGATAACTACGCCAATGAATATCAAGTCAGCCAAAAATGTTATTGAAATTTCATTCAATTGACTAACATTTAAATTCAAAGGCAGAGATAAATTTCATTCGTTTAATAACTTTGCAAACAAATCATCCAAATATCAAATATATAATAATATAATTTTATAATGCTAAAAAATAAGTAGAAATTACTTCTAACTTTTTAAATTTAACCCTTAAGTGACCAAATTCCGTCAAATGGACAATTTGACAAAATTTAAGTTTAATATATACAGCTTTTAGTTACAACTATTTTTTGTAATTATAAGGCAATATGTAACTTGCTTACGCTGAATATTTCGTATATGTAAATAGAGGGATTCGAAGTCGGGGTTTTCACTATATTTGGAGTGGAGGATAAATAGGCTGAAAAATCCTGAGTTTAAGTCCCTCTACTTACTAATTATTTTTTGACAAATTTGTTACTAAAATTAATTTTTAACTAATGATAAAAGTCGTACATTTATTTAAGGAGGGGGGCAAAAAAAATTTGCTTTTTATATTAGTGAAAAGAATGTATTTTTTTCTTTTTTTCACATCAACACAAGTTTAAAAACGCATAATTATTCATATTTATTGGATTTTTTTTTTTTCCAAATGATCGGAAAACCTAAAAAAAGGACCTCTGCAATCATTTCTGCTTGACAAATAAAACGTGAGCAAATGCCGCCATATTGAAAAAATGAAGTTCTCTCAATTAACCTTTGAATTATAGAGCTTTATATCTTAAGCCAATAAACATCACATTACCGCCACCTCTTATGCTTGTGTATAACTGTTGTTAAAACAGGCAAAACTCACTATACGTATTGCCACACACAGCAATCTAGAGTAATCAATGGATGCCAGAAGGCTTGTGCATAAAATCCCCATCTAGTGCCTACTCACCCCAGACTAGTTTCTGGCTTGTGCAGTGCTCTCAGATCCAAGCCTTCTCGCTGACGAAGGCCACAAGCCAGAAACTAGTCTGGGGGTATTGGGTGAATAGCCACTAGATGGGGATTTTATGCACAAGCCTTCTGGCATCCATTGATTACTCTAGCTTGCTGTGTGCGGCAATACGTATAGTGAGTTTTGCCTGTTTTAGCTTTATATCTTGCTGAAAATACCTGATACCTATTAATAAAACCTGCAACATATAATATTTATTAAATATATAGAATTATTTACTGCAAGAATGCTACAGAAGTACTGACAAAGTGATTATTGAAATGCTATTTGAGGTATCTAGTCTCTGATGAAGTTAAGCAAGGGTATTATTTTGAAACAAAATGGGATTTGCCAGAAAAGAGTTATGTTGACTCAAATGAAGCAAGTTATCATTGTTCTGTAAGAACTTGGATGTCAAACAGAAATGGATTTATTTTTTAACTTTATTGTAGGTGACTATGATATTAGGAAACATTGCATTAATATAGTCAGTGATAGAAAGTTTATCACTCCAAGCATTATATACACACAATAAACTGGATATCATCATTATGACCATTTTCAACCAATATCGCCCCAAGATCTCTACAAGTGTATACAATCACTCTGAACCTGGTTCTCTTCTCCAAATCACATCAGAAAACTTTTTATTTTATCCACCCATCTCACGTCTCTTTCTAGATCTATTTATTACACTCTCTTGGAATCCAATTTAAGCAAGTTCATTCCAATTCCATTTTACTCTCATAATTGTTTTAATGAAGTCAGTAATACATGTTTATTCCTCACTCATGAGTGGACCGAAGTCATTGTATTGCTCTTTTATTAAGTGTCCAAGTCTCATATCCATAAATAAGAACTGGCAAAACGTATCTATTAAAAACATTTTTTGTCCAACAGGTAGGCATATTTCCGATTATTTTTACCAAAAACACTTCATCCAAATTTAATTCTGTAATTAATTTAATCCATTATGTTTCTATGTATGTTAGTAAGCCAAGAATGCAGGAAAAACTCTAGCCCAAACCAGGGATACCTCCTGTAGATGACATGGGTGAAATGAGCATAAGAGCGGGGCAAATTATAAGATTGATATCCACCCATCCACGAAAGATTGGTGTGCAATAAAGATGGGATTTAGCTATAACATAAGCACACCCTATGTAATTATACACAATTCGCCAAGACCTATTGACCAACAAGTGTATCATATAGTATGTCAACTAATGAAATGGATTGCCCACAAGAAATAATCTGGAAAAGAAATATAATCCTTAAATTTAAATACAATTCACACCCCTCAAGCTAAGACCATTTGGAACAAAAAATTACAGTTCTTTTTAAGGATGGAGTGAAGTAGCTGTTGTACCTTATGTTATACATTCATAAGATGGCAGATCTAATACGAAGGATCAAGATTCCTTTTGTCTGACGTCACGGTTTTGTCATGCCCAATATAAATGCTCAAGACTGCATATAGTTTGATATTATATAGAACTTTGGTTAAAGACGTAGGGTAGCAGCCAAACCTTGTGTACAACCAGTCCATATGTAACACGGTTTTATGTATACACTCTGTATTAATTTTCCTTAATAAAAAAAAAAGGAATTGTTAACTTCTTCTAATTTATGATTTTCAATCATTTCTTTTTTTGAGAGAATTTTTTTGATAATTCTCGCATCATTTTTTGAGAGTCTGTAAACATTAATTGCAAAAACAATCACGACATCTGCAAAATTTAGATGACTTAAATAATCTTCAACTATTTTTTTATTCCATTAGATTTTCATTTTAATCCACAAAATAGTTATTAGTAATAATAAAAAATCAGACGTCACATGACTTATATATAGCTTGCATTTACCAATATGTAAACTTAAGAGCATGCTATAACTCTAAACAAGCTTTTTTTTTCTTTTTTTTATTATGATAAATGCTACTATTTTTATTTTGCTGTTGGGGCTTTGGCTAAATTAAATGTTAATATATGGAGTATCTGAATTAAGTTCAGGCCCATATAATTTTTTCAGTTGGAGAGCTGACTTTAAAGACATGCAGATGTCTAAAGATTTAGATCTTCTTCTTGAGAAATATATTTTAGATAAATGCTTAGCTTGAGTTGGTTTTTTGAATCTAGTGTCCCAACTCCTCACTGAAGAGACCCATAGGTCGAAACCGGTCTGGGGATGGGGACAATCTAAGATAAAGATGATTTGAATGCCTTCTCTTGTAGTAACATTTATCATAATAATAAAAAAAGCTTGTTTAGAGTTATAAGCATGCTCTTAAGTTTAAGATAGTTATTGTAAAAGTGCTGTAAATTATTTTGGAGATATGGAATCACCCTGTTGTATACTCCCTTCATTAAAAATCTTTTTACTATTACGATGTAATGTAATCACTGTTGCAACATTTTAATAAGTATTCTTCAAATATGACAATATTCCATGTCTATATCTTGATAATTCAAATGCTTAAGCGCCTTAAAAATGCTTATAGAATCCAATGCCTTTTCATAATATGCAAACCTCAAGAGTAATGATAACTAATATTCATTTTTTCTATCTATAACTTTTCTCTACACATTGACGCGATCCATTGTGCTAAAACCATTTTTAAATTCAGCTAATTCTATGGTTAATTAGAATCCAAAGACCACTGGAAACATATTTTGTCATTACATTTGTGAAGATTTTGTATAAATCTGATAAAAGACTGATAGTCTGTAATTTCTAATATCTTTTTATCACACTTCTTAAATAGCAATCATACTATTGCATTTTTTCAATCATTTAGTACATCTTAATCATTTAGACATTTAATATAGTATTTTGTCAACACATTCTCTACCTTTTCTTCTGCCTTTTTAATATATCAATAAAAATTTCATCATTTTCCTGGAGCGTTTCTTTTCTTCATAGATTTAATTGCATGTCTCCCTTTATTATAATGCTGGGCAAACAGTAAGAGATACTATAAAATTCTTCCCCACATTTCATGACGTCATCTCTCTTTTTAGTAATAGTTCCATCATTTCTTTTTAATACCAAGATGTTGTTTTACAATTTTGAAATTTTTATTCTCTTCTCTAGCTTTTTCTTGGCATCACACAATTACATTTACTCATATCATGATTAACTTTTTCTACCATTTTCAAAAACTCTAGACATTCAGCTCTTCTCAATGGATCATTTTTATATTTTTTCTTATTTTTTTTCTTCATACATTTCCTGTTAAACTGTTGTTTTTTTAATACCAGCAACGTTGATGCAATTCTTAATAGTGTATCAGTTAACTTCTTATTGATTTCATTTAAACGGGATCCAACGTCAGAATCTGTTAATATTTTTGCAAACAATTTTGAAATACATATTTCTTTTAATCAAAATATAATCCAATTCTATTGCATGATCACGTCAATTTTCACTCTGCATTTTCGTCAAAAAAGAGAAACGTAATTTTATAGCAGCAATAATTTTCACCATCTTTATGCCACTTATTTTAAGCTTTAATAAGTAATAACGGCAACATGTAAGCTAAAGTCATGTGATGGGGTCATGTGGTATTTTTAACGGAATTTACCGTTTTTCTTTTTTTTGTAAACTCCACAAATGATGGCCTCTCTCATTTCTATCATAATTACCAAAATTACCACAGCTCTTTCATCTTTCAATTGTTTACCAATTCTAGTATTAAAATCTCCTACCACAATTTTTAAATGTGGTTTTATCCCAACAAAAACATTTTGTACATGACATAAAAATTATCTACTTCTTCATTATACTGAGAACTTGTTGGACCATAAACCTGAATCATCTGCACGTGGTATCTTCCATTAAGTTGAACAATTAATCTTGCCATTCTGTCTAATGTACTATAGATATCTACAATGTTGTTCCCTCATTACAACTTCCATATTTTATAAATATTAATATCCATAGATGCAATTTGCATTTTTATTGATAATTTTGTGTTAATTCAATTTAAAGATGCATAATTCACATTGTTTGTATATATAAAAACAGGCAAATTATCTATCACGATAGCTGGCTATAGACTTCATAAATAAAAAGAACTTTAATCATACAGAATAGTGGTTAGTATGTCGCTTAAACCGCAGCACGGTAGAACTTAAAAATATTTTTTTAAGCAGCTGAGAATTTCTAATCAAGCCACATAGGTCTAGTGCTGACTTAGCCATCTAGAGATCAAAATATCAAAGAATACTTACTAAAATGTTCACCAGCTGGCGGTTGTCTAATCTGGTAAATAATATGAAGTTATGGAAGAATAAATATAAACAAAGTGATTATATAGAAAGTGGGTTATTGGTTTTTATGCTAGGTTTGGGAAAAGATAAAAGGGATTTAGATATGATGGCCATGGAGTTGACAAAGATTATGTTGTGGAAATGGGATGGAGCAGGATATGGCAAAACTTAGAATGGTAAATGGAAAGGGAAGGTAAAGTGACTAACAGGTTTCTCTGGACATAGTTGCCGAGAGATTCCCGACTCCATGTAAGGAGAAGTCATAGTGCATCACATCACGTGACATCACAATATCTTCTTTAATATTCTTCCTTCTTTAAAATATGCTGGGGAAGGAGGAGAGCTTTAGATTGCAATGGGCTACTTTAAATAAATCTTTTAACGTTTATATACTACATTAATTCTACGATAAGTTGCTTGAGAGGTGTGTGATAATTGTTAACCAGCCTTCCTTATTGATTTACATTATTCAGTTAAGAATCGATTTGGGATTTTTTTTGCTCTTGAAGCCCCCACTCTGCCACTGGCATAAATCGTTTACACATTACTTTTAAAATATATCACAATTACTTTTAAAAAAAAGTGCAATTTGGTTCTATAAATCGCGGCTACTCCATACTTTAGATGCTCGAAGTCTTTATGAACTCCCTAGTGAAAATACATTATATATTTTTCTTATTTAATACATTTTTTAGAGCTTAATCATTTAAATACTTCAGACCTTTGGAAGTTTTTATTATTCAGCATCCTACTGTCAATGTGGATACTTTCACACACACATATACACGCACACACAGAAAAATATAGAGGAATATAATTTTTTTTGCCCGCGGTTGCTATTTCTCATAATAAATCCTACAATTGTAAACTTTCTTCTCTCGATACACACGCTCTTTCACGCACACACACATATATATTTATGCATATGTCTAAATATAAAAAAAATTGACAAATGTATTCTTCCTTATTATTATTGTTATTATTATTATTTTGCCATTTATGTTATGTAGACAAGAGATATAATTTAACAAGAACTTATAATTAATATACATAGTTATTTTTCTGTTTTTAAATATATATGCTTGATTGACGATACGTATGTGCGAGCGTGAATGCATTTATTGGTGTAAAGTTAATTTTTTATTTAAAACCTATTTAAAATAAGTAATTATAAAGCAATTGAAATTCTAGGGTTTCAAATATTTATAGAAGCTGTTAGCAATATAACGTAGATTACACACAATTTTTTTTTTCTAACATTTTAAACATAAATATTTGAGTTAATTTTGACGTTTCCCATGATAGATTACGTTTGTTGTTCCTTCTGAAGCTGCCATATTTACACAGCGAGGATTGGATAGCTATATTTTATTCTTATTCTGTCGTTAAAGGTCTCGTATTTATTGATAAATACATGATTTTTTTTTATTTGTATTATAAAACATCCCCCCCCCTCCTTTTTTTTTTTTTTTAAAAAAATCAAATTAATCATTTAATAAAGAGATTTTTCATCTCTTAACGTGCAGAGACAGAGAAAAGAAGCAGAAAATGTTAAATATTTAATCAATTCGAAGTGATAATTGAAGATTTCGTTTATTTATTTCAATTATTGAGGATAAATTTATCAAAAATTAAACAAACGCTTAACAATGAGTAATTATAAATTAATAAATAAAACTACCTTCACTCGATTACAGTTTATCAAATGAAGTAAGAGACAGTTCCTTTTATGTACTTTTTTTTTTTTTCGAAATAGATATACTTATGTTGGAAAATTATTTTGATTAAAGTGTATCAATTACTGAATTTTTCACTTACAAATATATTCTGTATTTAAATCCACATGCACTTATATTAATAGCAATATATATATATTAAGATCACAAAATATTATTATTAGTATAGGGCCTCTCAAATTAACATTGACTGTCGGTATTTATATAAATGGCTTTTTGTCTATTTATAAAAATTTCATTATAGTTTAAAGTTGCTTTAACTCACTTAACCTGAAATGATTTTGAAACGGCTATTAATAACTAATTATCCTCCAACATAAGAGATTAATCAAGAAAAAAAAACTCTAGAAGAAATAAATAACGATAAAAGGTGTAATACCTCCTTATAAAGATAAAATTCAATATAGATTTGAATACAAGACGAGAAATATGATCAGAAGATGAAAAAGATCAAGTGAAAATATTATAACTTATATTATGTATGTCACACATATATATTAGATAGAAAAAAATATTGTATATATATGGCTTTTACTTTCAAATTTAGAGAACGATGAAAAACAGTCACTTAAAAATAATTTTGTGAATTCAGTAATGTACAATTTTAAGTTTTTTTATTGAATTTTTTACAACGTGAATGTGTATCATTTCTTCTTCAAATAAGCTTTACAGCTGACCCCCAGAAATTCCCAGGCTTTAATTTTTCAAAATCAAATAGTGCTATGAGGAGAGTAATTGAAAAATCCCTTTTAACAGATATTTGCCGGACAACGACTTCCCTTTCTAAGATATATGTTTCACTTCATGGTAAGGTAAGACTTTTAAACTTGTTGATATTCTCAAAAATTAATTACTCCCTATCTGGTATCTGCCCCTCCAAAAAATATATCAAAAAAATAAACTCTCTGTGTGCAAACCTATTCTGGGACTGAAAGGTTGCTGCCATCAGCCTTCAAAAACTCCAAATGCCTAGAAGGCTCAATGGCCTTTCACTCCATTGTACCAAAACCATGATATTTCAGAGAAACTATAATCTACTGTTCGGTTTCAAAATAAATACTCAATTATTTCATATCAAGAAGTTGTCACACCAATGGATAGACCGCCGCCCACTAATAATAGATGGTGGAAGTCGTTATTTGATAATATTCGGAAAATGGTTGACCTGAATGAAAATCCAATTATATCAGAAGTTAAATACTGGAATGCACATAAAATAATACATGGGAAAAATAACATAAACAAAGAGTCTCTTGGATTACCAATCAGCAACTGATTCCGAGATCAAAATTCTGGTTTATTGAGGCAAAATTTCAAGATTTCCTAATAAAAATCAATCTGGATTCCCTCTCTATGAACTCATTTTTGGCAGATAGGAGAAATTTCAAGAAGATCAATCCTGTGTGCTGGATGTGGGTGAGAGAGGAGGAATCAATTGACCACATTTTTCTTAGATGTTCCAGTATGTACAATTACAGATCGATAACTCATGAATGGTACAGCAATATGAATGGAAACTACAAATCAATTAAAGATTATATATGTCAGGGTCTATTTATGAACATCTTTAAGACTGGCAATTTTCATGAATTATGCCCTGTGGTGTTTCAGATGTAAAGTAACGATTGAAGGGATGAGAGACCTGCATGAAACTAAATTCAAGAACATCATGGAGAAAATCATGAAGAGAGACTGACTAATTGCTCCAAGTTATATCACAAGAGTAACATGGGAGGTTGGATCTACTTTGCTCCAAATAGATATGTAATTGATGTCATTTTTGTATTTGTAGCATTCAATATAGCAATACAATAAAATTTCTTTTAAAAAAAAAATAAGCAGAATCTTATCCAAGTTATATGAATGATTAAACAACCTAACACACAACATATATATTATCATATTGTAAAGAATATTTATAAAAATGCAACTGTAACAATTAGATTACATAATGATACTAAAAAGATTAACATTGAGTAAAGTGTACAACAGGGTAACTCCAAATCTCCAAAACTTTTGCAGCAGTTTTGCAAAAAGTATTTTGTGAATTAAAATGGGCAGCTAAGGGAGTAAAATAAATGGAGATTATTTAAGTCATCTAGATTTTGTAAATGATGTAGTTATTTTGGCAAGTAATGCTTCAGAGTTTCGGGAAATGTTGCAAGAGCTATCAGATGAAAGTAAGAAAGTATGATTAAAAATAAATGATAAAAAGACTAAAGTAATGTTCAAAGGATTTTTTCAAAAAATAGAAATAAAGAGTGATAATGATGAATTAGAAGAAGTTAACAACTACAAATATATGGGTCAGATTATTACTTTTAGATGGAAACATAATGAATGAAATTAATCATAGAATTAAACTTGGTTAAACTACTTTTGGTAGAAATAACTTAATATTAAAAGGAAATATGTCTATACGTTTGAAAATGAAAGTTTTTAATAAATGTATTTTACCAGTTCTTGCTTATGGATCTGAGACTTGGATGCTTAACAGAAAAGCAATGCAAAGACTTCAGACCATTCAACAAAGTAGAAGTAATAAGAAAAGATCAAAAACAATATATATGGGTGAGAGAACAAACAGGTGTTATTGATACCATTGAAAGAATTAAGAAACTAAAGTGGAGTTTTTTCCCCACATGTCAAAGTATCGGCTGGATAGTGAACTCACAAACCTGGGACAACTACTTCTAAGGCAGCTGTACTGACCACTCGACCACTAATGCTTGACAATTGAAGTGGATTTGGGCTGGAAATATTGCTAGAAGACTAATCTGATTATTTATTCACTAGTTTAGCTTTATGCTTTCAATATATATATATATATATATATATATATATATATATATATATATATGAATATTTTCATGGGTTACATATATATAAATGATATATTTTAGAGTTTATTAAAAAAATATCATTTAAAAAACCCACATTAATTTGAATAGTTTCCAGCTTTCTTTTTTTTTTTTCAATTTTATTTACCTGTTGTTGTTTTTTTTTTAATTGGTGAAATTTTAACATTTGTAAAATCAATGTTTACAATGTCTTCATAAACACTTTTAAAGTATTCTGTTCACTACCCAAATGATGGCTGTTGTGATCAAGCAGAAATGGTATACTTATAATACAAATCATACATGTATGAACCTGAAAAATATATCACTTATATATATTGAATTAAATATTTTCCATGATATATTATTTAATAAAGAACAGAAATAAGGAAATTTTATCCATGTAAACAGAAATAACTTTTGTCTTTGGTGTTGCCAAGAAACTATCAATTACTATTAATTGGCAATCTTCCTGAGGCTAAATAAATTTTCTCCATTATCTATCATAGCTCTTTTGTTTGGGTTTATTGTTGAATATATATATTCTAATGATTTTAATGAGTACAATAAATATGAATAATGCAATATTATGATAATACACTAGTGATATTCACAAAGAATTCTTTTTAAATGAATCTTTAAATAATGCTCATCTCTTTGTTATATCAATGCCAATCCGTTTCATCAGATCTTTTACACATGAACATTAATAATTGTTTGTTCATAATAAGCCCACTAATCTCTCATACTACATATGTTTTGGTTACAACATAGCCTCATCAAGTGTGCTATAGATGTAAAACCACCAGAATAACATCCAAGGTCTTTTATACATATTATTTTGAAAGGGTGAATATATTATTTTGAATCTGTTCAAATTAATTATATAATGTGAAATGCACACTAAGAAATCCACTCTATGAAGTGCCAACATTTTCTCCTAATTATATATATATTGGTCAACTCAAAATTGCTATTTTCATAGACAATAAGCAAAAAAAGGGGTGGGGGTAGAGAATTATTTAAAATCAGAACAAAATTAGTAATAAGTTATCAGTAAAGCATCACATGATCACCATTTCCTATTCTTACACAAGCTGTTAAAAGAGTAGCAAACTCTCTATACAGTAGTGCCACTCAGTGGAAGCCTTAGTAGCCACTAGATGCAAGAAGATTTGTGCATAAAATTCCTAACTAATGCCTATATAGTCTGGAGATATTGAATGAGTAGGCACTAGATAGGTATTTTATGCACAAATTTTCTTGCATCCATTGATTACTAAGGCTTGCACTAGGTGGCACTATTGTATGGAGAGTTTGCTACTATTTTAATAAGTTATCAAATAATTTTTTTTTTAAATAATCAATTCACAAAACCCTGTTGTATATGTTCTTAAACAACACTCTTAAAATGTAAGACCGCAGTTTTTATTGTAACTATTAGAAGAAAAACATGATTGTAAAAAGTACAAAGTGCATAAATAAGAAAAATAATATAAATAGGCATACATTAAAAAAATAATAATGATTGTAAATAGATTGTATAATTAAAGAACTGACAAATATTTCTGAGTCATGTTAAATTTTATTTGAATTTTTTTTAATAAGAATTGTTTTTATTTTATAATAATAATCTGCTCTTCAGATGACCAAATCAGATAAAGAATGTTACAAAAATAATGCAGATTTTGCAGTCACTATTAAATGTGTAAGTTTTGGTCTTTCATAAATTACTGATAGGAAAATAATTATAGTTTATTATTGGTGTCTTCAAATTATAGTGGCTTGTTAAGGTTACGAAAATGGGAGACTTCTACATCATTGCTGACTCTATCAGAAGAACAAAACCTGTGTGGTTTGGTGCAGTTGGTAGAGCATGTGACTTAGGATTGGCTTGTTAAGGTTAAGAAAATGGGAGACTTCTACATCCTTGCTGACTCTTTCAGAAGAATAAAACCTATGTGATTTGGTGCAGTTGGTAGAGCATGTGACTTGGGATTGGGAGGCTCCAGAATCATTCTGGTGCTCACAATTTTGATGCTCAAACATCTTATGAACTCAAATGATCACCATATTTTATACTAGGACATTATTGTTATTAAACAAGGCAAAACTCTCCATACAGTAGTGCCATCCTGTGCCAAACAGAGTAATCAATGGATGCCAGAAGGCTTGTGCATAAAATCCCAATCTAGTGCCTACTCATCCAATATCCCCAGACTAGTTTCTGGTTTGTGGCCTTCATCAGTGAGGAGCTTTGGATCTGAAAGCACTGCATCTAGATCTTAGGATCTAGTGCAACCCTCCAGCAGCCACCTTTTATCTCTACTTAACTACAAAACTATGAGAATGAAATTTGAAAACACAATAATATTTTCAATCTAAGGTCATTAGCTTAAATAGTCATATGGGTCTGACCTCAGTTCAGTATCCATACATTTTGGTGTCTTTAGTTCTTAACAACCATAACCACCACTATCCTATTAGGCAGGATTGGTGTTAAACCACTAAAGATCACATGATTACCATCTCTTATACTAGAATATTATTGTTATTAAACAAGGCAAAACTCTCCATACAGTAGTGCCACCCTAAATAGGGATTTTATGCACAAGCCTTCTGGCATCCATTGATTGATTACTCTGTTTGGCACAGGGTGGCACTACTGTATGGAGAGTTTTGCCTTGTTTAAACTTATGAACTCCCCAAGGAAAAAAACCATATGTGTTTTTTCCAAAAGAACAAAATATATTTCAATAATAACTGTGGAAAATTTATTTCTAATATAATTAAAATGAAAATATAAATATTTTAAGATAAAAAATAAAAAATAAATCACATATCCATGAAAATAATGAAAATTGGAGCATCGTTTTCAATCCTCAAAACTATGGTGGGGAAAAAAGTCACAACTTTAATAAAAAGCAAATAGAAGAAATGATATACTTGGAGAAAGAAAAGGTTAAAGGTAATCATAATCCATTCTGCTTTAATTTATTGGTGCACTATATTGGGAAAAAATATAAATTTTTACATCTTTATTATGATTTTATTAATAACTCGTACACTAATGAATTAATTGTTTTTTGTTTTACCTAATAAAAATGAATTTAATTCTGACAATAATATTTTTCAAAAGCAAATTTAAAGTATATTTTAATTAATAACAAATTTTCCACATAATAATGCCATCTACTTACAAGCATAACAGTAATGTGATGATGTGATGCGATGTACTGTGGCTTCTCCATGCTGCAGTGCCACCAAGTACAAGCCTTCATAATTAATGAATGCAAGAAGGTTTATACATAAAATCCCTATATAGGGTCTAAGATCTAGGTGTAGTGCTCTCAAATCCAAGGCTCCTCATTGATGAAAACCACAATCTAGAAAATAGTCTATGGATATTGGATATTAGGTACTAGATAGGGATTTTATGCACAAACTTTTTGCATCCATTGGCGCTTGGTGGCACTGCTGTATGGAGAGTTTGCTACAGAACACATAATTATAATGATGAATGTAAATTTTAACATAAGTAATGATTTATATGGATGTGCACATTTTCTGATATAATTTTTTTATTTAGATGTCTAAGGAATAATAAATAAATGTAAATGTAGTGACCATGCCCCTAAAATACTAAATATTTAATTAATGTTAAATAGCGATTAAGCCAATGCACATACGCTTTAAAGAGATTATATAAATGAATACTCAATTTTTCCAGACACGAGATATAGTATTTTAGAAAGAATGGAATGAATCACCCATTCTTTCCGACCCAAACGTATATGTGCATTGGCTTAATCGCTATTATTACTATTACATAAAAAAAACAAAAAAACACAGCGCTATATAAAATAATATCTCATTAATGTTAAATATTAAATACTTTCCAATAGAAATGTTAATATCAATACTATTCTAAGAATAAAATAAATATTCATATTGTGGAATGAGATTTTAAATTATGACTACGTATATTTATTTATCTGTCATTTACTCTATTATTTTTTTATATTAACATGAGAGCAGATATTTTAATGTTTATACTAGTAACTGCATATATTCTTTGTGTAGGAGGATAAAATTCTAATTTCCATTATAAGTTAAGTAAAGATATTATATTAAGGCATAAGCTCCAAAATTTAGTTATCATACTTATACTGCATAATAGTGGTATGCATGCTAGTCATATTTTAAATAAATTAAATCTTAATTGTTTTATATATAACAATGAAGACAGTTATGAACAAATTGTTTTTCTGAAGGTTTGTGATGATGACATTTAGTTGTGTTTATATGTTGGACTATTTCTATCATCTAATATTAAGTATCGTTGAATGTCTTTAGAAAAAATTAACTTTATTTAAAAATTTAATTATATTCATCTATTAGTAACAGCACAATGGTCAGTATATACGCAATGTCTCAAGTGGTATTTGTCTCAGCTTTTCAAGTGTTTCTGGCCTGACTAGTGACAGTGCTAGCATGAGAATCGAACCTGGACCTTTATATTCTTGAATATTGAATTTTAAGATAAATCCATAACTAATTGAGCAGCAATAAGTTAAAATTCAATATTCAAGAATCAAAATATCCAGGTTCAATTCCCATCATGGCACAGTACTGTCACTGGTCTGGCCAGCAATACCTGAAAAAGAGAGAAGAATAATACCATCAAAACATTGTGCATATAGTAACCTGTATGCTATTAGAAACAATTGAATGTTATTGAAAATGTAAATAAGGTTAAATTTTTCTAAAGACATTCAATACTTAATATTAGATAATAGAAGTAGTCCACCATGTAAATACACTTATCAACAAAGTATATCCTTTTTAAGTCCTTCATACTCATGGTGTTATATTCATATATTTTATGCTAAGTAAATATTACATACAATAGTAGAGAGGGTTTTTTTTTTAGGATGTATAAATTTAAGGAAAATTAATGCTAATAATAGGATCGATTAAGAAATTTATTCAATGTGTCTAGCTCAAATTCATAAATAAGTCATATATAAGTATACAAATACAAGATATGTGTGAAAGGTAAATCTTGAGAAATGACTGAAATATCAATTCAAAGCGGTATGCATTTTTTGTTAGGTAATTATTATAACCAATTATCTTAAGGTTCTGGAAACGAACAAAAGTAGTGATAAATATATCTGTAAAAACAAGCCATTTAAAAATTTTTTATTTTCTTGCAAAAAGCATAATATAAATTTGTATATACCATTAAATAAATTTTAATTATATTCTTTTTGAAGTACCAAAATAAACCAAATAAAGTAAGAGACTTCAATGTTCCTATCAGATATTTAGTACTACTTACTGTGCTACTTTGTTTTACAGTTTATTGATATTCTAAGCATAACAAAATTAACTTTGTTCCATTAGTTTGCCTTTATGATCAATTTCTTTTTTATATCATGTTTGATATTTTGTTGGTAAATTAACTCATAATTTTATTTTATGCTTTATATAGCCCGTGTGTTAGCCATAAAGAGCTAATGTAATGGAAAAGTGGGACTGAGTATGGATATAAACCCAGAATCATCTCTGGATGATTATTCTGATTTGCATGACACTTAGGTTTATGGTTTGTTCACATTTTTATGTACTTTGTTAGGAAGATCAGTTCTTTTATTTAATTACAATATTTATTTGCACTAAAGCTACTGCTTTTGCCACATTTTCTACTGAGATTCCTAGTGGATGCCATAAATTAGTGAATAGTAGCTCACACAGTGCTTACAAAATTATATACTTCCAATCATGCGCTTTAATACTCTTCTTACACTCGCATTTGAGCAAAATCTTATAAAGCATAAGTGTATGTTTATAGCTTATCTATATATAAGACAGTCTTTGTCCATTATGCTGAAATTCAGGGCTAGAATCTATTATGTGCCTGAGTTATATATTATTAATTTAACTGAATGAACTTATTAGATATATAGCAGGAGAGAGATACTAGCTTATTTTTAATAAAAATTTTGTTATTTATATAGCATATCCTACATATGTAATATTATAAAGAAGATAATTAAAAAAGAGATAGTACCTCTCTCCTGCTATATCTAATAGGTGTATTCAATTAAATTAATAATATATAACTTAGACACATAATCGATTCAAGCCCTGATTTCAGCATGGTGAGTAAAGATTTGCTTATATATATATATATATTGTGCCCTTATCTATAGGTCATAATAGGGTAGAATGGTCAATTGCTAAAAAATTTTAAATTTTAAGATATGTTTGTATGATATATAAATAATAGTAGGATAATTAGATTTTATAGTACAATTTAAAGCTGAAAATACCTGGTATATAAAAGTGTAATGGATTGTTTAAAAGGAACAGTTAAATAAAGATTAAAGATATCCTTGCTTATGGTTGTAAAAGCTGGCCATATAAAATAACACAGCTATAAATAGTTAAAAGTATATTAATAATTCGAGTATAATATTTTAAAACTAATAAATTAAATAAAAACGATATGTAATATTATAATTGTATTTAATAGTCAAAATTAATCTAATATATTTTAAAAATAAACTTTAGGATGGTGAGAATTATATTTGGTTCTACATTTTTAAATTATTTTCCAAATTTTTATAAAATATATCAGTTTTGGTAATTTAGACGGAGACTTAAATTAAAAAATCATCTGTTAAAGTTAGAAATCATGTGACTGTATATTATAAACCTTCACACACACGCTTGTTAGAATAATAATAAAGTTGTGAATTATGAAAGTAAATATAATTGCTATCGATCCGTAAAGTAAAAGTTGAAATATTAAATATTGTTTTAATAATTATTTTAAAGTTTAAATGATTTTGATAAAACTATAATTGAATTTAAAAATACTATTCTAAATAATATTTAAGACATGATGTCATAAATTCTTTATTTTAAAGGGCTTAATCTATTATAAAACTAAAATGTGTAAATTTGTTCGCACTAAAAAAGTCATTAACCAATCAACGGAGGTATTTTAGCAGACAAAATATAAGAATTAGACGAAGCGGGAGAATGTAATGTGTAAGTGAAGGAGGAAGTAACATATTTTTTTAGCTGGATAAGACCGTAAGCTAGGAAAGTGATATAATTTTAAAATTTTGTATTTATTTTAAAAGTTTTCTTTAACATATAATATTTTGACTGCCTTTACATGAAGGGATAATTTTTAAAAGTTTTCTTGCCAGTGATTTTATTCAAGTTTAGCCAAAACCTTACAGTAAAAATGGAAGTACAAAAGGAAAAAATACCTAAAAATATTGCTAAAGGAAAAATATTTGTAAAGTGCCTCGATACAGCTTTATTTATGCTCAACCAGAAACTTATTATTGTAACTCAGAGGAATATAATTTGGACGCTATACGAAAACTTAAAAGAGAAGTTACTTGCTGTCAGGAAAAAATTATGATGCACAAATTTATAAGGCTACTCTAATTTTTTTTTTATTATTCTTCTCTATGGAAAAATTAAGATGCGTTTATCATAAAAAAAAAATTATGTAAAAGTTATAATGAGTAAAAAGAATGTTTATCTTTTTAAAGGAAACATTACAAAAAATATAGTACCAGAATTTTAAAAGAAGGAAAAAAGTTACAGAATAATAAGATGAAAGAGCTATTGTGTTTTATGGAAAAGTAACAGAAAACTTTCTCTAAGAAGAATTGAAAAAATATTATAAAGTGTTCATTGGAGAAATGCTTGATTTAGAAAATATAAATTTAAATTAATTAATGAAAATGGATCCATGGAAACCGAAAAATTTACTGAATATTTAAAGCAAAGTACCTAGAAGATGCATCATAAAAGTCGCGCGGGAAAATCTTAGCAGAAAATATTAAAAGAGAATATGTAGACGTTTTCTTTACGGGATTAACTAATATCATAATTAATAATTGTATTAAATATTATAAAAAACCAAGGATTGTCATCTATGAATATTTATTAAACAGAGCAATAATTGTTTTGCCTTAAAATAGAACATTAAGTGACTGAAGAAGAAATAATAAACATTTTTTTTTTTAGCTTTAATATGAATGGTTTTCAAGAAAATTCGATAAAGAAGTACAGTAAATATAGTTTAAATATTTTTTACTGATTTATTTTAAAATATAAAATGCTATGTGAGATTAGGGAAAACATATAAACATAAATTTAGTAATATTGAGATTTAAATATAATAGCTTAATAAAATTATAGAAATATTGTTTAAAAATAAAGTGTATGTATGTGAGTCTTATATCTACAAGAATCAAATGGATGGTGAAGCCTACAGAACGCGATCGAGAAGATAAAGATCGTTTGGTAATATTGATATTTATTTATAATGCATAATGTATTTTTTTTTAGATCATCTATTGATTAAGAATGAAGTGTGAAAGTTTAAATTATATGTACACATTTTATACAACATTTTTTAACATATAATGAGATAGGAGTAATTCGGAATATGCATGCAATAATTTATTTAAAGTATATTAATAATATAATTTAACAGAACAATTGTGTGATTCTTTTGAACTTTCATGTGATAAAGTATTCAGATATTTTAAAATAGTTTGTATATGATTAAATATACTGGAGGGAAGTAGTAAAAAGATTTTCTTATAGAACAATGGAATAGTTTTGAAATAAATGAATTTTATTATTGTTAGAAATGCAGATATGTATTTGTCAATGTACAGTATAGAAAAATCTTGAGAAATAAGATCGGATAGTGACTTGGAAGTACTAGTGGAGAGGAAACCAAGATGATGTTTTTTTTTAAGAAATAGGAAAAATAAAGGATTTGGATCATATTTAGTTTTGTGTGATTTCAGTATAGTTAACTAAGCCCTATGACTGAACACATATAGTTTGGACAGTGTTTTGCATATCTTTAAAACTTTTTGATGTTATAATAAAGCTGAAGAAATAGCTTTAGCATCGTTCCTATAATAGAGGTTGGTAGACAGGTAAAGGTCACTCCTCTATAGTGTCTTTTAATTCACTGTGCCATGATTGTCAAGGTTTATGACGAGTAATATTCTAGTTGTATTTTGATCCTATGCATCTATCTTCGCTATCCTTATTTTGTGAATCTGCATCGGTCAGACAGATATTTTCAAAGAAATAATGAATAAAATAGAACTGAAGATAAGTTATAGTTTATGTAAGAATAGTTTAGTTGCTGGAATGTATAGAATTGTGTAACTTTAAAATTGAAAGTCCAAAATATCATAAAGAGAGAAAGAATCATATAATACATTGTAAAACTAATTCAGAAATGAATATAAGATTTTGAAAAGAAATCTAAACTAAGTATTTTAAAAGTGATAATAAAATTTGAATGAATTTTTTTTTAATATTTTAGAAAATAAGTATTGCATATTTATTAAGAAATAGTTCAATAATGTGTAGAAAACATATACTTGTGCATGGTATGTTAATAGTTGTAATTATATCATCCGAAGTAAGGCTTGAATGAGAATATTAGGATTAATAAACATCGGATAATGAACAATAAAAACCTAATACCGAATGTTGAATAATGTTTTGACTTTGTAAGATTCCATACAACCAATATAAAACTAAAATTTGTTATTTAGTAGAATTTTACTACGAATGTAAATTTTGTAAAAATATAATTTTAATAATATTAGGGATGCAAAGTGTTTGTGAGAAGCATATAAGAAATGCATTTTGTAACAAGCTAACCATAATAATAAATCAAATAATAATACTGTATTTTCTTAAGCGTTTTAAAAATAAGATTTAACTAGGAAAAATAAATAGTATTTTGATTTCAATTTTATAAACTAGTAAACTAAGTTGAGATAGGAGAGTAAGGGATATCCAATGTACATAATGTAAAAATATTGTTAATTTATTTATGTTGTTAATAAACTTTGTTTTAAATTTGTTTTAAAGTTTTGTGTCCGCGTTGTTATTTCTCCACATGGATGCATGAAATCACGATACATTTATAATTGAAACAGACATATAGATTTTGCACAAAAGGTAAACATAAAAGTGTTATAATAATTTTGAGAATTTATTGGTATGTTAAAATTAAAAGATCATAATTTTATATTATTTATTGGTCATAAGTCGGTTGCCACAATATTACATTAAATTATATGCTAATGTTGCCACACGTATTCTGTTGTCAGATTATTAAAATACTACCATGTACGTATTTATTTAATTCATTTAGGAAGAAATAAGATTATATTATATTATTATTGTTATTATTATTTTATTATTATTAGTTGATGTGTAGTAGATTATGACATAAAATTCCCTTTTCATATTTTACTACCGTAATTTTAAATCAGTTAGAATACAATTTATGAACCTGAGATTTTATTTTATTTTATTTTACTTCATTTTATTTAATTAAGCTAGATTCTTGTTATAAAGAAGATTAAGATATAATTATTATTTTAATCGTAGTGAATAGAGCTCAGAAAGTCGTAAGAATACTATGAGTTAGTTATTTGGGATAGTAAAAAAGGGGGATAGTGTTCTTATGCCATTGAGGTAGTATCGTGTGGATAATGTCTCAATGTAGTCTATCTCGTTCCCCGTATTGTCACCCCATGTCTCATGAAAATAGTAAATATTTGTTAATTCATTTTAAAATTGAACCGTATTTGTATATTTAGAAATTAGAGCTAGTAATCATTTTAATCAATGCTGAATATTTCATTTATTTATTTGTTAACTGAGCTAGAACCCGGAATATTCATAATAAACAATAATTTTGGGGTGAGAATGCGCGGGGGGAGGTTAGAATATATATATATAAAAGCTCTAAGCATAAATGTACACTTATGCTTTTAAGTAGATGCTCACAGGTGAATGCCAGGAAATTATTAAAGCATATGACCAGAGGGGTTCAATGAAAGTGTAAAACTTAACAGTGTAAGACTTAAAGAGGATTCTAAAAGAAAAGAAAATGGCAGTTGTCATACTTAAAAACAATATATATGTATTTACTTTACATCTTTCTAATTAATTTATAAATTTTAATGATTTAATATTTTGTTTGTTTCCAATTTTTTTTGGATAGAATATAATTAAAGTAGTGATTGTTGAGACAGTTGATTACACATACATTATTTAGATAATCAATTTGATTTTGCTTAAAAGCAGATGGTTTAAATCACATGATAATAGTCTAGATTTATTAACATCAGGAATTCTCAATCTGTTGTTAAGGCAATCTCTATAAATAAAAGTTATATTTCATTTTTTATTCTTAGTGGTTGCCGTGACAACAGCCTGAAAATTTTTGATGTTGATAAGCTTGAGTTATTAATCATGTGATATATATATATGAGTGTTAATTCTTTGTTGAAGTTATATTTAGCAAGTAGTTAATATATATAGTCAACCACCCCTTGTACATAAACACTAAAGACCTTTATTGTTAAAAAAATTACACTATTTTTTTAAAGTTGTAATTAATAATTTGTTAAGCGCATACTCATTATCTAAGTAATATATATTAAGGCTAGAATCTTAAGACTATGCACCTATATGTGACAGTACAGACCTCTACAAATCTTAACACAAGATTAATGCTCTTGTCTTTTAAAGTCATTAATCTTGTGTTAGGATTTGTAGAGGTTCCTACTGTCCCATCTAGGTGCATAGTCTTAAGGTTATAGCCTTAATATACATTACTATTTTTTTAAGTAAAAATATCTAACTCATTAAAATTCTTGGTACCTATAATATTAAATTTGTTGTGAAATATCACAGTCACACTGGATTAGAATTAGGTTTAGGATTAGGATTAAGGCTAGGGTTGAGGTTGAGTTTCATCATAGCAGTTCTAATACTAAAGTACCACATTCTTTAAAGCAGGTGTTTGCAAATGCTTCACATAAAAAAGACTTTTTACTAGTCACAGTTTGGTAATAAATAAATGAGTCAAAAAATAAAAATAAAAAATAAAAATAAACTATAAGTTATTACAAATCTTGTAAAACAAAAAATTAAAGATGAGAAAATTATTATAATTTAAAATAATACAAAACCCCAAGAAAATTATTAAAAATAATATTAAATTATATATATATTGATTACCCTTCCAAATCTTTGTACCATTTAATGTGGGTGGACACTGAACTTGTGTTATGTTATGTATTGTATAGTCTATGATATCTCATAAAATGGCTTCATATCAGAATAATCGTCAGTTCCCTCAATGATATTGACTTTCAACGTGTCATTTTAATGATAATTAATTTATAACTTAACTTTTATGTTTTTAGATAATGGATGTTATCCGAAAATAAAAAAGATCTCTAAATAGAAGTATTTTTTGCATAATTTGATAGAAAATTTTAAATTATGTTACTAGAGACAATAGGTAAGATTCTTTTTTAATTTCTAAAAATATTGTTTTCAGTTTTAATGCTATTTTAATTTTTTTAAGATTTTTTTTTTTTCATATGTCATAGCATCGACCGGGAGGCGAACCCACAACCGTCTGCAACCAACTACTTGCTTGCAAGGCAGCTGTGGTGACCTCTCGGCTAACAACGCTTGACAAGATTTATTTTTAATACCATTTTTTGAAATATTGAAACTTCCAAAGTAAAAAAGAGAATTTTTGAAAACAGTAATAAAGACATAGAAGTAATGTTTGGTTTTTCTTTTTTTTAATATAAGTTTTATTACTATTTTTATTGGAATTTAATGATATTTTAAGTAGTAATTATATAAAAAATATTTTAATTTTTCTAAGAACCGTATCTATATTAAAAGCCACATATATGAAAAATTAACATATATTTTAAGATGCATATAGTTACATTTAACATTCTAATTGAAGCTTAAGAATGTAAAGAACTAATCAAAGTTTAAGGCACAACTTTAAATAGGAGATACTAAAATACATTGTGTTAAGGCCCAACAATGATCAAATGATCACTGATGATATTTTAAATGTAATTGTTTAATCACAGTACTCTATTTTTGTTAACTTTTTCTGCTACCAAGTAGATAGTATTCTTACGTATAAAAATAAAATTGTATTCTTATATTGGACTATTGAATGTTTTTAGAAAAGTTTAATTTTATTTAAATATTCCAAATACATTCAACTGTTAGTAATATCACAGCAAACAGGTTAGTATATGCACAACGTTTCGAGATATTGTTCTCCCCTCTTCTTCAGGTGCTGCTGGCTTGACCAGTGACAGTACTAGCATGGGATTTGAACCTGGGTCCTTAGATTCTTGATTATTGAATTTTAAGATAACAGTTGGTGCATATACTAACCTGTTTGCTGTGATATTACTAACAGTTGAATGCATTTGGAATATTTAAATAAAATTAAACTTTTCTAAAAACATTCAACACACATATTAGACAATGGAAATAGTCCAATATAAAAATACAGCTAGAACACCATCATCACAAACCTTCAGAAAAACAAAATTGATTGTACTTTTTGTTTTTATGTATACATGCACATTAAATTATAATCTGATTAAATTCACATATTGGTAATAAGAAAAAAAGCTACTGAATGCCACCAAGACTCGTTTGATTTTGCAAGAGGGTTTAAACTTAATCAGAGTTTAGTAATCTATCTTTCCCCACATTGTAAAATGAGTCTCGAATTTGTTTGAAGATGATATTTTAGATGTGATAATATAGTAGTGGCAAGCTATGGCCCATAGGCCACATGCGGCTCCTGGTGTACATTTGTGCCGCCCACCCATAAGTTAAAAAATGTATTTATATATATTATCGTACAGATTTTACCTATAAAAATATCTACTGCGATAGCTTCCAGTTAATAATTGATGTATATATATTTGTTTCTTAAAAATAAAATAATATTGTACTTGATGCATGTATATGTCTTTGTCTTTTGAGAATAAAATAAAATTCAATTTGTAAATGTGTAAATATTTTCAAATTAATAAAACTAATTTTTAAAAATTGTTTATAAAACCTGTTTTTTTTTTTTTTTTTATTGTAAACGTAAACTTGGCCCAAAAAATGTTTGTACTGTTTGCTTCAACATATATTTGTGAACAGGCAAAGAATAGGTCTGTTTTGTCAAATTCAAATTTAAATGCAATTTTACGAATAGGTACTAGTAGTCTCAATCCGGATTACGTCAATTTAGAGCAGAATTGTAAACAATTACCTAAATCTCATCAATAAAAAAATAAAATATTTGTTTGTTATATATTTTTGTGATATATGTAAACATATTTTATAAATTTGTATGAAAATTATGTTTTCAAATAATACTTCTATTTATATTATTTGCGGGCTCGTTAGATATGTTATGAAAGACAATGTGGCCCTCAGCGAAAAAAGTTTGCCCACCCCTGCGATAATATGTTGGACTATTTCCATCATCTATCATTAAATGTTTAATGTCTAGAAAACTTTAAACTTTATTTAAACTTTTCAAATACAAACAACTGTTAGAAATAAACACACAAATAGACAACACATGGTAGTAATCGTACAACGTTTTACACCTTTAGATTCTCGAATATCGAATTTTTAAGGCAAAACTCTAACCAACTGAGTTGAGTGAGCTATTCTGTCAAAGGCAACAGATAGTAGAAATTTCATATATTTAAATATGAGGGTTAGTTCAAATCGATTACACAATGTTTAGAGTACTATTACTCTCTGTTCTTCTTCAGGTGTTTCTGGCCTGATCAGTGATAATATTAGCATATCATTATTCTTCACTCCTCTTCAGGTGATTCTGGCCTGACCAGTGACAATATTAGCATAGGAGTCGACCTTACACCTTTAAATGCTCAAATATTGGATTTTTAAGGCAACGCTTTAACCAACTTAGCTATTCTGTCAAAGTCAACAATTAGTAGAAATTTCGTGAAAGTATCTGTGAGGGTTGGTTCAAAGCTTTTTTATCACTCCAATTATTTTGGGTAATTTCTAACCTGTGTTGTCTATTTGTGTGTTATTACTAACAAATTGTTTGTATTTGAAAAGTTTAAATAAAGTTTAAAATTTTCCAGATATTCAACATTGAATGATAGATGACGAAAATAGTTCAACATATTATCATATCAAAGTTTTGGACCCTTAATTATTAACAATTGTTAACGATTAAATAAAAATATATTTGTCAAGCGTTGGTGGTCGAGAGGTCAGCACAGCTGCCTTACAAGCAGTTGTCCCGGGTTGGCGGGTTCGCTTCCCGGCCGATGCTATAACACATGAAAAAAAA
Source organism: Epiperipatus broadwayi (assembly GCA_028023455.1). NCBI lineage: Eukaryota > Metazoa > Onychophora > Udeonychophora > Euonychophora > Peripatidae > Epiperipatus > Epiperipatus broadwayi. The sequence continues at coordinate 2,624,752 of JAQFVV010000099.1, read as the reverse complement.
ATATTCGAGTGGCTTTATTGTTTTGAGGTTTATAAAATGTTCAGTGCTGAAAATGGGCATAATTGGAATCGATATATACGATATCTTTACGCTCCAGAATCCGAAACTCTACAACTGCACTAAGCCACACAGGGCAACCATTCCATTCGTTAGAAAAAAAACAATAAAACATTAAATATTATCAAACAATTTAAATTATGAGTAATTTATTATAATTTAAAAAAAAGTATGCAAAAGAAATTATTTTTAGGGAATGCCACAAACCCATAAAAAAGATATGGCGTTTTGCAATTAGTACAAAAAACAGTGTCGTCTTTTCAAAAAATGTACACAAATAAATTCAGTGAAAACATATCTTTTAAGATAATAGAAATTAGTGGAAAAGAAAAAACTAAGACAAACAAAGGAAGATATTTATTTTTGGAGAAAAGGAGTAATGTGGTTAAGAAGATACTCCATCGTAAGGAGAGAAATCTATAAGTAGTGGAAAATTAGCACTGAGACAAAAAGAAGTAAGTAGAAATACTATAAACAAAGGGAGAAATTTATTCTTGGAGAAATAGATCAACGTGGTTAGTAAGATTTCCATTGTATGGGGAAAAATACATAGATGAATGGGAATTAACATTGAGCCAAAAAGAAATGGGTAGAATGAGATTGATTAAAAATCTAACATGTTTTTATATAGCAAATATTTACTTATTTATTTATTCAGTAAGCAACAAGTAAATAATACCGTATTATAAATCATATATAAAAGAAATCTTTTAAAAAAAAAATTAAAATGTAAAGATAAAATATATATCATAAGCAAACCCACAAAATATTATAACAGATAAAATATAATATATGAATAATAATTAATATAATGATAATAGACACTGTTAAAAGCTTAAAGTGATTCTAAGAGATTTTAAAAGACCTAGAACGAGACCACATGTGAGATGGATATATGAAATAAGAAAATGTGCTGATGTAATGTGGAGAAGAGAAGAAAATGGGTTGAACTTGAAGAGATCATCCTGCAATGGATAATGGTTAAAAATAATGATGATATTAAAAAACACATATAAATCATTATTCACTATCATACGACCAATGACTATTTATTTTTAACATATTGAAATGTAGCACTTTATCTTAGGCAGGAAACTGAAATTTATAGACAAAATTTAAAAAGAAATAGATCAGTATGGACTGAATAATGAATTGCGGATATGAATGAGGAATAGAGCAAATATTTTTTAATAAGAAAAATAAAAAAACAAAGATGTTTGGAAAATTTCAATATATAGATGAAAATATATTAGCAAATAAAGTAATGGAATGCTTTATTGCTCCTGAGATCATAAGAAGTTTGATCTTCAGAAATGGGAGAATTCATCCATCTGCCCATCAACCATGGCACCAAGCCATACAGGGAAATAGATCAGTAATAGTACTTAATTGGATTATGTGGAGAGATAAAAATAACACTTAATCTTAGAAGAGTGTTAAAATATGCTAAATAAAGATAAGATTTTATTTCTATGTCATTGATTAAAAAAGTAGATAAATGGGAATCACGTGTCACTTGTCCAAGAAACCAACTTTGCAATAATTTTAATTAACCGAAAAGATAATCAAAACTGATAATTTTTTGTTTTCTCAATTTTAAATTATTTTTTATTGGAACCTAACTGACAAAAGACAAATAAACATTGATATTTCATATTAGAGTATTCTTGAAAATTTTGTATCTTATAATTGTTTTGAGCAATAGTGCCTGGTCATTTATCAGTGTTTACGTATCAACGATGGGATTCATAGAGCTCAGAAAAAGAAAGACTTTATTTAATTATTGGATAAGGCTATTATATCAACATCAATAGAACATCGAATTTTTTAAAAGATGTTATTGTATGTATGGGCAGAACTAGAACAGCGCTAAGTTATTAGAAATAAAACCATGAGTAGTTTAGTGCAGTAGTACAGGGTGAACTCTAGATTTCAAGGCCATGAGTTGTGGCTCCAGTTCTCATTTCAAATGCTCAAGCTTTTTATGAGCTCCAAACAATAAACTTTTTTTTTCATTGGATATAATAGTATTGGTATTATTATTAGAATTTGGTGTTGCTATTGTATTTTTGGTCCATATGATGTGAATTTGTGTTCAACATGGGATTGTCTGCTATAAGACTTTGTTTATGTACAAAAATTATTACGCAGAAATTTAAAATGGCATCTTATAAATCACATTATGTTACACCTGTATAATGTTAATGAACTTTATGAGTACAGGGTGCAAGACAAATCCCATATTATTAACTCGATGGTTAAAATAGTAGTTGCATTAAAAAGAATCCATATTTCACACATATTAAAACAGTAGCAAAATTTTAACAACTATAGTGCCACCTAATGTAAGCCCTAGTAATCAATAGCTATAGTTTTCTTTAAAAAATTACTTGGTCAATTTTTCTTTTCTTTTAAAAAGCCACTTTCACGACACTATTCTACATTTTAGTTTTACTAATTTTTTTTTTTTACTATTTTTTATTTTTCCTATACATACATATTCAAAATGTTTATTCAATATTATTCCTTATAGATATAATATCAAATTCTAATTATATAATGAAAACTATTAAAATTATGTGTCTGCATATATAAAGCATAAATTTCTTTTTCTATGTCATGTACGTGCATATATTATATGTGTGTGTGGAAACAAAAATAGTTAAAATAGTCTCTTTTATTAAAAATTTACTTCAGAGCTACTTTCCAATAGTTCCTCGTAAAGGAAAAGTAGAAAAGAACGTGTCTCTTATCATGTTTACCAATCATCGGGCGGAAATATGGTATGAGTTTGTTTTACTTTTTAGCTAAGAATGTTAAGAGATCGATATAACAATCAATATCAAATTAGCAGAGTTAGCTATGACCCATCTATCTGAGAAAAGAATTTTAATCGGCCCAGAGTCGAAATCCTAGATTATAAGCAATACACATGCACGCACACGCACAAATTCTACTTTACATATAAAATCTAATCATAATTAAGAAATAAAAAATACTCCTATTAAAAGCGTGTATACAAAGCGAACAATAACCTAATTTGTTAATTAATCCAGATTCTGCATCACATGCACGCGTACTCATATATATATATTCTATTTTATATATAAAATCTGTTCAAAACTTATTAAGAAAAATACTACTGTAAAAGTGTGTGCATGGAGCGCGCAGTGATCTAATAAGTCCAAACGTTTTTATAAATGGGGAAAAACGATTAATGAAATTTTAAAGCTTTTTAATTAATTTTCATATATATAAAGACATATAAGAGCTTTATGATGTAGTACATTTATTTCTGTGCTCTCAACCTAAGTTCGAATGCTAGTCAGATAAAATCTAATTTTCTTTTCTTAAACTTATAATTAGGTTTCACATTTTTTTCACATAACTGGCCTAAAGTCAACCCATAAAATCTTTCATATTGATTAGTAATTGGGTAATCGGGTATCTCTGTATTTCTAGCCTGAGTTAAAATAAGAATGAAAACTAGTCAAACTCTCATCATTCAATAATCGCTAATTCTGGTGAGCAATAATTATTCCTTTAATGCATCACTGTAGATGCCTTTGTCTTGCCTTGGCTGTTTAAAAGTGGTTTAACTTTTACATATATATAAAAAGATAGAAAGAAATGAAAATTCTCAATTTTTAAAATTACTCCAATACAAGAAGTAAGCCTCTTTCCGATTAAATGCTATTTACAATATGGTTCTTTATGTTTTTGGACTGGATTTTTATGATATGAATATTATGATTATATTATTGTCACTTTATATTCATATATTTATTTACCACCTATCTCTTATGACAAAGTTTTATAATTTGGTCAAAGCGTTATATTTAATCGAATTTGCTTTGGGTCAAGAATAAAACATAATATGAAATTACATACTATACATAAATAAGTTGAAAAGATGCTTTATTCATATCAATGTTGTAAATAAAAATAATCAATGATTTATTGTTGGAAAGTTCATAATTAGTTCAGGACCGAAAGTGAGAAAATTTGGGCCAAAATATAGACCTTGAATTCTACAATCTGCTAGCCCTTTGTTGCCCAAATCAAGCAGGGTATTATAGGATTTGCAAATGTCATGGAAGTTTATAATGTAACTTTAATCATTGAAATGCTCACCGAATGAGACTCATGTAAATTACTGCTAACGATAATCAAATATTGCTCAAAAGTTCATAAGCAGTTTAATCACGGAACTGAGACTTTGAACTCCAGCAGCTATCATTTTATCAGGTACCATTTCACAAGGGCATTAATGATTTATATGAATCATTACAATTTGTAATGTATCTCTAATTAGTGAAATGTTAACTGTGAACATAGGGTGGTAAACACGGTAAATTACTACTGACGGTAATCAAAGTATCATCATTTGAGTCGGAATATCGGCTCTCTTCTTATTCCACATGCCTTCTGGCAAAGAACTTTACTCATATTTATTTTAAATAACGACATGTTCTTACAAGATATTGTATATATCACACACCCAGAAATATATTTGTATAAAATAATTAAAATAGCGTTTTGCTTATCTAAATATTTAAATTTATATTAAATAGAAAATTAGTTTATTAACATAAAAGTTCGCTTTTACTATTAAATTCATTACGCGTCATTAACGTTCGTTTATAGCTTTTTAAAACATAATTAATTTTTAATGTGTAAAATTTATAAAACTAGTTTTTTGTAAATATATTACTTTTCTGCACACGTTAAAACATAGTTTATTATATGTGATATATACTGCAATTATTATAAATAATGGACTCCTTTAACGACTTAATAAAGATCATAATTATTTAAATAATAACCGAATAGTTCATTGATCAACGGTCATGAACGTTCGCGAACCGGAAGTGACAGACTGGCTTCGTTCCGGGAACCGTCAGCTCTCACTTCCGTTATTCTGCTACTGCGTTAAACCGCATGGGGCTAAGAAATAATTATTGTATATAGTAAAAGTGAATTAAATATATTCTTATATCTTTTACAAAGGCGTTTATTTGCCATTACTTTCAGCTATTACTTAAAATATATATATATATTATATGCAATAAAACCTTATATAGTTTTTTTGAAATAACAGTATTGCAATGCCTATAAACGATTTACAAAAAAACAACAACATTTAATTTACTTTTATTGTCAATTCTCGAAATAGAATATATATATTTTCATTTTTTTTCTAAGTAATATAGAGTTAATTAACCTCTCGTAATTACAAAACTATCTGCACATTTGACAATACAACAATGTGTAAAAATATAGATCAACGTTTACATTTAATTTACATTTCAAAAACTGAATATTGACATGATTTTAAAAACTTCTTTTTTACATGTTACAGTTGCAAAAAAAAAAAAAAAATGTTTTCTTAAACGAGGAACATCTTAAATAAAATAAACCCGTGAAAAATGCTCTATATGATTTAGTTAATAAATTGGCGAACTCTTGAATTAAAGGCTCATGGATTGCAGTTCAAGTTTGTCACTTCTTCCCCAGAGACAAATGATTGACAAACCACCGAATTACTTTCCCCTCTTTTCTTCCAAAACGTAAGCTTGTGGTTAAGATCTGTAGAGGTCCCTACTATCGCATTTTTACTCGCACATTCTTGAGGTTACAGTCTTGGTAAATATTACTTACTACCAGATGAAAAAGATTAAACTTTGATTTTTCTTTTTTTCTTGAATTCAGAATAGTGATAAAATTTTCAGCCTCAAGCAACGGATCCAGAAATGTATCCTAGTTAAATGCCTAAGCCCAGCTTTAAAATTATAGTCTCCACCAGAGAGAGCAAAAGCCAGGGACCCATCTTGAGGTGGGATTTTGTAGCATTACATTATCTAGTGTCCAATGATTACTGAAGCTTATAGTAGATAGCTCTAGAATAGGATAAGAATAACTGCTGTCCGAAATGTATACCATTCTTATAAACAAAGGGTTAATATTATTTTTAATGCAGAAGCCATTGGTTTGGCTTTTTCTTCCCCATATCTACAGATATATATCTGAAATATGAGTGAGTCTCAAATTATAAATTTACCAGTCAATAATTTGACTGCTTGCTGGGTCAGCCAAGAGTTAACTACCTGAAGACAAAAGATTGCAAATTTTGTCTGGGTTGGGTTTAAACCTCAGATTGAAGACATAGCTAATGTATGCACACCATCATACCACTAGACTATGTGTTTATCTGTTTTATAATACAGAAACAATATATATGTCTAATAAATAAATTTTTAATCATGCTATAATATTTAAAATACTATGTACACATAAATTGCATCACTGCAACTATCATGCTTAAACCAATAGAAAATCAGAAATTGGCTTTTCAAATCAATACTACAATTAAGCAATAAATGGAAATTTCCATTTATTGCCTAAATGCCATGTTTCTTGACAACAGATTTCTCATAATCTATTGGTCTGTTTAAATATAATGGCTGATAACAAGTAATTTACAAATGATAGCAAATTAGCTGTTGGCGATTATGGTTTAATATATATATTGTAAAGTGGAAGAAATGTGCTAATTTTATTTGTTAAATTTTTAAACAAGTAAAACACAATCATACTTTATGATTTTTTTGGCTCAATTACCATTTTTCATAGCACATTTATTTTGCACATCGGAATTATCATTACAACGTCACTTCCTTTTTTTTACTTCAGGCAATATTCTCAACCAATGGAAACTTGCAATAAATGTATAGAAGCAATAATTGAATGGCTTTATGGCTCTGATATTCATAAAAAGTTTTAACACTGGAAGTAACCTAGCTGAGTCCCAATTCATGGACCTTAAGCTTCAAAGTCTACTATTCTACCACTGCCTCAAACCAAGCAGGGCAAAATTGTATGGTTTATTGCTTGGTAGTTTGTAAAAAGTTCAAACACAGCTGGAAATAACATGGCTGGCTATATTCCTGGACCTTGAGTTCTGGAGTCATCCACTCTATCACTGCTTTAACCTAAGTAGAATAATAGAAACATTAAAATAAAGAAATATGCTTTTGTTTACTTATCATGCAATTTTAAATCTCAAACAATATGCAGAAAATTAAGAACTTATAAGATTCTCTTTGGTATGTTAATAAAGAAATAAAATTCATTTTTATATATAATGGAGAGACCATCTTCCCCTCTCCCTGCAATGTTTATACTAATTAGATATAAGATAAATATGTCATCAACACACATACATCCCTTACCGTGTATACCTATTTGTCAGATTAGCTCAATAATTACAATTCTTTGAGCACTCCGAAGGAAATGCTATATATATATTGCCCTGCAATTAGAATGGTTGAGTGACAGACTCAAAAGCTAAAAGTTCCTGAATCGATTCAGGTCCGGCCATTAGTTTTGCTGACTGCATTGTTTACTGCAGTGGTAGAGTTGCAGATTCCAGAGGTCAAAGTGAATGGATAGCCACTCAATTCTGTCACTTCCGGAGTTCGACCTTCCGATAAACTCTGAATAAGAAACCATTCAATTACTATTTTTATTTTTTATATTTTTTCTCAGGTGTCATAGCATCAGCTGGGAAGGGAACCCACTAACCCGAGACAACTGCTTGTAAAGCAGCTGTCGCTGACCTCTTGACCACCAATGCTTGACTACTATTTTTATTTTAACTATTACTGCTGTCAACTTGCAAGAAAGAAAATAAGTTTTAAACTCCAAATCATATATATATTTCAGAAACTTAAGGGACAAAAAAATTCACTTTTTTTTAAAAAATATTTTATTTAAACATGAAGTGTTCTTTGTACACTGAAAGGTTTACATTGTATTTAAAGCATACAGATTAAAAAAAGAGAGACGTACACATTCTGCACAGTCATGATATTCATAGTGGGTTATTTATTTGGAAACTCAATTTTTTTCCCCAAGAGTCTCTGTGTATTGTGCAAGGGCTGAGTCTTTGACTTTGGCCTGTGTGAGTAGCTTGATGTAAATCAGAAGTGGAGTATTTTTAAAATGTACAAACATTAATTTGTATCTGGTTAGCCATAAGGTGAAGGTCAAGAAGATGGACAGCCTGATGGGTGCATAGGTTCCCTGCTTGATCTGTTTTGAATTGATAGGACACCTCGGAAGTCTAGTAAAACTTTGTTAATGATGAAGTTCCTGATAGGAGAGAAGGTGGAGCACATGTATAATAGGTGGGCTATGGTCTCATCAGCTGCGTGGCAGAGCTGGCACTGGGGTCCAATCTTTGAGAAACCCCTCCTGGCCACAAGAAAGCAAGTGGTGGGTTTTAATCTGTAAAATATTCTTCTTTCGTTAAAAATGTACTTTATTTTAAAAAGTAAATATTTTTATACATAACTTCCAGTTGTTGTTTTTTCTGCATATTAAATATTGAAGCATTTACACGCACTAATATTGTAATCAATTTTGATTTTAGACTGCGTTTTCATTTTAGATTACAGATACTACAATTGATACTATTTTTATTTGCAAAAAACGAATAAATTAAATAAATATTATTTATTAATCAAGCTAAATTACAATAGATTTACAGAAAATTAACTAGTTAAAAAACATATGTGTAATCAAAAAAATTAAGTCCCAATGTTTACTGTAAGCCCCGAATGTTGAAATAAAAATTATCAAATTTTGATATGCTGTCAGATTGAAAAAGCATTGGTGGTCGAGAGGTCAGTGACAGCTGCTTTACAAGCAGTTGTCCTGGGATAGTGGGTTCACTTCCTGGTGATGCGATGACACATAAGAAAAAAAGAGTAAGGATATTTATTTATTAAATGAAGGGGTTTTATATTGGAGACTATAGGAGTGCAAACAAGAGTATTATCGTACTGGGAGGAACAGGAAAGAAGACATAGCCTTTGTATAATAAAATCAACAGAAGATAACTGATGGAACATAATGGCCTGTAAAAAATAAAACAACTTTAATTCTCCATTATTGGGCAAATACTTCATCAGTACTCCTCTCTTCTTCAAGAAATAGAAAGATGACATTCCTGACTAGAATATTCATCTGCTGATGGTCGTAAATGGTTTAATGCAGAGATAGTGGCAGACTCTGGATCTAGGATCCTTGGACTGATTTTAGTTCTGGAACTTCCTGGTGCTGGAACTTACATTTAATGATCTACTGAGCAATAAAGCCCTTTGATAATTTAAATTTATTTATTTATCTGCTGATTGATACATTTTTAATTTATTTTTTTATACTTATTATTTAAGAATATTCAGACAATCATTTATCAATAAATTACCTTCTTCAGCTATCTGCAAAGAGCTGAACAGATTTTCAGGTTCGAATTAGACTTTGATCTGAAGTTATGAATATGGCAGGAAAATAAATGATCCATTACAACCTCCAAACCTTCCATTTTCATAATATCACATCACCACATCCCTTATGCTTGCACAAACTAATAGAACATCAATAATCTGTGTCAACATAACACTACAATTAGATAATAAATGGAATGCTTAAACAAACCAATAAAACATAAGTAATCTGTTGTCAAGGCAACACTGCAATTAGATAATAAATGGAATGCTTAAGCAAACCAATAAAATATCAGCAATTTGTTGTCTCTGCACCAGAGCAATTATACAGTTAGCTAGTGGCAATTATGGTTTAATATATATATACAAGAATTAAATAGATATGGGAAAGTATACAGTAACTTTAAAAATATTTATATGGGAAATTTTATGTAACATTTTCTTTTTTAGAAAAAGCATCTTGTAGCTGGTTAATTCTTTTTCTTTTTTGATAGTCTAAATGTGCTATCTTTATTTAATGATATCTGCACCAACAAACAAAGACGGTGATGACCGGAGAGAAGAAAGATTAATGCATCACATGGATGGCTGAAACTAATCATTATTCTAGTGCAACAGAATTTTAGAATAACCTATAAAAGAATTCTTTTTCAATTTTATTCTGGCAGTCTGCAGTTATTTTCTGTTGATTTCGTAGTCTTTTGACCCTGTGAGTTTTTCCCTATTGGTCACTATTTTTGCCTTAATTATTATTGCATTCACCTTGCAAATAAGAAAAGAAGTTTTAAATCGTATATATATATATTACTAAATGCCAAAACAGACAAAAATACATTTTTTAAAAAGACATTATATCAAACTATAAAAACATTATAAAAATGATGCATTTAATAACTAAATAATCAAATGGGTTCATTGCTTAACCGGAAGTAAAAACAGAATCCAGTCGAGATACGTAGACCTTGACCTCCAGAGTCTGCCACTTATCGTTACACCAAATTATTCGGAACAAATGATGCATTTAAATCCTATAATAAAAATTATTTCTCAACTACAGACATAAAATAAATTTTATTGTAGAATAAATCCCTATAAACGTATATGCATTTAGCTTCTTCGCCATATTTTTTCCCCAGATAACTAACTCTGATGTAGTTATTTTAAATATGAATAGTTAAATATTTTTTAGTCCTCCAGAGGATCGCTAATGCCAGTTAGTATAATGTAAAGTGGCAGTCTCAAAAGTTAAAGATTCCTAAATCGATTCTCAGTTATGTAAATAGATATGTGTGTAAAACTGTTGTTCTCAAATCACCAATTAACAAAAATGTAACAATCTTAATCTCTCTCAGTGTAATCCTGGAAAAAAACAAAAAGTATTATTCACCAGACTTTCCATCTGCAAGGCGATGAGGGTTTTAAAAAAGGCTATTTTTATTTTTTTAAAACTCATCACCATCATCAACCATTATCAATCCACTGCAGGATGAAGGTCTCTCCAAGTTCAATCCATCTTCTTCGATCTTTAGCTTCTCTTCTCCACATCATCCCTGCACACTTTCTTATTTCATCCATCCATGTCACACGTGGTCTCTTTCTGGGACTTTAAAAATCTTTTAAACTAAGATTACTTAAATATCTATTTATTGACTAATAATTGGATGGCCAGATATATGACAAAAAAAAAAACTATGCCTGTTTCGAGCCCTAAAAATTACTAAGTTTTAGTTGGCTCCATGGATTTGAACAAATGTTAAAGCGCGTAAATGTTAACCAATAACGAGGTCTTTTGTATGTCGAGGATCGTGTGAAAGTCTGAGTTCAAACTCCCTATATATTACATATTGGAGTGCACGTATGAAAAAGCCTGTATTGTAGGAAAAATTCATATATCAATATAAAGTTGAAAATTTCCCCCCATTTCCCTGTTCCGATGAAAACCTCTTAACAGATATATATATCAAATATTGTTTATTACAAATAAATTTTGTCAAAAGTTTATAAATTATAAGTAACCATTAGCCAGTATAAGTTTTATATATTTTCAAGTTTTTTTATTATTTTTATCAGGACAGCTCACAACTCAATCCATCATATGGCAAACATCCTGTGATTGAATTGAGATAGGGTATACACTGATAAAAACAGACAAACAAAAAATCTTTGTATATACAGTATGTTTATTACTTAACATTTTAAATATAAGTTAAATTATGGCATACTTTACTTTTTAAAAAACAACAACATATATATATTTATTACTTCAGCATAAAAGAAACTTGAAGTTATAAATCATTTTTAAACCTATTTAAGTATAATTAATAATAACAATAAAAATAGATTTAAATTAACTTCTAATTCAAACCCATGGGAGTACTTTTTTATTACATTAATAATAAATTATTTTGAAGTTAAACTAATTCTATCGTTCTTTGCATTAAAATATAAAACGGGAAAAAAACATTTCAAATCAATTTTCCAAATATAATCTGCATTTAACACAGATTTTATGAATTAATCTAGGCATTCAATGTAAGTTTTTGATTATTAAATCTACTTAAAGTAAATTAACCGACATCAGAGCTACGGTTGTAGTTTAGAATTTAGTCATTTACTTAAAAGTTAAACAAAAATGAAGAATTTTTAATTTGAACTTTATTTTCAAACTGGATAATTTTTAAATCTTGCCAATTTATTTTAATCCAATAAATTCATTTATTTTTTAATCCTTGTTTTTAAAAAATGTACTTTGTTCTCTGCCCCCCCCCCCCACCACCACGGATTTAGGCTATCGGAATATTTCCAAACTTTTAATATAATCTTTTATTACATTATTATAAATTGAAATAAAAGTGTCAAATTTTATGCAGTCAAATCTTTGATCCCATCCACTTTAATTAAATACATTAATGATTACTATAATCATTTATTAGATTATAGATTTATCATATTATTCCTAGCCCAGATTATAACTTTAAACATAGTTTAAAATTAATATATCTGTTTATTATTATTATTATTATTAAACATAACCAGATGATATTATTAATCCGCCATCTTTATATATATATTTAAAACATCTGTTCCACTGTTTAATAATGTTAGATACTTTAATGATATAACAAAATATAAAAATAAAACCATTGACTCAGCACGTGTATGATTATAATTTCTTCATCACCAATAGAGAAGGTATAAAAATACAATAGTACTCTTGTTTCACCACTGGATCATCTCCAGACAATAAAAGCTAGATAGCCATTTACTGACCACTGATGAATAGATAGCTTCAGAATCAAAAATATTAACATAAGACTTTCTTTAACTCTTCCTTTGAATTCATTATTGTCAGAAAAAATAACCTCTGCATTGGCAAATAATATATTATGGTCTATGAATATATACAGCTGAATTATAATACTTATTTTTAATTTTATTTTTATGAATTTTAACTCTTTCATTAAGCCTCAATTTACTCTGACCTATTTTAAATTTTGCAACAATTACAAATTTTTTATAAACTATACCAGAAATACATTTACCTTCAATCGACTGTTTTGAATTATTTAATAATGAATTTAAATAAAGAGCTTCCAAACAACTTTTATACCATGCAATCAATTTATAAATTGAAGCCTTAAATAGTAATGAAATATATATATATACATTTAAAAAGAACCATTGGAATTAACTTACAAATTTTAATATACTAATATTTAAATAAAAGCTATAGTAGCTTAAGGAATGATTGAAAAGTATAAAGTTATTTCCAATCATTTGCTTCTATTGTGTGTGTACATATATATGTAAATTGTAACCCTCACATCTTAGTTTACAGGCATTGCTTTAATGGAAACATTTTCCTTTATTATATATTAAACAATATTAACGTCATGTATATAAAATAAATTTTAAAGTATTTTGAAAATGATAAAAATAAGTGTAAAACTAAAGTATATTATAATGTTTTTATTTTAAAATAATAATACTATTTTAACCAAGTCGCTCGAATTCCATCATTTTTAATGCTATGGTAAAGATTTTACCATCATTTGAAAGGTTATAAAAAGTTCTGTAAGATTCTGCCCTCTCTTGAATTATTTTATAAGTAAAAAATCAATAAAACTGACATCAAAAGTCTAACAAAGGGAGGAGGCAGTCCGTTCTAAGCGTTGATTGGCTCTCAACTATTGAAGACAAAGAAAACTGCTTGTCAATAATTTTCACCGCTATGATTTCTTTTCTTTCATTTCGAAAGTGATAAATAAATGTTTTAGACCATTTTAAAAGTATTTTTTGACATATTATTAATTGTTTTGATAAAAGATTGTAAAAATAAAATTGTTTTAGAAAAATATTTAAGATTTTAGAAAAATTATTTACTTTTCCGCAATGTAAAATTGAGAAAAAATCACTGACATCAGCAACACTTTTTAGTTGGTTACTAATGTTTGTTTAGAATTGCTGCTATTGAATATTTTTATAATTATAAATAAAACTTTATTTTTGAAAAAACTTTCATTCACTTTCATAACCTGGCAAATTATTAATATATTTTTTACAAACGAAACTAAAGTGAATATAATATTAAAAGATGAATATATTTTTACAGTTGAGTTTGTGAATTAACCAATTAAAAGTTTAGAGTTTTACCTCACTTGGCCAATAAAATTAATCGTCAAAAAAAAGGTTAAATAAAAGGAACATTGCTATCGAAACTAGCCACAAATGACTGGGGAGACAAATAAAAACACTAGAATCATCTGTGTTTCCAAGAAGGAAGGGAAAGATTGTTACTTCTTCATCATATTTTTTACAATGTAGAAATCAATAAAATTTGTAATCATTATTTAATACATTGTACAGGCTTAATCATTATTTAAGTAAATATCATGTATTTTATGGAGTAGAAAATCCTCCAGAAAGCTTTCTCTGATTTTTCCAGCATTGTAGCTGTATATGGAGCTGTAAACAAAGAAGTGCCTTAAAATTAACTCTGATCCTGCCAATCTGTTTATCACTATTCAATGCTGAAGAAATATTTGATATTTACTGGCTACAAGAAGAAAACTAGCCATCTAAAGTGATTATCCCATAGAAAATAACTTCTATAATTAGTCTGCCACGATTTATGTTGATGCTTATAGGAAAATAGCAATGGAAACTCTCATAGGAAAAACAGCAATGGAATGAATCAAAAGAAGTTAAAATGTTAGTATTGCATAGCAAACAGTTAAAATTGACAATTTCAATGACCATATATCCACATTTATGATGACAGAAATATACAAATACATATGAATTCATAAAGACGTTAAGGTAATTAACTGAATTTTCTGTAGCTATTCTGAATGAGTTATTGTATGCTCCTAAGATTTATCCCCTCTCATATGTTATTGTCATATAATTTTTTAAGTAAGACAATAAAGCCAATATGTAAATGCATTTCTTTTATTATCATATAATTCTATTTATTAATTAAAGTTATTGTTGTTGTTAATAATTTTGTTGTTTGTCATTTCTCATCCAAAGTCCAAGCTGATTATTTACTTTATTAATATAACAAAGTATTAGGTGGAGAGGGGGTAATGATCAGGAAATGTAATTGAAGCTGCATGGAAACTTGTTTTTTATGTATGTTCAATTTTATCATTGCTTGTGACTATTATAGATTTATCAATCAAAAATAAGTTATATTTAGTGAGTTCACCATGTACACAGTCACCTGTTAGTTGTCTTTAAATTCCCCTAGACTAAAATTAATTTGCAAATATTGTATTTTTTCACTAAACATCACATGATCACCATCTCTTATACTAGCACATAACTGTTATAAAACAAGGCAAAATATTATTGTGTTTTCAATTTCATTCTCATAGTTTTGTAGTTAAGTAGAGATAAAAGGTGGCTGCTGGAGGGTTGCATTAGATCCTAAGATCTATGTGCAGTGCTCTCAGATCCAAGGCTCCTCACAGACAAAGGCCACAAGCCAGAAACTAGTCTGGGGATATTGGATGAGTAGGCACTAGATAGGGATTTTATGCACAAGCCTTCTGGCATCCATTGATTACTCTGTTTGGCACAGGATGGCACTATTGTATGGAGAGTTTTGCCTTGTTTTATTGTATTTTTTCATTTTATTGTTAACTTGATTATTACATATAACAGTTACCATTACAATATATATATATAATAATGACAAGTCAGATGTCACATGACTTATATATAGCTTGCACTTACAAATATGTAAAATTAAGAGTGTGCTAATAACTCTAAACAAGCTTTTTTTTTTTATTTATTTATGATAAATGCGACAATCCAAGATAAAAATGATTTGAATGCCTTCTCTTGTAGTAGCATTTATCATAAATAAATAAAAAAAAAAGCTTGTTTAGAGTTATTAGCACACTCTTAATTTTACATATTTGTAAGTGCAAGCTATATATAAGTCATGTGACATCTGACTTGTCATTATTACTATTATTATTTTGCTGTTGTGGCTTTAGCTAAATTAAAGAGCTAAGCCTATTAATATATGGAGTATCTGAATTAACTTCAGGCCCATATGATTTTTTCAGTTGGAGAGCTGACTTTAAAGACATGTAGATGTCTAAAAGTTTCAGATCTTCTTCTAACAATTATCTTTTAGATAAATGCTTTGTTTGAGTTGGTTTTTTAGATCTAATGTCCCAACTCCTCACTGAAGAGACCCATAGGTCGAAACCGGTCTGGGGATGGGGACAATCCAAGATAAAAATGATTTGAATGCCTTCTCTTGTAGTAGCATTTATCATAAATAAATAAAAAAAAAAGCTTGTTTAGAGTTATTAGCACACTCTTAATTTTATATATATATATATGCGTGTGTGTTGAGAAATATCAACCTGTTATCATTTTCACTAGGTCTACCACTTATGAGATAATACAATATAATTCCAGACTGTCAATTAACATGATTTGCAGAATATTTCTTTCTAGAATGATACCAGTCATGACATATATATTTATTTCTAAAGTATGTGATGTAATATTTCATAGAATATTTTCATGTGGTCACACATCCATTTCATTCATTGTGAACTGTTTATAAAGGTTGTATTAAATGTTTTAGGCTCAAATTGATGTATGTGTGATTGCAAATACCTTTAAGCTTTAAAAACAACCAATACGAAATCACAGTATTTAATTAAATTAAAAATCAGTTCATGAACTTATTGGAACGTGTCAGTTGTTTAGGCTTCTAGCTCACTTGATGATTAGAAGTTTACTACAATATATATAAACAAAGGGAGTAAATCATCCTCCCTCAGACTATGAATTAAAAATACTTTAAATGTTGAACAAAGGCCAAGAATAGAATGAATCCACATATTCTTGGAGCTCTTCTGTTTATAAGTTTATCTTTGTCAACCTTATTAATAATTCAGAGTGAAATTAATATATCAACCAGATAGAATGTAGCATCTAATATTTATTAAACTAATAATCAATTACCCAAGACTTGAGACAGAATAACTGATGAGATTATAGGGTTTGTTATGTACTTGATTTTAATGTAATGCTTAATCATTACACACATATATAATACTTTATTATATTCCTAAACATATAAAAAACCATACAATATGAGATGCTATGTGTTCAAATATATTATTTCTAATTGCTTTTGCTCATTTTGCCTTCTTATCCCTCAATGAATATTTACAGTTTGACTCACTGTCTCCTTCCACAAAGAAAAAATGATGTTACTATAGTTTGCTTTTAATCACTCTAGCATTATTTTGCATATTTGCAATCATTTGATAGCAAAAACTATAACTAAAATATATTGATTTATTTGATTTAAAAATCTGAAGATGTCAGCATTTTGTAAAAGTTTTTATATTGTAAATGTGTTAAAAATTCCAATAATGTTACTGATTGATAGTTTCTAGATGTTTCTGTACAAAACACTTATGGTAGATTTTGAGTTGTATTCTTTCTTTTGTTAGATTTCAAAAATGAAAACATATTTTTCACAGTTTGTTTACATGTTTATGATTCTTTTTTCCAAAATATATGTTTAACATTTATTTATTTAAAAAAATATTATTAATTTGAATTTTTATTAAAAAAAAAAAATTAGTTTTAGAAGAAGACAAGTCAAAAGGAGTCAATAATGTTGAGCTGTAATTTATAATTGTCTAAAAAGTATCACATTCATCGTTACTGTGACTAATTAATTATTGTCATTTTTATAAAATTATAAAGAAAACATTAAATTTTAAATAAAACTTCTTTAACTTTAACTCTTTCAGCAGAAGATTCTACATTTACGTTTTGAATAGGCTGAAAAGAAAAGTTTGTGCAGTCCTCCATATTTGAATATTTTATTTATACAATTAAACATTTTTTCAATATAATATATTGATAATCTTAATGTTATAGCCATCAAGTAATAGACATTTAAAAGTTAATATTTGACATTTTAAAAATATGAAAATAAATTTCTAAACAGAGTTGTTATCTATAACAGGCAAAACTCTCTAAGAAATAGTGATCATGTGATGTTTAGTATTATCTATAGTAATAGAGTGTGACCACATTCAATACATTTATCTGTTCAAAACATTACTAAAACAATGTAGGTTGTCATTGATGAGCAGATATATCCCACTGGATGGTGCTGTTTTTGGGCTAAAACACATAAAAATGCCGTTTCCACGGCCGACACCTTCGAACCTGAATTTTCTATAATACAACTTTTTTTGTTGTGCTACAGATTGCAGGCCACTATGTCATGTCACAGTACAGCATGTATGTTTTATGCAGCAAATACATTTTCCGAATTCGCACAGTTTATAAAATGATTACGGCTTGGGGAGAGGGTGTGTTTTTTTGAATTGGATGGAAATGTTGTTTTCATTGGATTTTTTTTTATTTTAAAGTATTGAAATGTTCAGATTTTGTAAAGTAATAATTAACAGACTTTTTACACCGTAGTGTATTGAAGTTTTAAGTAGTAAATGTTGACGAGATATATGTATAAAGTTATTTGGAATTAGGTAACGAGTCAAGTAACATACTGTTCGTAACATTCCATGAGACATTTTAAGATTGTACAGTGTGTATATTTTTGAAATAAAAAAAAAGCGTTAACACAAAAATATCCAGTAAGAAAAGTACAATTGTACACTGTTTTTTTAAATGTCATAAAAAGCATATATTATAAACATTATATATATATATATATATTTGTCATTGTTTAAAAAAGTTTTAGTTTCTTTCTTTTCTCCGACTACTGTTATTCTTTGTTGAATATAGTTTACGTTTATTGTTATCATTTATTTTATAGATGTTAGTAAAAAAAAATATTTACAAAAATACGATTTTGATATTTTTTATTTTAACCATAAACCTAACCCTAAAGCTAACCCTAAAACTAACCCTAAACTAACACTAAAACTAACCCTAAAGCTAACCCTAAAACTAACCCTAATCCTAAAGCTAACACTAGTCCTAACCCTAAAACTAACCCTAAACGTAAACGTAACAAGTTTTACTTTTAGTTATCATTCTATTTGAAATAAAAACTAGCGGTAAACAACAACAAAAAAAAAGCCGTAACCCCAGTAAAAAAATCTCCGATAGAAAATTGATTTTTTCTAATAAAAAGAAAACTAAAAAAGATGAATCAAATTGTAATTTGTTTATTTTATTTTACATTTATTATTATCATTTAATTTGTATACGTTAATAAAAAATAATATTTAAAATTAAGTAATATTTAAAAAAGACGATTTTCTTTTTGTTTTTATTTTCGCATTACAAAAAACACATCAAAATGATTATAATTAACGGCCCGTGAATGATCATATTTTATAATTTTAGCGTGATAACTGCGCCATCGAGTGGGATTTAGCAGCTATTCTATGACAACCACAATGTATTTGATAGTCATTGGACAAAATTCTTATTCAAAATATTAATAGAATGAATTATTAGATATTTGAATTTTATGTTATTAAAAGAAAGATAAAGAAAGAAAAAAAATTTAAAACTAAAAATATTATTTATTAAAATTTTTAAAATTATTACTTTACCATGTGACAAAGGCGATTTTATATTTGGCAAGTAAAAAACTGCTTCTGCTTTGCCATATTAAACTTTCTAAGAGTTACCTTTTTAAAAATAATTGTTTTCAAAGAAAATCTTTATGTGGTGATGTCATTTTTTGGTTTAAAATAAGTCTTTTACAAAAATATTGGACAAATAATCTTTAATTTGTAAACAAATTACTGATAATTACAATGTTTCTGCTATTTAGCTTAGGATAAACACTCAAACAATCAGAAGTTCTTTTTTATATTGACATGTAAGTCATCTCCCTCATGACATTAGTATTCCAATAGGTTGCTGTCAATCATGCAGCAGCTATTGCCATTGCCTAGAAGGTCTATTTCCCCCAACTAATACTTTCAAAATTAAAGCTACATAAGCAAGCAACTATGTATTGCAATGTAAGCTAGACAGGCTTAAAACAATGTTGAGAAGATATAGCAATCACACACCATTATAATGCCCCAAAACTCAAAATCTATCAAGATCGCTGCTGCCCTCACTCAGATGTTTAAGTAACTGAACAGTAATTCAGTCAGGCTTTAGAAAAATACGTTAAAGTTAATCTAATTTTTTAAACGTAATATTATTATCAGAAACTACTTAATTGACCAATAAAAATATTGTTCTTACTAATCATACTATGTATTTCACTTTAGTGTGATTTTTTTCTTTATTTGCAAAATTGAAATAATATTTTTTTAGAATAATTTTTATTTATTAACAAATATTTCTAATAAATAATTTGAAATTTCTGAAAATATAATAAAGAATAAAGGTAAATTTAAAGAAATAAAAAGTTGGAAACTGAACCTGACAACAGAGAATTTTTAAAAAACTTTGTGCAACAAAAGAATTAAAGATAGTAAAATAATAGAAGAGTATTAAGATTATTTTTCTTATAATTAATAGCCTTCATCTAGAATTAAACTTAAAAAAATCGTATTATTTTATAATCTCAACAAGAACAACTTCTATAGAAAGTCTTGTTAAAATGTTAGATGCATATGAAATGCATGTATTATTAATAAACACACACATATATATATATATATAAGTATATATAATATAAACGTTTTATATGCACCTACAATTTTCCAAAACATTTTCTTTCTCAAAGTTATGTTCTTTTTAGAAGTATGAAGTAATTTTAAGATTACATTTATCCATAAGCAAAATATGTCAACTCAAATTTAAATTGATAGCCTACATCGAATTGAAATTCACAGACAATAGTTTCTCTGCCTAGGCAGATTTCTTGAGTGCAAAAATACTACTAAATAGCACAAGTATGTATTTTACACTTCTTTCCCACAATGCAAACTAGCATTCCAATTATTCTTAGTATTAAAAAAAAATTTAAACAAATTAATAGTGTAACATTCAAAAAATTTGATTTAAAGAGATTCTTCAATTTTTCTCTTTTTTTCATTCTTTTTAAAAAACAATTTTAGCCTGCTCACACAAAATTTTATGTTCTGTATTTCTCTTATGAATATACCTCAGTTAGATAGCTTTTTTTTTTGTATTGCCTTATAATAAAAAGCTTATTTTCAATAATTCTTTATAACAAATTCTATATCTTCACCTTCTTGTTAGGTTATCTTTTACATTATACAATTCAGTTTTGATTGTCAATGTTAATGATTCTACTACTATTTAATGGAGTTTCAAGATAGATTTACTCTTTCAAGTCCAGTATCATCTAGTATAACATTGAATAATCATTGATTAGCAATTGAAAATGCAATTTAAATCATATCCCTAGATTGGTTTCTGGTTTTTGTTTTTATTAATGTGCACTTAGGATTCAAAGTTAATCCTTTCACATTTTAATGTTTGTTTTTTTTGCATATCCCTAATAGTGGTATGAGTTATAGTACATTTTATTTTAATATTAAAACTATTATTCTATATTATGAATCACTAATATGTATTTATTTCTAAAACAGGCAAAACTCTCCATACAGTAGTGCCACTGAGTGCCAGCCAGAGTAATCAATTGATGCCAGAAGGCTTGTGCATAAAATCCCCATCTAGTGCCTACTCATTCAATATCCCCAGACTAGTTTCTGGCTTGTGGCCTTCATCAGTGAGGAGCCTTGAATCTGAGAGCACTGCACTTATGCACAAGCCTTTTGGTATCCATACATTACTCTGGCTGGCACTGAATGACAATACTATATTGAGAGTTTTGCCTGTTTTAATAACAGTTAAGTGCAAACATGAGAAGTGGTGATCATGTGATGTATGTATTTGTTTCATTAGAAATATAAATATACAAATGAAAAAATCCTAAAATATTATATTTGAATTTTAAAAATATAAAATACTATTAATAAAGAGAAATATGTAATGAAAACAAGAATACTGGTAAACTGAACTTCACTTCTAAAACCATAATGAATTATTGTTAAGTCATCGTAAAGCTTTGAAATTCTATTTTAAAATTTAAAATTGCATTTGCCATTATTAAAATATCATATAAGTTCTGTATTAAGGTGTTTGACAGAACTTTAATGATTGTACTATCATTTTTATTGTTATTACAAATTTCTTAACTTGAACTTTTAAAAATGAATCAGAATTGAAAAAAAAAAATCTAAATATTGTCATAAAAAATTTTCTTTTTTAGTACTTACTATACAAATATTTTATAAAAATAATCATAAATAATTAAATAAATTATGGAAAGAATATGTTTTCTTTGCTCATTGCCAATGAGTTTGAAAGTAGTTTCACAATTCCTCTGCCAATCAGCAACAACTAATCAATAGTAATACTGACATTATCAGGTTTTTCAATTAATAAATCAATATTTACTTTATCAAATAATGCATAACTGGAAAAATAGTACTATATGTAGCCACAAGAGGAAGAAAATGCCAAAACATGATCAGCACCTTCAAATATTCAATAATACAACACAACTGACCATTGCTTAGTTAAAACAATGCAGTTATACATATAGTAGTTATCTTTAACTCCTGTTTTTACTATCAAGCTAATAGTCTACAATTCAAAAACACCTTAAAAGATATTAGATTAAAGACTGAAAACTGTTATTGTTTACAGTAGTATAGTAAGCTAAAATAATTTAGTGGTCTTGTGTTAGAATTTTATATTTGTTTGTCAACTCTTTGGGTTTCTGATACTTTCCATTGTTCCAGTTGATAAGAGGTTTTGGAAATGGTTGCCATTTCAGTTCTTATGAAATCTTAATTTTATATTAAAACTCAATAAATTGGATGTGATTTTCTTTTAATTTAATTTTATAAGCAAATAATAGTCTAAAAAAATCACATTTGACCATTTTAAATATTATCCATAAATATAACAATGCACTATAAATGTAATCACAGATATTTACTTAAATGCTAAAAGTAAACATTAAGAAGTTTGTTTCTATTTTAAGTTTGTTTTTTTAATGTAAATGAATGAAGATAGATTCTGCTTTAAAAGCTGATATTTTCTTACAAAAATTACAATATTTTAAAAGATTTTAATATCATGTCAATTTTGACATATAATGATGTAATAGACACTGCCATTTTTTCTTTATATTACATCAAGTTTATTAATGTCTATTTCTAAAAATAAAACATGAAAGAATAAATTGAAAATTTACCTTTGTATTTTTTTATAATAATCAATGAATTATGTAAAATTAATTACTAATACTTTATGAACAAGCAAAACAAAATCATATTTTGTTATACTTCAAAATCTTCGCATGAAAACTATGTAAATATTCTCTGGATATTTCCTTCTGTCAAATAACAAGAAAGACTTTTGATTTTAGTCAGAGTCCATAAGATACTGCTCTCTTCAGACTTTTTTCAATTTTAACATCAATAAAAGTATTACATTAAAATCTATTTTTTTAAAAAAAAACATGGGTTATTATCACTTAGAATACTATTAATACTAAAGTCTAAAGTTACAAAACAACCATGCTTTTCTGAAGAAATGGTCAACAATTTTTAATGCAGATGAAGGTTAATAAGTGAAGATTTATTACTTTATATAAATATTTTATAAATCTTGTATAACAACATCATTCATACAAATTATTATATCATTAACCTTTCTGAACTTTGTCATTTTCTTTGTTTTCACATTTAACATTGAATTTAAGATTAAACATTATTACTTATCAGAAAATAATAAATTTGACTTCATTTAATAGATATTTTGTTTGCTACTAAAATAAATTCTAAATATTCATATTTTATTTCTGGAAATATTAGAAAAATGAATTTGTAATGAAAACAAAAAACTTTTTATGACATCATTTCTAGAAAGATTATTTTTGTTTTTCAAAATCAATAACATCTTCATTATTTGCTGTTTCTTTTTAAAATCCGAATGAATATTTACTTGCTTCTTTTAAATCTAATGAATTATTTTTCAAAAGTTTAATTTTTTAAATATTTATTGTAATATTATATTTTTATGCTTGCTATAATGAATAACACAGATGATATAAAAAGTAAGTTTGTAAATGCCTTTAGGTTAAGTTTGTTTTGTCCAAACATATAACTTTTTTTGTTTTTAAAAATAAAGTATTTCCATTCAAAATAAATTATTAATAATTTATCTTCTTGATTTTTAATAAATATTGCATAAATTATTGTACAAAAAATCTTGAATTGTACTAAATTTACAAATAAACAAGTTTTTGGTTATTCAAATTATTTTTTCTAAATAATGATGTAAAAAATGGTGACATCAGAAAATGTCAAAATACAAAAGGACTCATCAAGGTGGGTGAGAGCAAAGCTAAAGCCATGTTATGTGACCAAATTTTTGATTTTTCGGCCATCTATGAAAATTTTTCCAAACCAAAATGTTATATTATATATAGAAAAGCACGCATATTTAAAAATAAAGCTTGCAAAATTTTTCAATATGAGGTGAATAATTTTAAAAATGAAAATCTTCATTTGAAAGAATAGATGGCTAAATTCCAAGATACATTAGTAAATTTTAGCCTTTTAATTGGCCATTCATTTCTCCTGTAATGGGGCCATTTTTTTGTCTAAATTTTTAATGAGGGAAAATATTTTTCATTTTAATGCTTTTTTTAAATTTTTTATTAAAATAATTTCCTTTGCCTAACACAGGATTCAAGCTCTTGAATCTGATATTAAAAGTCTTATTCTCTGCAACTTAGTAAGTCAGATCAGAGTGATCATGTTGTTGACATTTATCCAAACTTCTTATGAACTCTTAAGATATAGTCATTTGATTATTTACTTATTTTATTAAAACAATAAGTTAAAAACAAAAAAAAAAATCTTAAAAATAATATATCAATTTTACAAATAATAGAAAAAGGAATAATATAGAAATAAAACAAACTAACTCCTTTTTAAAACTTGATTTTTTATGACTATAATCATGAAAAAGAAATCCGACGTTTCGACTATTTTTTATAGTCTTTTTCAAGGCACACTAAAATAAAATATATATACAATAAATATCACATACCCCCCTCCCCCCCAAAAAAAATTAAATTAATTAAAAATTACAAAATATATACATAACCAAAATTTTCTTTTTTTTTTAATCTTATCTCACTCCCCTTTCCTATTACAATCACAACTTAAACACAACTAATTCCTTTTTAAAAATCTATATATATCAAATAAAAACTTTTAATTAAAAACCTATTATTTTCTTTTATCTTTTTCTATTAACATCCTATTTAATTCTGGTTTTATTTCATTTATGTATACACCCTCTTTTATTATCCTTTCATTATATGACAATACATTCCAAAGGTTTTATTTCAAAATCCCCATAAAAAGGAATAACAAACACAAATAATCAAACAAAAGGCTTTATTTTTAGCCTCCAGACTAAAAATGTATTTGAATAAAAAACACATTTTCATTAATAAATTGTTATTAATAAAATGAATTTTGGTAAGGAAAACATCCAAATAATAAAATTATTTTTTAATATTATTACCCCTGGTAGCATTCTTTTCCAGCATTGTCTAGAATGGTTTAGTCACTTCAGTTTAAATTCAGTCTCTTGTAGCTATCTGTAGCATTCATTTTCCAGTTTTGTGTTGTTGCAGTAATATATATATATATATATATATATATATATATATATATATATATATTAAAAAATCTGTAGGTGTCACTACAATATAGAAAATCTAAAACATATGAGCTGAAAATGCTGCAGATTGGTTATTCCTTTTTTCTCAGCCCCAAGAATGTTTGCAAGAGCTTTTGAGAATGCTTTTCTTTTGTTTGGTTTGACAAAGAAAGTCATATATTTTCCCTGTTTTGTTTATATATTTATAATTATTTTTGCAAAATATTTGTGAAATATTTACTTTTTGATTAGAAAATTGTATTTAAATTACTATTTTATTTAAAAATAATTATTTTTTGAAATATAAATATAAAAAAAAATTAATAGCATAAAGCAAGAATTATGATTGGCTATTATTTTTTCTTATTGTTTACTAATTGTAGGTGGAATTTGAAATTTTAAAACATTTTATTGTTTTTTTAAGCTGTTAACAATAATTCACTTGCATTTTAGAAATAAATATTAAATAAAAAAAATATTTTGTTCATTTAAATATTTATATTGCAATTACTGTAATTATCCAATAAGAAAGTTATTGTTTTCAATTTAATTTTTCTATATTTGCAAAGTTGAAATATTATTTTTAAGAATATTTTTCATTTATAAACTTATTTTTCTAAGAAATGAATTAAAATTGACAAATAATTTAGAAATTTAATTCAGACAGGAACTAAGAGCTATCAAAAAAAGAATGGTTAGGATTAGGAAAAAACAGGTTAAAATATTAAAATTTTACTCATAATTACAAAAACAATAACAATGACATTCTTGTAAGTGGGACATCTTTTATTTATCAGTACACAGTTCCTGTTTCCCGTTACAAAATTTTCAATTGATTAAATTTTTGGTTAAAAAACATATTTTCAAATAAAGCCTAAATCTTTATATTATATACTTACTAAAAAACGAATATTTAATTTAATTTTAAAAAAATAAAAATATATAAGTTATATATAAAGGCACATTTTTTAATTTCTCAAAAGCCAAAATTAATTTCTGAAAAGCAGAAGTTTCCCAAATTTACTGAATAAAACTGGAATGTCATCTCCCTAAATTGACCTTTAACTGAAAGATACTGGCATAAAGTGATTTAATTAGAACTAGTATTAAATAAAATACATTTGTGTTCTAGTATTTGATGTCAAATAAATGCAAAACCATAAAAACAAATGCTGCTAAAAGCCAAAAATAAATCATTATAAACCTGATCAGAGTACCTATAGAATGTAGCCTCACAGATAGTAAAAGAGCAAATAAAGATAAAATAAAAAGCAATAGAAAACAATCACAAATAAAGAGTAAATATTTATCTAATGCTGTATAATCCAAAATATTTTTTCAGGTCAATTAATTTTTAAAATATTTTTTTTTGATTGACTTGTTTATGGCTAATATAAAAAATAACTATTTTAAATTTCTAATCCTATTAACAATCAGAATGGCTATCATGACATTCTGATTGGCTGTCATATACATATTTTAATGAATTCAGTGAGATTCTGCAGGATTTTAAGTTATTTCAATTTTCAACTATCTGTGCTTCGCAAATTAAAATATTATTTACATACTTTACTGCTTGTTATGTATTCTAAAAACTGCTATGTTGTAAATCATAGTATTTCGCATTGTATGTTTATGATTTAGACTCATTGAGTTACTTGTGAAGATATTTAAAGCTTCAAACTTTCAAATCTAAATACTTACGACTGGCTTAGATAATTAGAAAGAAAAGTTGACATAAGGGTGGCTGCCCTATTCTCGTAAAATCTTTGTTGTGTGTTTGGATTTGGTTGTTGTTTAGATGGCTATCATGACATTCTGATTGACTGTCGTATACGTATTTTAACGAGTGCAGTGAGATTCAGCAGGATTTCAAGTTATTTCAGTCAGAATGTTATAATGCCACCTCATATATGATAAAATCATATTTAAAAGAGGAACAATAGTCATAATTTTATTTTGATTAATTAAACATTGTTAACATTTAAAAAAATCTATCATCATCATCATCATCATGATTATCGTTATCACCATCATCATTATCATCATTCTATACTTACTTGTTGTTTATATATATTATATGTGCATTTATAGATTACATAACATTTATTGTTTGAAGGATTTTAAAATTATGCAAAAACCTATCTTATGGGTAAAAAGTAAGAGATGGATGTGAAAATCTACATTTATTTATTAAGGTTATTTGTAATGTTGATTTCCTTATTTTTAATAATATTTTGTTTGTTTGTATATTTCTTTTGAATAAAAATGTATTAAAAAATAAAGATTTGAAAAAATGTAAATATTAAATACATTATTATAAAATAAAGATCAAATAATAACAACAACAATACTACTACTACTATTACAACTACTACTATTACTACTATTACTATTGCTAAAAAAGAACAAGGATGCCATTGACATAATTTAAAAATGCAAACTCCAAATATTTAATAAATTTCTAATCCAATAACATTATTAATATATAATTGTTTCCCTTCATTTGTATTTGTAATTCAAATTTGCATATGAAATTTGCATATGATTGTTCATCTGTGTAACAAAATGGTTTCTTTCTTCTTTATAATCCAATGCTGAGTGCACCTTCAGTGAAGTTTGCTATAATCATAGATCACTTAAATTAATTGCAATAATAATTAATTTTACATGATCACCATTTTACATGCTTACACAGGCTGTTAATAACAGTATCAAATTCTTCAGACAGTAGTGCCACTAAGTGCAAGCCTTTAATCAATGGATGCCAAAAAATCTGAGCATAAAATCCCTATTTATTGTCTACTCATCCAATATCCCTAGACTAGACTTTCTAGCTTGTGGTTTCATTAGTGAGGAGCTTTGGATTTGAGAGCACTTCACTTATATCTTTATGAAATCCACATGATAGAAAATAGTCTGGGAATATTGGATGAGTAGATGTTATATAGGGATTTTATGCACAAACTTTTTTCCATCCATTAATTATAAAGGCTTGATTGGTATCACTACTGTATAAAATTTGCTGCTTTTTATTAGCAGTCTGTGTAAGCATATAAAATGGTGATCATGTGATGGTTGATGGTTTTATACCTATCTTGCCCATGGGTTAACGGTGATTGTGGTTTT
Source organism: Epiperipatus broadwayi (assembly GCA_028023455.1). Lineage (NCBI taxonomy): Eukaryota > Metazoa > Onychophora > Udeonychophora > Euonychophora > Peripatidae > Epiperipatus > Epiperipatus broadwayi. Next base: position 2,596,064 of record JAQFVV010000099.1, on the reverse strand, counting down.
TGAAAAACCAAAGAGACCAAATGTATAGATGCTGAACTGAGTTCAGATCTGACTGTACAAGCAAATGAGCTTGGATTGAAAGCATTATTGTGTTTTCATCTTGGGCTCCTAGCTTTATAGTTAACTAAATAGGTAAAAGGTAGCTATTGGAGGTTTGCATTAGATCCTACAATCTAGGTGCAGTGCTCTCAAATCCATGGCTCCTCACTGATGAAAACCACAAGCTAGAAACTAGTCTGGAAATATTGGATGAGGTAATAGATAGAGATTTTATGCACAAATCGTCTTGCATTCATTAATTGCCTAGGCTTGCACTTGGTGGCACTATTGTATGGAGAATTTGCTAGTATTAATGATTAATTTAAGATAGCTGTAATTACAATGAACTTTACTGAAAGTGCACTCAGCTTTTGGTTATAAAGAAGAAAAAAGCCACTTTCTTAGATGCACAAACATATGCAACTTTAAATTATTAATACATAAATATTTTCATATTAACATATATGTAATTGAAATGGAAGTAACTGCAATTTCCACTGATCTATGCTTAACACCAATAGACATATATATATATATATATATATATATATATATATATATATATATATATATAATTAATCAATGTCTGTATTTCAATTATGATAAAATATATATAATTATTCAAAACAATACAATTATTAATATAATTAAGTCAAATAATTTTTTACTTTTGGGAAATATACAGTTGTGCTGCACACGCACTCGTGCTTGAATAATTAATATAGTAAAAAAATATTTTAAAAACAAATATATACCATAATTTAAACTTTCAACTATCTATGTAGTCGTTATCAACTAGATTCAAATTGTATACATTTGTAACGATTTTTTGTAATACAATTTGAATCTAGTTGATAATGACTACATAGTTAGTTGAAAGTACTTCGATTAAATTATGGTATATATTTGTTTTTAAAATATTTTTTTACTGTATTAATTATTGTATTGTTTTGAATAATATATATATATATATATATATATATATATATATATATATATATATATATAATGCATGCCTGTCCACATCTTTAAAATTCAGAAACTAAAGATAAATTTTTTATATGTAACATAAATCTCAGAGAAGGCTTTAAGTTATTTAGTGCTTTTGCTTTATCAGCAGAAGTATCCTTAGAGCTAAAATACTGACTCACATTAAATGAGTAAATATATCATATCTTGCAAAATGAAAAATATTTTGTGCATGTTTTGCAAATGAGCCTCTTTTATTTATTCCAAAATAAACAAACAAACAAATAAAAATTAATATGAAAACAAAATGTTAAATTCAAATTGCTCCAAGAATAGATGGATAAAAGTCAAAAATATCTTTCTTATCAAAAATTAGGCCTATGATTATCTAGTTTCATACCTAGATGAATAACATTTCAAAGATTGGAAGTTTTTGTTTAGTATTAAAATTTATAGAATATTAGCTAATTAAATAAGAAAATTCAGTACTTGTGAGTTTTCTGGTAAACCAAGATGGCAGCTCATATTTTTGATAAATATTCAGTTTCAGGGGCTCCTAGAAAATGTTTACAAAAAATGCCTACTAGGAAATATATTTAATATTTACATTTTATTTTTTTATTACTATTATTTTTAAAAAAAGAAATTATAGTGAAAGAATTAAATACAATATTTACAGTTTATTTTCTTCTTTTTTTTTTTTTTTGGATTAACTTATTAACAGAAAAATGAAAAATATATATAAATACAATATTTATACTTTATTCATGTCAGTGGCATGGAATTACATTACGACTAGTAACACACACTTTTTGGGAGGACAGGTTCCTGTACCTTAGGAAATAGTCCACTGCATTATGTTCTGAGACAAGAAGGGGCCAAATTTTTATAATTATGACAATTTATGAAAAAAACTGCTGATAAAAAGAAACAAACTGAATTGAACCAAAGTACAACAATGTTAAGAGTGTCTTGTCACACTACACATTATAATATAAGTAAAAAAAAAGTGAAATGAAGCTTCTTAATGAAATTTATCAGAATTTATTCTTTTTTTAAATTTAAAAGAATCGATTTATTAATTTTGTATTAATTTAACAATCAACACATCTTTTGTAGATTATAAATACTCAAAACTGTACTTTTATCAAAAATACAGGCTGGTTTACTTGAAAACTCACAAATACCAAAAAGTATCTATTCATTTTTTTTTCATGCAAATTGATCTATGCAGGATTCAAACTTGGACTTTCATATGACCCACAACTCCCAGTGCCATCTTATATTGGTGACTCACCTGTCTGAGTCTGAATCCCTCATATATTACATATATAAATGCAGGTGTTAAGCCTGTACAATAACATAAAATATGTACAATTTTTCTTGCACACTCCTATTTTAAAAACTTGTTTTGAAATCATATTATTATTATTTTAAAGAAACTATTTTCATATGACCATTATCAAAAATTATATAACACTATCTTACTTTTTAAATATATTTTTAAACAAACTTTTAATGCAATAAATATTATTAAAAATGCACAAGACAAACTTATATAATAAACATATAAAATGATTTAAACATTGGATTGGAGTCCAATAATCTGATTTCATAAAAACAATTTTGGGGGGAAAAAGTGTGGGAGAAGACATATTATATACTTTTATAAATTTTGTTTAAGACTTTTTGTGATTATAATTCACTAATGATACTGTGATTATTGTAATTTTTTTTCTGTAACAATATATTGCACTATGAAGCCAACCTAAGTCTAAATATTTTGTTGTAATTTTGTGTTAAAAGATTCTGATATAAGACTAATAATTCTATTTTTCAGTTTCTATTTTTGCTTTAGTTGCCAGGTATAATTAAGAGATAAGAAACTAATATTTTCCTGAAGGTCTGTGATTATGGTGTTTTTGTTGTATTTATATATTGAACTACTTCTATCATCTAATATGAGAATTGAATGACTTTAGAAACATTTAACTTTATATGAATATTCCAAATACAGTCATCTGTTAGTAATAGCACACAGGTTAGTATATGCACAATGTATTGAGAGGTATTATTCTCCTCTCTTCTTGAGGTGTTGCTGGCCTGACCAGTGGCAGCACTAGCATGGGAATTGAACCTGGAGCCTTAGATTCTCGAGAATTGAATTTTAAGACTCAGTTGATTACAGCATTATCTTAAAAATTCTACCCTCAGGAATCTAGGGGTTCAGGTTTGATTCCCATGCTAGTACTGTCACTGGTCAGGCCAACAACACCTGAAAAAGAGGGGCAAATAATACCTCTCAAAACATTGTGCATATACTAACCTGCATGCTATTACTAACAGTTGAATGTATTTGGAATATTCAAATAAAGTTAAATTTTTCTAAAGATATTCAATACTCATATTAGATGATGGAAATAGTCCAATATAAATACAAAAAAAACCTCTTAATTTATAAATTTTGTTAGAATTTGTTTGTATTATAATGTTAAGACAAAATAGCCATTTTTAATAGTTTGAAGATATTTTTTGTTAATTTGAACCAATATAAATATAAAAATATGCTTTTTGAAATATTTAATCTTACATAGTAGGAAATAAGAAAATATTTTCTATACTATTCTAATAAAGTCATAAATAAAAGCTTTTTTGCATCACATAATTTCCTTGTTTTTTAAATAGTTTTATTATTTTAATTATTTGAAAAATAATTTTGAATAATAAATATGCAAAAAAGTAATTTTATTTTATCAAACATTCTATTAAAACTGAAGGCTACTTATATAAAAAAATGACTTAGTTTAATTTAGTTTCATTTAATGAAATGTAAAAAAATTAAAAATTACATTTGTCAAAACATTATCCCAACATATATAAAATAAAGTCTGTTATATCCACTATTATCCTACTACTGCTACAATGTGGTTTTGTAATGTAAATGTGTCAAGCAATATCTCATAGCATTCCTAAGAAAAATATTTGTTTTATATAATTATCATTCCAAATTTTTAAATTATATACATTATTTCGATATGTATTATAATATCTGTCTAAAAAATTAAATATATATAATGATGTAATTGCTAAAATGAAGAAATAAAATTACTTTATTTAAATTGCTTCTAATTGGAATCAATTGATTGCTTTCTTGCAATCAGTTATTATAATAAAATAAATTTGCTTTTTATTATTGTAAGAATTATTTTCAAAAGTCTTTATCTTGTGACTTCAATCAAGAATTTTCTCATATTTAACATCTTTCACTGAATATTATAATATGGTGCATACATGGAGGTTTGATTATCTTTTCTTTAGAATTACAGATTGACATTACCCTAGTACATTTTTTTTGATTATTTACAATAAGTATAACATCTTCTAATATTAACATGTAGTATATTTCAATACTTTGCAAATGTTAATAGGATATAAAAAGAAATGTAAGTTATGTGAATAGTTAATATATTGACACACTCTTTCCAAGATGATCAAGATTTGCCTATATAATTGCATTTAGATACAAAGATAAGATGTCCATTCTTCTCTTTCCAAAGTTTTTATCTTGTGAGCTTAGATTGAGAATTTATTTGTATTTAACTTCATCAATTGAATATTATAATACAACACTTGTGTAGAGGTTTGATTCCTTTCTCTTTAGAATTACATATTGACACTGTACTAGTAAAAAAATTTTGATTATTTATAATAAACATTATAATATTTAAATACAGGTGTACTTTATATCCCTGAAGTTTAGATGTAATTATAGGGGAATTAAACCCAGACTTTCAAAGTAGAAAAATTCCCATAATTTACAAAGCACAGACAAAAATTATTTACATTTAGATTACAAGAGGTATAATATTGCTAATCCTGAAAAAAGGAGCATAAACTTATAATATATGAGATAAATTCCAATTAATTTGAATTTTGCAAAATACAAATATACCTTGAAACATACTGAGTTAGATACCTGTTCAATTAAAAAAACTCTAATGAATTTAAGATATATAAAAATTTATATTGGTATTACATACTTAGTTGTTGCCATTGTGGGTTAAGTGAAAAATTCTAGGCTGACTTGAAAAAAAGCCTAAATTATTTTTTCACATATATATATTCAAATTGCAAATAAATTCAATTTATTTATCCCCACCCCCCTTAAAAAACAAGATTAAAAAAAATAATTATCCTTTATTTTTGAGAGGGAGTAGAATAAAAGTTAATAAAATTTAAAAATAATTAATCTTACTTGGGCACATAAAATATTAGACTAAAGATGATCTTTTTAAGCAATTACATCAATAATTAATAACATTTGAAAAATTAAAGTGTACTAGAAATTGCATTTTTTAGGGTACTGCTTTTAAGAATAGCTTCTACATATCTTCTTTACATGCATATAAAGCAACATGTCAATTTGATCTTAAAATACAGAAATTAATAAATGGATTTTGCTGTTTTCAACTGCATTTAATTAACTTAAGACAATTGTTTATTTGGATCAAATTTTGTAATTGATTTTTAACATATTTCTACTGAACAGATTTTCTTTAAATTTTGTGCAAGTTTGGTTTTAATGGCAATGTAATATAACAAGGCAATATTTAAGGTTTTGTGCAGCCTTATAGTATTAGTAACAATGTTGGTGGGCTACATTTGTAATTGCATTCAAATCAGTTTGATAAGTTTTGAGGCAAGTGCATTAGATAGTACAATATAATTTAATTTGAGAAGAAATTTTCAAGGCACTTTCAGCTAATTAAAATAGAAAGAAGAAAAAAGAAATGAAAGATAAATTTTAAATTTCCCTTTGGACTGTTTATGTAAAAACCTTCATTTTTTTTAAACGGATGCCTTAATAAAACAAAAATTTTCTCAATGTTTTAAATGCTTTTATTTTCATTTACATCAGATGAATATTTTTAAAAAATAAAAATAACATATACAAAAATATTTAATTTTTAAACTAATACATTGAAAACCAAAAAATATTTTTTTAATCACAATTTTGGTGTTATATGTAATTTTAATTAAAAGCATGTGACATCTATAAATTAATTATTTCAATCACTATTTTTTACATAATAGTAATTAATTTAATTAAATTATAAATGCCTCAATGTTTTAATTTAAAGTTTTCATATAGCAATAAAAATTGTAGTCCAAATATTTTGTGTTTTTAGAGCATTAATCCTCAAATTAAATAAAAGCATTTCTTAAAAAAATATGTATATATTTATATTTTTATGCATAGTACAATTTTAGGAAAGTTTTAGACTACTGAACTTTTCTGCCATACCAGTAGAAGCTTTCCTATAGTTAAAATACACATTAAATTTGTTTAGAAAATTTTGATTACAATGATAATAGTTTTAATACATCTTTGATTAAATTTAATAAAATTATATCACCATCATAAAAAAAAGTATGTAAAGCTTGGTCTACACTTGACCAAAAAGATTAAAAAAAACAATGTATAAGAAGTCAGTTCTAATGTAAACTTTAAGAAAAAGTGAGTAGTTCAATATTCATCAATTTTCTATACATAATAATATCCTGTCATGTATTTGAGAATAAAATATAAAATATTCCTTTCAGGTGTACATAAAGATATTGAAAAACATTCTTCATTAACTTGATAATTCTCATATTTTGTTGAGAATTGTTGGATATTTCTCTCAGAAAAAGTGTGGTAGTACCACTACTTTATTGGCTGCTTAACTATTATTTTAACTTGTGTTAGAATAGAATTTTTAAGTAATGTAGATTCTCCCATATAGCCTTTATTGATTCTTTAATTCATAGATGTTGTTCACTGAAGATTCTCATGTGTGGATTTAAATCACTCTCAATCCACTAATTTTTATGTTATTTTGCCAATTTCACATTTTTTATCAATAAAAATGTACTGTATGATGCTGCCACCTTTATAATTATTTTACAAGTAATAAGTCAATAATATTTAAATGTAATGTTACAACAATGAGATAAGACCTTCTTTTCAAGGTGTTGATTGGTTGTTTCTTATTCTAGAAACAAGTGAGTGCTTGTCAACAACTTTGACAGTTCTAATTTCTTTGTTTTGATTTTCAAAATGAAAATGTATGTTTTAGAGTATTTTTTTTACATATTTATTATTATTTTCATAAAATATTTTGAAAATATAATTATTTTAGAAGAATAATTCAAATTTTAATAAAAATTATTTACCTTTACATGAAAGTAAATTGAGAAAGAAGTCAATGACATAGGCTGCATTTTGTAATATATTGAGAAAGTATGTTTTTCATTGTCCATTATAGATTATTTTTATCAATTATAAATAGAAATTTTATTTTGAAAAAACTTTTGTTTACTTTAATAATCTAACAAATTAATAATTTGTTTTTAAAAACTAAACTAAAATGAGTATAATTTTAAAAGACAAATATATTTTACTGCTGATTCTGTAATTGACCAATCAAAAGTTTAGAACTTTAATTCACTTGGCCAATAGGGATTTTGAATTATTAATGAGTTAATTCTATCAACAAATTAAAAAAAATCTTCTTATTCTTTTCAAAAACTTTATTTTTTATATCAATACTGAACACACACACATATATATATATATATATAATGCCAACTCCAACATTTCGACTGTTTTTATCTTCTTACAGTCATTTTCAAGGATCTGCAGTAACAACATGAAATACATATTTATAAATAAACCTCAATTACATAAATATCTTCACCTTACATTAACATAACCAGTAATAAACATATTGATTTTACATAATTATATTTTACATAACTACCCTCATCTTACATCAACACAAACAATAACAAACATATCAATCTTATATAATTATATTTTACTTACATCTCTTTCCCACTACTATTTTTTATTACACTTCCTTTTCCATTATTTAACTACAAAACTTAAAATCATCCAAGAAACTTTTTATACAAATTTAAAAATCAACCTCAATTTTAAATGACCTCCCCTTTTTTAAATCTTATCTAAAAATCCTCTCAAAACTACATTCCTAATCTATAGCTTTAAATATTTTTATATATTTTTTAATTCGTTGATATTATTGGAGAACATATATAATTTAAAAGAAAAAGTGATTGTACATTTGTTGTGTTATAATATATGATAATGAATTAATTAAGAAAAAATCTGAAGAAGTCAGTATCTTATGGGCAGTCATCAAATAGCAATCATTTTTACTTTATCATTCTCAAAGCAAAGATATCTGTTGAGAGCATTATTCCTTTCATGACTATGAAACTTATTGCCTAACTTCATTACCTGTCAAAATTGACATGTTTTTAGAGTTTTTCAAATATTGTAATAATTAAAAAAACAAATGTCAGATTTTAAAGTAGAATTTCATAGAATTTTCATAAATCTGCAATCATTTGTCACATTAAAAAAAACTTAAAAAAAGAATTCTATCACTTTAACATCATTGATGATATTTATAGCTTTGTTCTTATTAATAAGCCAGTTTTTAAATATTTGAAAAGGTCAAATGTGATTCTTTGGAATACTGAAGTGAAAGGATGAGCACTTTCAAAAACTCTCACCAGGTAGAGTAAAGAAAAAAGTCAGAATTTATAAGTCAATCAAATGATTATTTTCTTTCTCATAACTTACATAAAGCATAATTTTTGCAAAAAAATTAAGCTATTTAACTTTTTCACTTTGAAAGCAGAGATATTCTTAGTGCCAAAATATAAATTGAAAGAAAACAATATGCAAAACATTTAGATTATAAATTATAATCTATCTTTCCACTTAAACAAAATTTGATTCTCAACATAAAAGTTTCCATATTATGCTTTTTAAAGCCTGTTTTAATTTATATATACATATACACACACTGTTTTCCAAGGTATTTCTTAATTTATATATGAAAATATACATGTAAACACACTTTTCAAAGCCTTTCTTAATTTATATATGAAAATATACATATCCACACACTAACCAATGAACTCACACTTAAATGGAAAGTTTTATGTTGTGATTCAAATTTTACTTTGAATATAAAAATAGGTTACAATTTATTATTATAACATAAATTTTCTATGCATTCTTTTCTTTGAATGCATATTTTGATTCTAAGAATATTCCTTCTTATAAAATAAAAAGTTTAAATAGCCTAAAACTTTTTTTAAAATTGTGCTATACTGAATCATCAGATAACACAAAGTCATTTTATTTATGAAAAATGTTTTTCCTGTATCTCTAAATATACCCTTCAGGTTGTTTTGTTATACTTAATATAAAACAATGTTGTAAATAACAAATTAAAAGAATAAGTTTTAAAATAGAAAAATCACCTTAAAAATAATATATCATTTTTTTAAATAAGCATTGTTAGCCGAGAGGTCATCACAACTGCCTTGCAAGCAAGTAGTTGGTTGCAGGCGGTTGTGGGTTCGCGTCCCAGCTGATGCTATAACATATGAAAGAAAGAGAAATAACTAATCAAAAAAAAAAGACATCAGTTTTTAGCTTTGGATAAAAAAAAGTATGCTAATAATAATAAAAAATTCCCAAATAAATTTGAATTTTGGTACAGATTACATTCAACCAACAAAATTATTTTTTAAAGTATAAAAATTCTACTTACAATTATAACAATAACAACAACAACAATAATAATAATAATAATAATAATAGTAGTAGTAGCAGTAGCAGTAGCAGTAGTAGTAGTAGTAGTAGTAGTAGTAGTAGTCGTAATAATAATAATAATAATAATAATAATAATAATAATAATAATAATAATAATAATAATAATAATAATAATAATAATAATAATAATAATAATAATAATAATAATAATAATAATAATAATAATAATAATAATAATAATAATAATAATAATAATAATAATAATAATAATAATAATAATAATAATAATAATAATAATAATAATAATAATAATAATAATAATAATAATAATAATAATAACTGTAAGAAAATAAAGAAGGTTAAGAAAATTACTTGCATTAAAGTGTATATGAATGAAGTATTATAAGTAATAATAATAATAATAATAATAATAATAATAATAATAGTAGTAGTAGTAGTAGTAGTAGTAGTATTAGTAGTAGTAGTAGTAGTAGTAGTAGTAGTAGTAGTAGTAGTAGCAGTAGTTTGGACATCTATATATTTTTTTAAAACAGTTGATATTTCTGATTTAATAATAGGTACTTTCTGTTTGACATTTGTAAATTTTCTCATTGAATAATTAAAAAAAATTTTTTTACATAGAAGATAAATTTATACATCATATACCTACTGAAAAACAAACCTTTAATTTAATTTATAAAAATAAATACATAAATTATGTGTAAAATTTTATTTCCAATTTTTCAAAACTCAAAGCCAATGTTTTTTTTTTAGGTACTTTATGTTAGGAACTAATATTAATCAAATCACATTTTAGTTTTTGCTGCCAAATCAACATGAAACTGTACACACAAACAGTACAGTTAGCTGACAATGAAGCACTCTAAGCCTACTAACACCAATGCAAGATCATATCATAAGTGATGAAATAGTTAGTCAGCATTTAGTTGCAGCTAATGTCTATTTAAAGTTTGTGTTATAACTCACTTATCATATATTGCTTTACAAATTTTCATGGTTAAAGAATACATAACTAAATGTAGTAAGATATTAAAAAGATTCTGTTTAAAAAAAATTACCCAGGCACTTCTATGAAATTGCATTCATCTTCCTTAAGAATAATGTGTCTTTGGAAGGCGTGAGTAGGCATTAGATAGGGATGTTATGCACAAACCTTCTGGTATCCATTGATTACTCTGGCTTGCACTAAGTGGCACTACTTTATGGAGGGTTTTGCCTGTTTTGATTACATTCCTCCTAAGATTTTCTTTCACCCTAAGTCTCATAAAAATAAATTTCCATTAAAATGTATTTTTGATTTCACAAAAAATATTATTGATAAAATTTCTTTAAAATTTTTTTAAAATTATGTTAATTTTGATCACTTTTTGGTCTCTTTTATTGAAGCCTTTAATAAAGTTAATGCTTTTTGAAGATGAGAATTGTGTTTAAGATCGTTTAGATATTGAAAATAAGTATCAGCCAATTTATCAATTGAAAAACACTAATGTCTTTATTTCTGTTTTGGAAAAACATGAATATTTGATACAATTAGTGTTATTTATTATTTGTTTTTATAAATAGAAGGTTAATGTTTTGTAGATATAATTATGTGTTTTATAAAATTAAAAAATAATGGATAATCAATAATAATTCTGCTATTTCTCTTTACTATATTCTGTCTATATTAATTTCATTAAGCCAATAAACATCACTTGACCACCATCTCTTATGCTTGTGTATAACTGTTGTTAAAACAGGAAAAACTCACTATATATATTGACACACACAGCAAGCTAGAGTAATCAATAGATGCCAGAAGGCTTGTACATAAAATCCCCATCTAGTGCCTACTCATCCAATATCCCCAGACTAGTTTCTGGCTTGTAGCCTTGCTGGAGGGTTGCATTAGATACTAAGATCTAGGTGCAGTGCTCTCAGATCCAAGGCTCCTCACTGATGAAGGCCACAAGGCAGAAACTAGTCTGGGGATATTGGATGAGTAGGCATTAGATGGGGATTTTACGCACAAGTCTTCTGGCATCCATTGATTACTCTAGCGTGCTGTGTGTGGCAATACATATAGTGAGTTTTGCCTGTTTTAATTTCATTGAGGATAGATTTATTAATCATTTTCTATTTCTTCGAAATTATTTATTGAATATCCTGATCATTGTCTGTTTGTTATTGATAGTGATAAAATGGAGGATTTTTTAATGGATTGAATTGTTTTGATTCTAATATTAAATATGCTTTTGGTACTTTTAGTTTTCAGTAAGTTAACATTTTTACATTTGAATGTTGATAAGATTACTGATATTTTATTTTGAGTCATTTTATTAAAAAAAATATGATAAAGACTGCAAATCATCTTGTGTTGTTAGCCAAGAGGTATCGCAGCCACCATGTAAGCAAGTAGTTGGTTGCAGACGGTTGTGGGTTTGCGTCCCGGCTGATGCTATGACACTTGGAAAAAAAAAAGACTGCAAATCAATCTTACAATCAGAAGAAAACTGCTTTGTTAAATTTTTGTTATAGATTTAATATTGTTGAAAGTAATGTTTATTTTTGCAAAAGATAATTTGTTTTTGGTTATATTGATTTGAGCTATCATTTATTAAAAATATTTAAAAATATTTGTAAACCTGTTTTTAATTCTTTAGGATTCCAACTCCAAAAGGACCTAACAAAAAATTCTCCATATTTGAACATTTTAAATTTACAATTAACATTGTCTATATCATATATTCATAATCTTTAAATTATTTATTACAAATAGAAGCTTTCAAATGATAGACATTCCAAAAGTTAATATTTAAACTTTGTAAAATCAAAAAATTAATTACTAAATTGAATTCTTAATTCTAAAAATAGCATTTAGCAGAATTTGATACAATTTTATCCATTCAAAAAGTTATATAAAATATTAAATATTTGAAAATTCCATTTCTTAAACTCAATGAAATTTAGGGTTAGGCATCATTAAAGTAAGAAAATATATCTTAAAATTAATAATTAAAGTTATTGTTATAAAATTTTAAAAGAAATTCCTTTACAAATATTAACAAAAATGCATTCTTGTTACCCAGTCGAAATTGCTTCCACTTTGTTTTAATAAATTTTTCTGATTTTCTTTTTAATTTTTTTTTTAAAATAAAATTTATTTATAATCCCATAAGCCTTTGGTTTAAAGCAAATATTTAATGAAAATATAACATGTAAATAAAATACTAAAAATTGTAATTTTGTTTTCAAACACAATTTTTTAATTACTGTATTTGCTTTCAGGATAAACAATCCACCAATCCGAAATTTTCTTTTCTGTTGATATCAAAATGGGATAGTCTTAAAGTCTTTCCTATGCAAATTATGTATTATAATATGTACCGTTTATTTATATATGGTACAAATATATTGGCATTTGGTAAAAGCTAAAAAATAAAAGTAAATTTAGATTTTTTTTTGAGTATAATTTATTTTGTTTAAAAAAATGTACAAAAAAGGTTAAATTGTTCTTTCATATTTTTTTTATGTAATTAGAAATAAAAGTTAGAATTGGAGAGAACAAAAAAATTCCAAAAGTAAAAAGATAAGCTAAAAGAAAAATATTTTAGCTAATTAAAAATGGCCGAAGGATTTGCTAAAAAAAGAGAACTTTGTAATGTAAATTTTATAAGAAATTACCAGATTAATTATCAGCATATATTTTTGATAAACAAAAGGATGTGCAGAAGTCAGAAAACTGGACCTCTGGTATAAAAGCCAGAGACCAGTTTGATGAACGTTTTGTTTTTGTTTGTTTTTTCCTTTGGCTGGTTTTGGATTATTAAATCCAAGATCACTTCATGATGAAATAATCCTTCATGCAGGAGTAGACTGGGGCTTCAGCTGACATTGTTAAGATGGACACTAGAAAAGCTTCTGTGACTAGCCTTCGGAATAGACTACAAGATCAATTTATAACCATTGGCTGAGCTTATTCTAACCCAAAAAACTATGCATAGTTATCTACTACAACTTTCTCACTAAACTTACTGGTAAGCTATGACTCTTTATTATTCATGATTGTGACTAAATTGTCAACAAACCATTTTGCAAACAACTTGTAAAAATAAGCTTATAATAGGATCCTGATATAGACTTTCATGTTATTGTTCAAGAGACTCTTGTTTGCCCCAGAACTTTTTAATTAATTATTTAACTGTTATGTTTTTTTATTATTGTTTCACATCTGGATTAGTGTGTGTTCTCTCCAATTTATTTAATTAATAATTTCCTTTAAACATTTTAATCTGTTAGAATAAAAATATTTCTAATATCAATTTTCCTTGTACATTATTAATAATAGTTATTAATGTCTATTATTAACTTTATTAATATTAGTGTAGTGAGATTTAAAAATATCATTTACCTTTGCCAATATGTTTAATAAGTTCCAGAAAAAAATAATATTTAAAAAAAATTTTTTTTAGTTACGGTAAAATCTAATACTGCCTTTTGAAAACATTTTTTTCTTTTTAATCTACGAGTTACGATATGTTTGACACAGAATCAGTGAGTCTAATCGACTCTGGTGCCCTCATTTATAAATTAAAAGCTGATTCAGCTCACAATTGTAATCGTAAGAATTCTAGGCCGAGTTGATCAGGAAATATAGTTATGTTTTTTTAAGAAATAGAAATACAACTTTCTTCTTTTTGACATAACTTGATCAACTCATGCAGTTTATATGTGTATAGAGGCATAGCAAGATGGAAAACATTATAATAATATCAAATATATCCATCTAATGCTGCCATCTTCAGATGGTTTTCAACTTATATGGTTAAATTGATTTCTTCATTATACTAAAACAACATACAATAATATAAATTTTTTGATTTGAATTCTTTTTTTTTTTTAAGTGTCATAGCATCGGCTGGGACACGAACCTGCAACCCGGGCAACTGCCTACAAGTGCAAGGCATTTGCACTGACCTCTCGACCATCAATGCAATTTATCTTAAGAATTGACAAGATTTTAATTAAATGTCAGTTTGGAACTGGCAAAATTAAAATATCTTCTGAATGTTTTGAAATTTATAAATATGTATTTTAATTGACTGACTCACGATCAAAATTTCTTTTGTTTCTTTGGCAATCTCAGTCATTATTATATTCCTACTCCCAATTACAGAGTAAATTATCACTAACATTATACATAAAATAATATTTATTTTAGTCTCTTGGATAATTAATTTATGCTATGTGCTAAATGCATGTGTGCACACACATATTGTTCAAATCTTTATCAATTAATTAATTCATTGCCCATTCACAGTACACAATAAATATTTAGTAATTTTATCAAATACATATATCAACTATTTTTACCTTTTCAGACAGTTTATTCTAGTAGCACATGATAAAGACAGTTTGTACATTTTTTATTATTTTTTTCTTTATTTTTATGCAGTGCTTCATCCTAACTAATATGTTTTACCCTAACTAATGTGGAATGCACTCAGGTTGATATGGTTATAATATATTTAAGAATAACTTATAATTATGTAAATATTGCAGATAATATGTAATAAAATAAATTCTACAAGAATATATGGAGAATTATCAATTATTATGATAATACATTTAGGTATAAAACATTTTTAACTTTTTGCTGAGCCAAACTTTTGATACAATGTATCTTTGTCAAAGCATGACTATAGTGAATATTAGCAAATACAGTGTGTGTGTATATATATATATATGATAAACAAAAATGCAAGTTAAAAAACTTGCTAACGCTTGTATTTATGTCCACAGATGGCATTCTACCAAAAACACTGATCAAGCGTATGTTTTGTTTACATAAACGTCAGAGTAGCATTCACTATCTCTAACTATAATTCCACTTTCAGATCATGATTTCAAGCTATTTGCTATCATCAGTGAAAGACAGGAATAAAGAAACTAGATCTAAATACAAACTCTGAGCGTTTATGAAACAATTTCTATTCAGCTTGCAAGCGTTTGTATTTAGATCTAGTTTCTTTATTCCTGTCTTTCACTGATGATAGCAAATAGCTTGAAATCATGATCTGAAAGTGGAATTATAGTTAGAGATAGTGAATGCTACTCTGACGTTTATGTAAACAAAACATACGCTTGATCGGTGTTTTTGGTAGAACGCCATCTGTGGACATAAATACAAGCGTTAGCAAGTTTTTTAACTTGCATTTTTGTTTATCATAAATGTACCTTTGAGGTCTTTCTTGCAATGATATAGATTGCAGAGGCTTCTACTATGTGGTGATGCTGAACTGAGATCAGACCCATATAGCTATCTGGTTTGCTATGCTGAGTTTGAAGACATTACGTGTCTAAAAAATTCACGCTTGCAAGCTGAATAGAAATTGTTTCATAAACGCTCAGAGTTTGTATTTAGATCTAGTTTCTTTATTCCTGTCTTTCACTGATGATAGCAAATAGCTTGAAATCATGATCTGAAAGTGGAATTATAGTTAGAGATAGTGAATGCTACTCTGACGTTTATGTAAACAAAACATACGCTTGATCGGTGTTTTTGGTAGAATGCCATCTGTGGACATATATATATAATATCAAATAATATAAGTATAATAACAATATTCACTAGAATAAAAACTACAAAATTTTAAAAAATGCCTGTATAAAATTAAAGATTAAAATTCTTTGCTATAGCTAGCTTCGGCTACTTAAGATGGCGGAATACGCCAAAGCTAGCTATAGCAAAGAATTTTAATCTTTAATTTTATACAGGCATTTTTTAAAATTTTGTAGTTTTTATTCTAGTGAATATTGTTATTATACTTATATTATTTGATATTACATATTTTGTCTGAAATTTCTACATGCCTTATAGTAAAATGGTTCCGTGGTTATTGACTGAATGGCGAAGGAATTATAAACATTTTATTAAACTTTCACAACAGGATTGAATTTTTAAAACTTTGTCAAAACAGTAATGTTTATCCGAACTTTTGTTGCTTTTATTATTGCTACTTAAGATGGCAGAATACGCCGAAGCTAGCTATAGCAAAGAATTTTAATCTTTAATTTTATACAGGCATTTTTTAAAATTTTGTAGTTTTCATTCTAGTGAATATATATAATATAAATAAAATGTCTGTTAATTAAAACAAAATTGTAATTCTAATAAAAATAATCAATTGAATGGTAATAAACTATTATAAACAATCCTTATTTGGTTAATTTCTTAAACCTGCCTCAACTGCCATTAATTTTTTTAAAAAAAAAGCAAAGCAAACATCATCAATTCAAATCCCACAAATCTTGGATTTTAATGTTAGCAGTTTGTCTATTTATTAAATGCATTTTATTCCTATTTATAAAAATTGCCTCCTTAATTTTTCTTTTATTATGGTTTCTTTCTTCATGAAGAATTTTCACACTTTCAAAATCAAATTTAAATTTATATTTGCATTGTTTTTCATGATCAAAGAAAACTGAAGGAGATATTAAATCACATTATTCTTACTTTTTATATGCTTATATAACAATGTCATATATCAAATTTTTTGTGACTGTATGCTATCATATATAGCTGAATTTAGTGCAGTATTGAGAAAAGATTGAAGAAGCATGAATTGTTATATAAGCATGTAAAAAGTAAGAATAATGATGATTTAATATCTCCTTCAGTTTTCTTTGATCATGAAAAAACATGCAAATATAAATTTAAATTTGATTTTGAAAGTGTGAAAATTCTTCATGAATAAAGAAACCATACAATTTTTATAAATAGGAATAAAATGCATTTAATAAATAGATAAGCTGCTAACATTAAAATGCCAGATTCAAGGGATTTGAATTGATGATGTTTGCTTCTGCTTTTTTTTAATTAATGGAAGTTGAGGCAGGTTTAAGAAATTAGCTGAAAGTACTTCTGCAGATTTAAGGGTTGTTTATAATAGTTTATTACCATTCAATTGATTATTTTTATTATAATTATACATATGTATTATGTCAAACATCTGACATTTATTTATTTGACCTTTCTTCATTTATAAAATTACATTAATGATTATTAATAATCATTTAATAGACTAAAGATTTATTAGACTAAAGATTATAATATCATTCCTAATCCAGATATAAACTTTAATTCCAGTTCAATGTTAATATATCCGATTTGATTATAAAACATAACAACATGGTATTATATTAAGCCAATTAACATCACATGACTACCATCTCTTATGCTTGTGTATAACTGTTGTTAAAACAGGAAAAACTCATTATAAGTATGCCAAAAACAGCAAGCTAGAGTAATCAATGTATGCCAGAAGGCTTGGGCATAAAATTCCCATCTAGTGCCTACTCATTTAATATCCCCAGACTAGTTTCTGGCTTATGGCCTTCATCAGTGAGGAGCCTTGGACCTGAGAGCACTACATCTAGATCTTAGGATCTAATGCAACCCTCCAGCAACCACCTTTCATCTCCATTTAACTACAAAACTATGAGCCTTAAACTGAAAACACCTTAATGTTTCCAATTCAAGCCCATCAGCTTATATAGTTATATGGGTCTGAACCCAGTTCAGTTCCCATACATTTTGGTGTCTTTGGTTCTTTAATAACCATAGCCACCAATATCCTATTAGGCAGGATTGGTTTTAAGCCAATAAACATCACATGACCACCATCTCTTATGCTTGTGTATAACTGTTGTTAAAAAAACTAGTCTGGGAATATTGGATGAGTAGGCACTAGATGGGGATTTTATGCACAAGCCTTCTGGCATCCATTGATTACTCTAGCTTACTGTGTTTGGCTTACGTATAGTGAGTTTTGCCTGTTTTAACAACAATTATTCACAAGCATAAGAGATGGTGGTCATGTGATGTTTATTGGCTTAAAAACAATCCTGCCTAATAGGATATTGGTGGCTATGGTTATTAAAGAACCAAAGACACCAAATTGTATGGGAACTGAACTGGGTTCAGACCTATATAATTATATAAGCTGATGGGCTTGAATTGGAAACATTAAGGTGTTTTCAGTTTAAGACTTGTAGTTTTGTAGTTAAATGGAGATAAAGGTGGTTGATGGAGGGCTGCATTAGATCCTAAGATCTAGATGCAGTGCTCTCAGATCCAAGACTCCTCACTGACGAAGGCAACAAGCCAGAAACTAGTATGGTGATATTGGATGAGTAGGCACTAGATAAGGGATTTTATGCACAAGCCTTCTGGCATCCATTGATTACTCTAGCTTGCTGTGTGTGGCATACATATAATGAGTTTTGCCTGTTTTAATGGTATTATATGTATGCACAGAAGTTTTGTGGGTCAAATTGTTATAGGCATTAAGGATATAAAACTCATAACAAACAATAGTGCATATCCCTAAAGAGCAGTTTGCTATTGCTTGTGATGTTCTAGAGAATATTTAAATATTCAAATGCACTGCAGACTTTTATTAAAAATATATGTTTTTATATAATACATTCTAGAGAATATTTAAATATTCAGGTGTAAAGCACACTTTTATTTAAAATATATATGTTTATATAATACTTAATTGTTATGGCCGTGATTTATTGTTACAACCCTTTATTACATGTTGAAATTTATATTTATATTATAATATATTGAACACCTTTAAATATATTTTTTCAAGACTTATTAAGCAACTTTTTTTTTCACTGCAGATTATTGTTATAAGTAACCAATTTAGCATTTACAATTATTGTTAATGCAGATAAACTTGGGATAAGATGAAGATTGCTTCTATCTTTTATAATGATTGTTTAATATGGTCATACTTCTGAATACAACCACAAGGAAAAAGTGTGATAGGCATAACATATTCACCAATAACATCTTAAATGTTTTTCAGAAAGCCTTTGTTGTTGATTTGATTGATATTGAGTGTCAAGAGGCAAGAATCCTTTTCAATCATTGTAGTATATATATATATATATATATATATATATATATATATATATATATATATATATATAAGCCTAAAGCTAAACTAGTCAATATAATAACCAAATATTGTCCCAAATTCACAATTAAATCAGGCTAGCCAAAGAAATAAATTCAAAAGCACAACAAATGGTTTTATCACTACAATCAGTCTTCTCAAGTGCAAAGGACTAATATATACAAATAAGGAAGTATGCTGGAAAGATGTAGAGAAGACAGGTTAAAGATCAGAGAAGATGGATTGAACTTGTTTTTATGATAACAAAAATATATTTAGAGTTAATATACTCATCATTTATTATTAATTTTTTTGCAAAATTATTAAAAAATTGTTTCTTAACAAGTATGTGAGATTTCCTTTTAGAATTTATTTGAATACATTATGCTTTTTATCAGAAAATCAGTTTTCTGAAAATTAACTGACATCAATAATAAAGTCTATCCTATCAATAATCTTTTTTTTTATTATTTTTGTTGTTTTTATAATTAAAAGTTGGGTAATACTATTTCAAAACCATTTTTTTAATTTAAACTGAATATAACTTAACCTTACAGCTATGCATATTTTGTTTGACCAATTGGATCAAATTTTCAAATTTTTATTTTATTAAATTTACATTTATTCTTTAATAGAATTTCAGAAATGATGAATTATTTGCTAGGAATATAAGTTTTCATATAAAAATTGTTCTTTGCAAATATAAAAAAGACTGGAATACATAATTGTAATGATAAGTTTTTTTCTTATTGAATGATAATCTCATTATTGACAAAAATATTTAAAAAGATAGATGTGGTTTCTAACACAGGAATACATTTTATTCAGATCAGAAATTCTATCTGAAATTCTACTTATAATTATTAAAAATAGACAAAATACTTATATGGTTAATATGCATATGTTCCAAGTTATAGCTGTATATTATTGACTTCTTTTGACTTATCTTCTTTTAAAAATAAATATTTTCAAATAAAATGTAAATCTAATCACATTATTTTTCTTAAAAATAAATATTACCCAATTATTTTACTAAAATAATCACAAATATGTAAACAAACTAAAAAATATGTTTTTATTTTACAATAGCATGAACATTTCCAAAAACTATTGTAAGTTCTCTTGTGTGGATAAAACAATAAATTATTAATCATTTGACATTCTCAACTTATTGTATGCTTGTTTGTATTAGATTTCTTTGAGTAATATTGATATTTTGAAAAAAAAATTTTATAAATTAATATTATTTTAGTTACTAACTTTACCATAAAATAAATTTATAATCGGCAAAATAACACTAAAGATAGTCACAAGAGAGTGACATAAAGTTAGCAAGCCAGAACCATAATCACATTCTCTGAAAAACCTTGGGAGAAATCACAAAAAAAGGACAATTAAATATAGATATTTTGGAAAATATTTTTTTTAATTAACCTATGGAGATATTGAAGAAAGTGCTGAAGCTGATTGCCCTGTACAGCCAACTATTGAGATATTTCATTATTTTTTTGTATCACAAGGTTAACATATACTTTAGTCTGATATTTTAATTCCAAATAAAATCTAAAGATGCCAGGATAATCAAAAATGTGGTGATTTCAAACAAATTTTGACAAGCTTTGATATATTTGGTCATTGTTATAGAATTTCATATGCTTTGTGAAATTACTTCAAGAAAATTTTTTGAATAACTAAAACCTTGCTTTTTTTGAAAATTTATTAATTCTTTAACTCTATCACAGTTCAAAATCCCTATTGGCTGAATGAATTAAAGTTCTAAACTTTTGATTAGTCAATTACAGAATCAGCAGTAAAAAAATTGTCTTTTAAAATTATACTCATTTTAGTTTAGTTTATGAAAAGCAAATTAATGTCATATTATTAAAGTAAATGAAAGTTTTTTCAACAATAAATTTCTATTCATAATAGATAAAATAATCTGTGAAAGACAACATAAAACATATTTTTTGTAATCTATTACAAAGTGTACCTACGTCATTGATTTCTTTCTCAATTTACTTTTGTGTAAAAGTAGATAATGGTTACTAAAATCTGAACTATTCTTCTAAAATAATTATATTTTCATACATATTTTATGAAAATAATAATAAGTATGTAAAAAAATATTCTAAAACATACATTTTCATTTGGAAAATCAAAACAAAGAACTCAGACCTGTCAAAATTGTTGACAAGTGATCTCTATTGTAGAGAATGAGAAACAACCAATCAGTGACTTGAAAGACAGGCCTATCTCATTGTTATAACTTTAAATTAAAATATTGTTGATTTTTTAGTTCTAAAATAATTTTAAAGGGGCAGCATAATACAGTATGATTTTCTTGATAAAATAAATGCAAAATTGGCAAAATGCCATAAAAATTAGTAGTTTAAGAGTGAGTTAAAGCTGATGATGTTCATCTCTGGAGAATACAGGGAAAAGATTAACTCTCATATTTATTAGAAAATCCAACTAGTTTTCTTCTAAAAACACTGTTGATATACAGTTTTATATTGGATTAATGTTATCATAAGTGATAAAGACTTCTGTTTTTTATAATGTAGAATTTCCCATAATGCTTTTATTGATTTTTTTTATTTGAAAAAAATCTGAAAAAGTCAGTATGTTGTAGATAGTTGGCTTAGATATAAGGGATTCTGCAATTGTTTTCCACAGGAAAAAAACACCTTCTGGATGTTTACTTTCTTGTAGTCTACTTTTCATGCAAAGATTTTAGTATAAATGAAATATGATTTTTGCTTATTTATAATATATTTTTGATTATTTTTATTCACTAATTGATTAATAATTATTTAAAATAAAAGAAATACACATGTAAACTTTCAATTTATTCATTTATCTTTTATCTTTAGAAATAAGTTAATAAACTTGACTGTAATATGATAAAAAACAATAATGTTCATTATGTCATTATCACTCAGAAGTAAACAGGCAAAACTCTTCACACAGTAGTGCCACCCTGTGCCAACCAGAGTAATCAATGGATGCCAGAAGGTTTTTGCATAAAATTACCACCTGTGCCAACCAGGGTAATCAATGGATTCCAGAAGGGTTTTGCATAAAATTCCCATCTAGTGCCTACTTATCCAATATCTCCAGACTAGTTTCTGGTTTGTGGCCTTCATCTGTGAGGAGCCTTGGATCTGAGAGCACTGCAGCTAGATCTTAGAAACTAATGCAACCCTCCAGCAGCCACCTTTTATCTCTACTTAACTATAAAACTATGAGAATGAAATTGAAAACACAATAATATTTTCAATCTAAGCTCAATAGCTTATATAGTTATATGGGGCATTCATTAATTACTCTGGTTGGTGAAGGGTGGCACTACTGTATGGAGAGTTTTGCCTGTTTAATAACAGTTATGTGCTAGCATAAGAGATAGTGATCATGTGATGTTTAGTGATTTATCTATCAGAATTGACATGGTCTTAAAATATTTTCAAATATTGTAATTATTATAATAAAAAAATCAGAATTTAAAGCAGAATTTGATCATTCACATTTAAACAAATATTTCATTCATTTTCTGTAAGAGTGTTTGCACTAACTTAATTGATGATATATATGATATATTGTTCTGATTTACAAATCAGCTTTTAAATACTTAGAAAGATCAAATGTGATTTTTTTAGAATATTATTCATTTACAAAATTAAATTTAAAAAAAAATGAAGTCCAACTTATTGAGTTTTGATATAAAATAAAGGTTGAACATTTTCAAAAACTTTCATCAGATGGAACAAAAGAAAATATCAAATTGTTAACCTGTTAAGATACACAATTATTTCTGCACAATAATTGTGTCATAATTATTAAATATCAAAAGAATACATAATAACACACTTATTTTATATGTGTATGTTTTATTTTAAAAATGGTAGGGAATAAATGCTAGTATAATGTTAACAAGACAACTTACAGAGTTTGACAAACACACCTTTTCAAACTGTTCATTAACATATCATTATCAAATATCTGTTAGAATATATTACAATATTACAAAAATTATAAAAAATTGATATTTTAAAGCATAATTTTATAGTTATCACATAATAATATTTATTTATTCACATTTTAGGCACAAATGTCAATAAAAAAAGTTGTTGATTTTATAAAATCAATGTGTTTCTTATTTTTTCATTATTTTCAAAGTACAAATATGATTTTTTAATCAAGTGTTAGTAACCGAGAGGTCAGTGCAGCTGCCTTGCAAACAGTTGCTTGCAGACAGTTGTTGCGGGTTCACTTCCTGGCATATGCTTTGACATATGGGGGGGGGATGATTTTTTAGAATTTATTATTTTTGTAAATATAAATTTCTTCCTTATAAAGTCCAATTTATTATATTCTGATAAAGAATAAAAACTATAATAAAAAAATTTATACTAAATTCTAATGCCAAAAGTTTACCAAACTCTTACTAGGGGAACAATTAATTAAATAATTTTTTTTAGCCTGAAAACTAAAACAACATTATTTGTCTTGATTACTTATTTTAATTATTATTTGTTCGGTTTTTTAAATCTGAAAAACTGAAATCTTATTTTTTAAGAAACAATTGTTTTTAAATTTATGGCTCTCTTTTTTTATTAAATGAGAATAAGTTGTATTTTTTTTTCTTTAAAAAGTGCTACTAAATAAAAATTAAACCACTAAACATCACATGATCCATTGATTACTCTGGTTTGCACTAAGTGGCGCTAATGTATGGAGAGTTTTGCCTCTGTGTTAAATAAAAATCTAGAAAGTAAAAGATTACACACTATATATAGTATATTGAATAAAAGCATACTTAAAAAATAAAAAATAAATTAAATCATTCATATCCATGTGGGTAAAGAGTTCTGTTCTGACATAATTGACAAGTGTTCAATTCCCTGGCATATCTGATGAGGCCATGTTTAAACCAAAACATATATTGTATAAGATATTAATCTGTTTATTTTATTTTAGAAAATGACAAACAATATGAAACATCCAATCTGCATTATTGAGAGCTAAAATTCATTTCTATTTGCTTATATATATATATGTACATAAGCCCAATTTTAAATTTATATATTTAATATATAGGGTATATGAGCACAGACTTTCACACACGAACACATATATGTCGAAAAGATAAATAATCACCAATATACGTATTTCATACTAAACCAGCAATCAATCACCAGTTGGTCCAGATTATCATCTCTACACATATATGCAATAAGTGCTCAGATATATATTAAGATAGCCAATCTTCATACTTTAATGGACAGACTTCAATCCACTCCACACTCCAACTCTTCAACCGTTCATCCAATTGAAAATCTAATGATGAAAAGCTTTTTAAAAGCAACGACCAACAAACAAACCTTTAATAATACCCCCTGAAATGTTATATGATATGTACACCTTTAATTACATATTTTAAATATATTATTCCAAAATAGTATATATATGTAGTATTTTTTAGAAAGCTAGCAAAAGAATACAATATTATGAAATATTAGAAAGATCTTTGTTATCAGGAAACTATTTGGACCCTAAATAACCCGTTTTCTAACCGTGAACTGGATAATATTTATTTTGTAAAAAAAAAAAAAAAAATCAACTCAAACTCTAATTTTAGTCATTATGTATCTATTACGTAATTTGTCTACATGAGATTGAGAATGGATTAAAATATTCTTGCATAAAGAGCACATAATATTAGATGCTATATATATATAAACTTGAATTGAAAGCTTTTCATCTTTAAATAGAGTAATTAAAAACTGATACGGCTTCAATACAACACACACACACACACACACACATCTATTTTATTTTATTAAAACGATAGATGTCATTTTAAAATAATTTTATTTCATTAAAATTTTCCCGTCCAGATTTTTAATTCTCTAGAGTTTCAAGGAGCAATAAAGGAAAAGTGTATTCTTCTAATTCTTCATTGTATTTTATCGGTTAAATCTCTTTTTAATGTGGATCTTTATTATATCAATGATACCGCATTTTACATAAAAGTTTGCTTAGACTGCGATGTACTCCCTGTTTTATCTCTGACGTCATTGCTTCTGGATATAATTATATATTTAAAGAATATCAACTCCTACCTTTAAATCATTAATATTAAAAAGAAATATTTCTGAATTAGCCTTGGAAAATAATTCAACGAAGGTTGATAAAGTCATCATTTTTAAAGGAGAAGCCGGGATTTTCTGGGGTTGCCAGCTGCCTACAAATCGTTCCGATTGGACAGAGATCACGATGGGGTCCCATCTGCCGCTATAATTTCGCACATGCACAAAATTATAATAATGTTCAAAATTAAAAAAGAAAGATTCTATAATAAAATAAATTTGAAATAGATATCGTATAAATATGACTGAAATTTAAAACTATTCAATATCTTTATAATGAAAATTATTAAATAGTAAACTCGATGGAATTTTAAATATAATAAATAATAAGTAGAATGTAATTTAAAAAAAATTCTCAAAAAACCTTTAAATGTACGTAATTTTAAATAACTCATACGATTTTTATATTAGTAAAAATTCATACTATATTATTAATACTATAAATGTTAATATGTTTATTTATCTAAGGTTCAATTTTCGGCGAACAGTAGATAGATCTTCGCGGTATCAAATCAACTCAAATTATGAAAATAGTCCATAAAATGGATTTATTAAAACAATATTTATGTGTTATTATTTAAAAGAAGACTTTTATTAACAATACATACAAAATAGACTCGTAAATATTAAAACAATTACTATTTTAATTATATTATTCTTTCTTTTTATATATAAATTCGGTGCATTAACAAATACAGTGCATTTATTATATATATTGACTATCTCATAATTTTTAAAAAAAAAGTATTTATGCACACTTTTAAATTGCCTATATAAGTATTCACCTATATTCTTTTTTACCTCATTTAAAGTATTGCGCAGATTCATGACTTTAAATATTACAGTCTTTCCGGGATAATTAATCGCAATTGCTTTAATTCCTAATCCACACTTTATGGATACATTTTTTAACTTTATATATACATATCTTCAGCGATCTGGCCGTGAAAGCTTTTATTGGCGGTAAACACTATGATTAATTAATAGGAGGACATGTGATTATATTGTCAGAGATATTGTTTAAACAAAAAATGTGTGAGTAAGTGTGTGTATTATTTTTTCAGTTTGCAACGAGATCAGGTGAGCTTACGATTAGGCAATATAGTAATGGTCATTGTAAGTAATACTTTGATGTTACTTGTCACCTGTTCAATGTAATATATTCTAAGATCACATTTTTGCATATACTTGTAGAAATAGATTAAAACTAAAACAATCTTAAATAACCCATATCAAAACAAAGTCTTGTTCCGCATTCATCCATTGAGAAACGGTGAAGAAAAAGACATTACTTACTAATTTGGTGTATGATTTTTTTTTATTTATTACTTTTCCTATTTTGTTCTGCTCTCTATCTAAGAATAGATAAATACTCCTTTTCTGACTATTAATTGAACTAAATTCGCTATTGTTTGATTAACTAAAAAAATCAGCTCACTTAAATATATATATATAAAGTTATCGCAGATTCGAACCCAGGTTGAAAGTTGGAGGGATGTTGAGATTTTGTATTGAAGTAGTCTTTAACCATTACAATATACACAAACACGATGCTTATGCATATTATATTAAATCTTTCTAAGACAAAGAAAGTTCTGTAAAAACATATATATATATTGTTATTACGATCTTGATAAACAAATGTCAACCTTTCTGCTGCCACAACTTTGGATACCAATCAATTCAGATAAATATATTAATGATTATTACTAATTATTTATTAGACTAAAGATTAATATATCATTTCTAGCTTATTTGTCTTTTTCAAATGACTTTATTCATGTTTAAAGAATATGTAGTAAAGTGGAAGCTTTTAATATATGTAAATTATATGCATTATATTATAATGAATTATGCAAATGTAAAATTTATTCCTATAGAATTCTGCTTGACAATTGAATAGTATAATAATTTGTATTTAGAAGATGATTATTATCAGCAAACGAGTATTAGTTAGTTAGCAATATCACATTTATTGTTTCGGAATTACACCTGCGTTCCAGCAGAAAACTTGAAAAAGGTAGCATATGCGTATCCTCGCAAATATACAGATACAAACATATAAATACGTATATATAATTTTAATATATGACTACGTTTATTTTAATTTGTAACTTATTTTAATACAGATAAATAGAATGCGAACACACCCTCATGTGGATACAATTCGTCTCATATATTACACACACTGGGCATACTCACATGCGTAAATGCGTTATACATATGTAAATGTAAAGGTATATACGTGCATGATTATATGAAAAATTAGTTCCATTTTTTATGGATCTATATTTTTTGACTGAAATTGTTTAATGAATGCTGTTTTTTTTTAAAATTAGTATTATTATAAGAATATTACGGACAGATATAAATAAAAAGTATAGCAGTAGAATATAGTTCGCATTTATACTCACTAATAAAAGAAAAAAAAAAACGTTTGGCCTTTATAATGTTTATAATGCAATCCAAGACTATATTTCAGAATTAAAAAATTATAATAAAAATCAATAGAGAGAACGAAACTTCAAGTATGTGTATTATACAAGAATTATATATATTTTTATTAATATTTTAAATAAGTAGACTAATATATATAATAATAATCAAGAATATGTTAAATATGTTGTGTATATAACATTAATTTCTACCTAAACAGCGTTTTAATTAATTGATAGAAACTATTAGCAAGCAATAATGAGGCTTTTATTAAAGATTAAACTGTTGAACGAAGATAAGAAGCGCTCATTTTTTCCCCCGCAATAAAATAAATTGTATTACTATTAATTTAACAATATGGCGTCTTTAAACACCATTTTGATAAATATTCGGTAATAAAAATACGCTACACATTTTGAAGGCTAATAAACGGAATCTTTCTAAATCTATTTAAAATTTGCTGTTTATTTTGAAAGTAACTCAATTAGTTAAATCCGATTTAGAGGTTTAGATTTTCAAAGTTGAGATTTATAGAGAAACGGAATGCTAGCTTGAATATCCTATTTGGCTTGTGAATGAAGTCTTTTCATTCAGCCAAGGGCTACGGTTTAACTTGTCGAACAAGCCTAACAAATAAGTGAAATGTCGCGACGCCCAAATCTTATAAGCTTGTCTTGAGTTTTTTTTTTAAAGTAAAAAAAAAAATTTAACACACTAATACGAATTTAGTCTATTTTTAATTATTGAAAATATTCTCTACTTTGTAGCTTTATCCACTAGTCAAAACGAATTTTGTTTTAGTCGGCAAAAAAAAGCTTTGTGAATTTAAGTACAACGTTTTAGTTATTTCACGCTATTCTATTTGCTCAAAGATAAAAACAAATCGAATGTTTTATACAAAGAGTGAAAGTAGCTACCGACAATATGCTAAAAAAATAAATAAACGATCTATCTTCTATATCTGTATTGTTTTATTAAGACCTGTAATAGATAAAGTATTATAAACTCTTCTATATCTTTATCACTTTCTTTTCAAAGTCGATCCATAAGATAATATTTTAAAATAACGCATGCACGTTTGATTTTATTACTATCACTATGAATAAATAATAAAACTACTTTTTTTCTTTGTGACTCATTTTATTTGAAGGGTCTCGTGGCACCGTGGCTGGCATAACTGGCTGCAGTGTCACGACTTGGGATTCAAATCCCAGTGTATAAGTTATTCATTGTTTATTCGTACACTAAATATTGATACTTGAGACAATAAATACATAAATATTATAAGCATTTTTACTATTCTAATAAATAAGTGCGAACACACATATAGATTCAGACATATTTACAAGAGATAAAAATAAGAACTGCACTATTATGTTTGAGATTTTGTTACTAGAAAACTAAATTATTATTTTCCATTTAAAAGTTTGTTTTATCGTCTTTTTTCAATCATCTTTTTTTTTTTAAACCAGGACCAAAGTTTTGTTTTGTTTTTTTAAGAAGAAAAAAAAATTGTTATACTACAAAACGAATAAGCAAAAACTCTTATATTTATGTATGGAATGCTTTCTTGTGCAAGAACGTTTTATGTTTTTATAAAAGGCATAAAATTTCAAAAAGTCACAGAATTTTGCAATTAGAAGATTAATAAAACCGATTAATATATAATTTAGTTGTTTAATTAATTTATTTATTTTTAAGAAATTTTCAATAACTGTAAATATGTTTTTTCATTTATACGCACTCGTAGTTAAATTACCCCCCCCCCCCGCCCTTAGTTTGATGCCGTGGTAGAGTGGCAAAATTTGGAACTCAATGTGCTTGGACTGTGGCCTACGCCAGGTACTTCCAATCCTCAATTTTCAAATAAACTCCTAAGCAATAAATCATTCGATTTATTTATTTATATATATCATACTTTTCTTTAGAATGGTGTTAAAAATGTCTTAATTCTGCCTCAGGTAATTTATAGACCATGTTGTCTTTACCTATATCTTCTAACTGCAATTCTCTCCTCAGTTTAGTGTAGTGGCAGAGTAATGATTCAATAACTAAAGGTTTCTAAATTGAAGCTTAACTTTGCAACTCCGGTGCTCAAAGGTCACATGATCTCCAGAACGGCAAACCATTCATTACATTTTGTTGGGTTATTCGCTTTTAGTTGTGTTTTTATATAAAGAAATGTTTTTAATAGTATTGCTATGTGTAAAAAATACTAATCAAATGGTTTATTGCTCAGGAATTCATAAAGAAAAAATCCGAGCATTAGGAAACGATAGAGCTACAGCCGCCGACCACTGACCTTAAGTTCCAGAGATCGCATTCTACGACTGCTCTATACCAGGTAGAGGACATTACACCAAACGATTTTATAGCACAGTTACAGAAATCATAAAAAATATTTCGCACCGAAAAGAAGTACTGAAGAATCGTTTACCAAGCGAATCGATTTTTATTACCGAAAAAAATAATTTGATTTTAATAACTGAAATACAGGCTTATTATATATATATATATCTGTATCAATATCTGTAATATATAGGGTATATGAGCATAGACCTTCACACGAACCCACCACTCTCCACTCCATCTCATAACACCGATATACCAGAACACACACATGTCGAAAAGACAAATAATCACCAATATACGCATTTCATGCCAAACCAGCAATCATCCGCCGGACCAGACCTTGATTTTAAGAAAACAGCCACTATTAACAGCTAAATATTACCAAGTTGATTGCTCAAATGTATTGCCAGAGATTACATAAGAGATAGTTTCTAGTTAATCGAATGGTTTATTACTCCAGAGTCCGTTATAAGTTCGAGCACCTAAAGTGACAGACTGCAACCACGAATCTAAAGCCCTGCCACTCTACATAATTTTTAGATTTATTAAAAGTCTTTGACTTGAAATGACCCAAGGTATCGTTTCTCAAAGAGTTCTGGCTATCGAAAAAGTATTAAAATATTAAAGGTATTTGCAATGTGAAACAAGTGAACCACGTTATGGCAAATCGTTACCGATGCTGATGAAGTGTCATCATTTGATCAGTGACTATTTCCTAGTCACCAGTAATCTCTGCCCTGACAGCCTGAAAATTTTACAGTGTATAATGTATATCAATATTATTTTTCCTTATTAACTTGCTCTTTTTAAGAGGAAAATCTTTAACAAGCTATTTTAAAATAATTTAATATATATATTTAAAAAATAAAAAATAAAAAAATAAATTTTAACAATAAATACCAGTAAAGGTAAAATATTACCCCACCACTGAGAAAATGCTACCTTATCATATTATAGTATTATTTTTTTAAAAAAATAACCAACACATCGACACATAGGATCAATTTAGATTAATTTTTGATCTTTATTCTCTAGGTAACATTAGCTAAATCTCATTTCCCGACATTATTGGATAGCTAGCTAAGTTTTCTATGGGCTGTTTACCGGTTTTTTTTTTTTTAATCTATAAACCTTTTATGACCTAAAAAAATTTAAGGTTCTCCAGACACATAATTAAACCCAGGTTTGAGTCTGTCATCTCTTTGAGAGTCCTCAATATTTTTTTAATAATGTAAAAAAAGTTTCCAGATGAATAAAAAACATGGAAAAGCATTAAGATGATGGATAATATAGCTGAGAGGTAGGAGATAAAAAAAAAGTATGTGCTGAGGGAGATCTAATAAAAAGCTGTATATAAAAATGAAGTTTTGTGTTGTAAATATGCAACACTTGAGATAAAAAGTCAGAGATTCTGTTATGTCCTGTAATGATTTAATACCTATTAATTGTCAAAAAATAAATTAGGATAAAAAGACATAAAATATGTAAAATTTATTGCTAATATATGGGTAAATAGTAATAATAATTGAATGGTTAATTGCTCAGAAGTACATGAGGAGTTTGAGTACAAGAAGTAATATAACTCAGCTGGGATTCATAGCCCATGAACTCTGAAGTAGTCGCTCTATCATAGCATTAAACAATCCAAAGTATGAATTATAGATTAAGAAAATATCCTAAATACAATAAGGTATAAATATTACATGTGGAAATTATCATTTACTAGTACATATAATATTGTATGTTTATATGATTAAGTATTTGTGTATTTATGTATTTATATATGTTTTCTAGCTCTGAGGAAGATTGCTGGGCAATCGAAACTGTTAGATTGATTCATTTTAATTTAATAAAATAAGCATTGAAAAAGTAAAAAGAAAAATGGATTTGTTTGATATGTGAGAATTCAGAGTTTTTATATATATATAAAAGGTATATTAAAAAAAATCCTAAGTTAAAATAAAAGATGGAAGGGGGGGGGGCATGGCATAATTATTAGAGTATGAACCACAATAACATTATCTAGGATTTAAGTGATTTATTAATAGTGAATGCCTTTACTACTTCAGAGTTCATAGCAAGTTCAAGTTCGAACACTGAAAATCCCAGCACTGAAATCAATCGGAAGACTTAATTCCAGAGATTGACTCCTTGTCACTAATCCTAACCCACACGGGGCCGTGATTGACTGAAAGTAGATTGTAATGCTTACAAAAGTCTACTGGGAAATAGCATTGGGATCGTCATTGTTAGTAACTTAACAAAAATTAGGGTAGCATTTCAAAGATTTATAATAAAGCAATGATTCCGATATTACCGCGCACTTAAAGAGATTGGTTAAAGTAATAGAAATACTCGCAATGCTCTAATAATAACGAGATTACCGTTAATGCAAAAAGTCTATTATTCAAAAATTTCTATTATCTGTACAAAATTTAAAGCTGATCTTTAATCTTTTGCAATAAATAAATTAGTTTATGTACATATTAACTTTTAGAATCTTTAGTTTAGCAAAATTAAAAGAAAGAATCAGTGTAGAGAATTATATAAAAACAAAACAGTAATTGCATGTTGGACTAATTCTCCACTAATATCGACTGTTAAATGTCTTCAGAAAAATTCATGTACACAGATTATTATATAATACAACTTTCACGTCGAATTATTCTTTTCTTTTCTTCAGTTATTATTGCTCAGCTGAATAATAACAGCACTAGCACGAGAATCGAACCCGAACCTTTAATTATATTCATGAAATATTGAATTTAAAGTGATGGTCTAACCAATCTTAAATTCAATATTCACAAGTCTGAATATCCACGTTCATTTTCACCTGACAGTATTTTATTGGTCAAGCCAGAAATAATTGAAAAAGAGATAAAAATAAAACCACTTGAGATGTTATGTTATATACGAACCTATGTGCTATTTGCTATCAGTTGAGTTTATTTGAAAAGTTTAAATAAAGTTTGAATTTTTCTAATGGCATTTAACAGTTAATATTAAATAATGAGAATAGTATAGCCTATAATTACTATTAAAACTATAGATAATAAAATTAATGTTTATTTATATTTTTAGCGAAGTTTGAATTTATAAGAGAGTAAAAAATCCTATTTTCCAAAATTCAAAAAATTATATTTCATTCCCCCCCTCCCCCCAACACCTAATGTCAGTAATTTAGGATGGATCTTTAATTTAAAAGCCAACTATGTGCTTTAAAAATTATTTGTATTCTTTTAAGGAAAAAAACTATATAAAGTTGGAACAATGTCTAGAAAAATATTAAGATCGGTTGGAGAAAAGCTTCAAATTCTTGTCGAGATTGTGGGTAATAATAGCCTTTTACTAATTTTTTAATTAAGAGAGATCCATAAAGACTTAATAATATTTAACTCAGCTAGTCCAAAGATGATGAGTAATATATTGGCACAATCCTGTGAAATCAATATTTGATTTCACAGGTGTAATGTATCATTATTATTTTGAAAATATATATTATTTGATCACAATTGTGCACTATGATAGGACTCTAGTCTCTCGCCCCCTCACAAATTTTATATACTCAGAAGCTGTATTATATTCATATAGAGTAGTAATTAGATCAAGAGAACACGATAAAACAGTGGTCGAAATCATGGATGGTCTTAATACCATTTTACAAATGGAAAAAGATTGTCTAGGATTGGCAAACTTTTTTTGTGTGTGACCATTATCCATAGTTTTTTCCAATAGTTTGGAAAGATGCGATGACAGAAATGTTTCCAGATACATATTTTGTGAGAAGTAGCAATGTAATTAGTTTGAGTACTTGGGCATTAAGATTAGGAAGGCCAAACAAATAATAGATTTAAAAAGGAGCTATCCAGATATTTCTGTTTGTCAATTGGGACAGTATCGAGGACCATGGACCATCACAAATGAAAAATAAATTCTAATGATATTAATCGATGGATGTACAATCCATTAATATGTAGAACTTATTTTCCCATTACATACAGTTCTGCAATCTTGTGTAAGTCTGAGTAATCAATAGATAGTAGTACTAATTCAAACAATCAGATCAGGGTTTAGCTTATGGCTTGATCTGGATTTAGTCCAGCTGGCATCATTTGTCCATTTTTTTAAAGTATTAAAATATCAACCTGAAGTTTAAAAACTGCTTTATTGACTCTAAGCTTATTTGTTTACATAGTTATATAGACCGGACACCAAAGTATCTAAATACTTCACTGGTGGGGAAAAAAAGTTTAAAATATTGTCTCGAATCCCATCTGGAAGAACTATTGTTCCAAGCATAATGTTTTGGTACTCAAATGTCATTTGACTTTTAGGGCCTTCAAAATAATCTAGTGGCTAATTGATAGGGAATTTCCAAGAATATTTGAGAACAGTCAACTGACGGAAATTGCTCATGATTTATGGGGATTGAGTGCCATAATACTTGCAATTCTACAATTATAACAAACTACTCAAGGCATCATGATTAAATAATCATCATCATCAATCACTATCAATCTACTGCAGGAGGAAGATCTCTCCAAGTTCAACCCATGTTCTCCAATGTTTAGCTTCTCTTTTCCACATCACCCCTGCACACTTTCTTATTTCATCCATCCATCTCACATGTGGTCTCTTTCTGAGTCTTTTACAATCTCTTGGAATCCAGTTGTTCATCTATCATCATCTCTTTTAGCAATATGTCCAGCCCAATTCCACTTCAGTCTTTTAATTTTTTCAATGATGTCAATTACATCTGTTTGTTCTTTTACCCATATATTGCGTTTTTGATCTCTTCTTGTTACTCCCAACATGCATCTCTCCACACTTCTTTGAGTGGTCGGAAGTCTCTGTATCGACCTTCTATTAAGTGTCCAAATCTCAGACCCATCAGTAAAAACTGGTAAAACACATTTATTAAAAATCTTCCTTTTCAAACACATAGGCATATTTCCTTTTAGTATCAAGTTATTTCTACCAAAAGCACTCCAACCAAGTTTAATTCTATGATTAATTTCATCCATTATGTTTCCGTTTGTATTAATAATCTGGCCAAGGTATTTGTAGTTGTTAACTTCTTCTAACTCATTATAATCAATCTTTATTTTCATATTTTGAGAAAATCCATTAAACATTAATTTAGTGTTAACATTTATCTTTAGTCCTACTTTCCTACTTTCATCTGATAATTCCTACAACATTTCCTGCAGCACTAACAACTACTTCTGTAAAATCTAAATGACTTAAATAATCTCCGTTTACTTTCACTCCTTTAGCTTCCCATTTTAATCCACAAAATACTTCTTGCAGCACTGCTGTAAAAAGTTTTACAGATATGGAGTCACCCTGTCTTAAACCCTTCTCAATGTTGATTTTCTTAGTATCATTATGTAATAAATATAGTTTTGCTTCTGAATATTATGTAAATAAAACACTTATTTATAAGAAAGTTTTAGTGGAGAAGATATAAATTAAATGTTAATATCGATAAGCTGAAGGTTTTCAAGGATCCATGCCTCATAATCATAGCCATCATAAAAATGTATAATAAAATATATGCAGAGATATTTTTGAAGTATGCCAAGCAATCTGGACACAACTTCACGCCTGCCAATCCCATAATCTTATGCTCAGAATCAAACGATCATAAGAGAAAAATAAAAGAAGCATTCTACATTAATAGAAACATCCATGATATCAATAGAAAAGATATTTGCTTCGAGATCTCGAAGAAATGGGTACATAACACTGTCTTATTTAAATATCTTGGCATATATTTTATTATACATTTTTTATGATGGCTATGATTATGAGCATGGATTCTTTGAAAACGTTCAGCCTATCGATATTTACATTTAATTTATATCTTCTCTAGCATCATTATGTAATGTAATTGTTGCATTTTTATAAATATTTTTTAAAATATGACAGTATCCTGGACTTATACCTTGATGATCCAATGCTTTAATCACTGAAGAAATGTTTATAGAATCAAATGCCTTTTCATAATCTATAAATCCAAAGCATAATGGCAATTCATATTCATTTGTCCTTTCTATAACTCCTTTCAATACCTGGATATGATCTACTGTACTAAAACCACTTTTAAATCCAGCTTCTCTCAATACCTGGATATGATCTACTGTACTAAAATCATTTTTAAGTCCAACTTGTTCTCTTGGTTGCTGGAAATCCATATTCTCTGTAGACGAGTTGTAAGTATCTTGGTAAAAATTTTGTATAAAACTGATAAAAGGCTGATAGGTCCCCGTAATTTCTAATATCTTTATCGCCTTTTTAAAATAATACCATATGTAAATCACATCACCCTAGCCAATTCTTACAATAAATCAATAGAACCTTATCAACCTGTTGTCAAAACAATTGTATCATTCTTACATATGTATTTCAATAAAGTTATTTATACGTAAAACAAATTTCCACTTGTTATCAGAGAAGTGCTTAATAATAAATGTATGAGATTCTATTGATTTATTTCAAGCAGTTATTAGAGTGATATGGTCTAAATTTATTTAACATTTGTTTTATAAGCAGATTTAAAATAATTATATAATAGAACACAATTTTAATTTTTTTTTTGTAAAATTTTGTAAAAGTAGGCACTCAATATATGTACCACTCGCTAGTATAGTTATCATAAGTTTAATCATATGTTTACCCAAAGAAATCAATATGGGTGAGTAAAAAAAAAAAAATCAAACTTTAAAAATCAAAAAAAGGTGATTTTTTTTTTAAAAAAAAGAATCAGTTCAAATATAAAATATGAATTTAAAGGTCTCTGCTTTTCAAATGTGCCACTATCCTTATTTAAAAGCACTAATTTTCAGTCATATTCCAATTAAAAAATAACATATACAGAGAATGGAGAATATTCATATTTTAGTTGTACATATGCAAATAAATGAACTAAATATTATAGTTGTTCAGAAATAAATAGAAATCATTCATAAAAGACAATAAATCATAAAAGTGTGAGTCAAAAAGTTAGATCATAGACTGCAATATAAACAATATTCTTAAAAAACAGTCAATACTTAGACAATCCCAATATCAATAACAATAAACAATTTCAAACTGTTGTCAAGGCAACCTCCTTTTAACAATAAAAGGAGAATCCTGATTGGTCACTGCATTGGTAGAACCGCAGATGGATCATCGATCATGGTTTAAATCTGTTCCATCCGGGGCTTAAATTTCAGTATGAACTCCCAGTAATAAGCCTTTAGATTATTTCTTTAAATTTTAATATAAACATCAATGGAAAAAAAAGATACAAACTAAACAAACAATTCAATTTAATAATGTTTTCTTAAATTTAAGGATGCATGTTTTGGATAGTCTCAGATTAACAGACTCGAAGGTTCCGAAATCAGGCCCGGTTCTGTTATCTTCAGCATTCAAACTTCCTATGAACTCCCTGAGCAATAAATCCATTCGACTTAATATATACAATACTGTGCTTCAATAAACTAAATTGTTTTGAAGAAGTGGTTAGAAATAAGATGCACCGAACAATAATCAAATATCGTTTAATTATATTATCCTATGTCTAGTAAGTTAAGAAGTTAATATATATATATATATAATATCTATAATTTAGAGATACAACTAAAATCTAACTAAAAGACGAGAATGATCTCTAAATACAAATAAAACGATCACACGTCCATGTGCTTGGAGATCAAGTGATGTATGAACTCTAAAATGACAGATTGAGTACAGACACTTCATGTAATCGACAGAAATTTATTCAGAAATCTACAGCTTTTGATTCCAACAACACATTAAATCACAAAAGGTACTTTTTATGCAAATAATCTATATATAATGTCAAATTATCCCACGTCTAACGTTGTTTTTTCAGCAACGGTACCTTGTGAATAAAGTCTGAACTTCAAACCCCATGATTAGAAGTAGCTCTTGGCCATGCTGTTTGAAATTCAGACTTTTATTTTTAATGCTTGGTGGGGGAGAGGAGTTGAAGTGACAATTCATATTTGAATTTTCAGCTAGCGATATGCACTGAGTCTATTTCATATATACATATGAAAGTAATAGTAACTTACCATTAATTGCAAACTTTGCCACATTCAATTTTTTTCATAAAATTTGTAAACATTTCTACTTTTATAATTATTTCCCCCTATATACTCATTACTTATCTACATCATAGACTGTAGATTTCCTATGTTTGATCTAAATTGGTACTTTTTAGCATTTGAAATAATAATATTTTCGATGCGCATCTGTATAAATAATTGTAACGCTTAATTTCATGAAATGGGAATTATGTGATCACGAGGCACCAAAATATATTAATAGATTGATAGGAATTAATCCAGAAAACTGTAGTCGTTGCTCACTCATTCTATTAGACTAGGTTAGTCAAGAGCTTGTTCAGTCTCTTTTAGTATTTCGAAAAGTGCACCAATTAAACTAAGAATCCATCCAGAAAACTCTAGCCCTTCAAACTATTGACTCTATCAGTGTATTATAAGAATTTTGCTGTTTATATTACCATTCACGAACATACTAACTACACCTTAAAATATTCACATCAGATATCATATATTGTTGTTTATAAAAATAAATAATTAAAGGACATATATATTAACTTATAACAAATTATATACAAATACTAACATATACAATAGAATAAATTTAAATTACTAGGTAAACTTAGGAAGAAACTACAACTATAATAATGACACAGATAATGAAAAAAAATGTTCCAATTAAGATGACGAATGATCCAGATTTAAAGAGTATAATACCTTATATAGCTAAGCTTCCATGGGGTCTTAATGTTAGAAAGAATTTTCTTTTACATATTTATCACCAGGTACTCACTAACGTCAATACAACTATAATGACTGGATTGATTTCTTCCAATGCATTGACATATTGTTTATATAGTGAAAGTCCAGAGAATGAAAGCCCATGAGGAATATTAATGACAACAATACTTCATGCCATGGAAGTGCACAACTAAGATGGGCAGGTTCCTTCCATGATGTTTCTGGATAAGAATTTGAGAAAGCATAAGCATGACTTGAACCAGTTTTCGCTATTTCTTTTAAATACATAGTCTTCCTTATTGTCGAATAGAGAATAGTGTTCTGGCCCACATGGTTCTTAGGGTGTGAACATTTACAGATAACCTCTGGGATTGAAATATTTAATATATTTTTAGAGCAATTGCTTGAGGTTGATAGTACACTTATGGAGCACAAATAGACTTTAAAGGGTTTTATTGCTGGGAAGTTTATAAAAAATTCGAGGGCTGAAAGTGATGGAACTGGTCATTATCTATGGATCTTAAAGTCCAGAGTTCATCATTGCTTCCAACCATGCAGAAAAAATCCAATAGTTTATTACTTAGGAATTCTAAAGCAGTGCTCAGTAATAGCAAAGTATAACTTCCTACTTTCAGACATAACTTTAGGCAAGACTGCCATATCATACAGAGTATGGATTAAAAGCTAAAGATATCTGAAATGAGCACTAGGATTTGTTTGTGTAAAATTTGAGATAAATAGAAATTGAACAAGTGCTACTATTCTCTGCATAATCAATAGTATAATTATCATCAATTATTAGATATATTCTACTTTGAATATCTGTTTACAGCAACCTGATTGGTAGAAATTGGCAATGCCTATACACAGATGGAATGATAGAAATATAAACGTTATTTAGGAAGCATATTCCATTTTTACAATTATTTTTGTAATATAAAAAATGTAACAAACCTTGGGCTTTTACGAGTTAGTCAGAAATAAAGAAGGGGTTCCCTCTTTTCTTCCATAGCGTAAGCTTGTGGTTAAAACCTGTAGAGGTCCCTACTATCGCATTTTACACGCATATTCTCGAAGTTACAGCCTTGGTAAATATTACTATTTATTACAGTAAAATTATTTTTGGAATAATTTATTGAAAAATAGTAATTATAAGCAATTATTATAATTTGATTTATAAGTTTCAAACTTTCTGCATCCACTTCAGGTAAACACATTAATGGCTATTACTGATCTAGAGATTGTCATATTACTACTAATTCAGATATCAACTTTAAACATTAGTTAAAGATTAATATATTTGTTTTTAATTAAACACAAATGCACAATGATCATTCGTTCTCGCCTCTCTTCTTCCAAGTTTAATATCGCATTTAGATATCCTTAAAATTTCTATTCCATAATATATTGTTGATAAGGATCCATAAAGACATCTGAAGAAGTCGAACGTTCCATCAAAAGTATATCATGCTGAATCAGCACTCTTCCCTTGACCCAGGTAACAATCTCTTACACATACTATCGTTTATTCACAATTTACAATACCAAAATTTAAAATTTAATTACAAGTATCAAACTAACTGTACTCATAACTTTGACACCACCCCCTTCAGATAAATTTATTAATAATTATTTCTAATCATTTATTAGCTTAGAGATTATCCTTGGCTCAGATATACATTTTAAACTTTGGTTAAAAATTAATATATATATATATAATGCCAATCAATCTCTCCAATGCTACGATTTTTCAGCAACGCTACCCTAGTGAATGAAGAAGTCTGAATTTCAAACAGCACGACTGAGAGATAATATATATTAATATATGCAAGTAAGAATGTTAACTTCTTCCTCTAAAGATAAACGGAAATGAATGATTAAAAAGATAAAACAGCTTTTAAATGGTTTTAGCAGAGCAAAAACTTCTTTATAAGTTCCTTATAGAAAAATAATAAAGAATAAGACAGTGTTTAGTAGACTGACCAATTGTAAAAAGAAGAATATTGAGCAGGTTTTCTTCTTGATATACCCTCTAACTAAAAACAACTAGATGCGCATATTAACATTGAATTCTCTGTTAGATTGACGTTGGTTTTATTAGTATTCACAAAGTGTACAGGCTGAACTATGAATCTGTTCAGGAAACTTTAGTTTTTTGGAAACTATTGTTATATTACTGCTAAACTGATTCAGTTGTTTGAATTAGTACTGACAAAAATGTCATCTACGGTAAAAGGATGCGTCAATTATCACGTAGTAGATGTAAGCAAGTAATTTTAATGCATTCGATATGTTAAAGGATTTTTTAAGGTTTATTTGCCATGATTCGAATCCAAATTGTATACACATAAGAAGATGTGCTGCCATTATACAATAGGATTATTAAACTGAGATAACTAGGCAGTTAAACACTGTGACCAAGAAATAAAATACATTAGATTGTTGGTGACAATTTGACAATATTTGTTACTCTCTTACCATTGGAATAACATAACTTTTATAATATTAGTCTTGGAATATGGGACCAGCATTATTGAATATTCAGTGATAAATGCCATGCATACTTTAGTGTGGTGGTAGAATGGCTGCCTCTTCAACTTAAAGTCCATGAATAGATTGATCATTTCTGATTCTCAAACCTTCTTACATATATAATTACTCAACTACTTTCTTGATAAGCAGTTGGAGAAGCAAGTTAATTTGGCTTAAAGTCCTTAAGATTTTGAAACTTTCAAATCGATTACATTTACTAGATAACATGAATAAATTACTCAATGTACTATTTGCAATACAATACTTCTTTCTTTTTGTAAACACTGATATCTAGTCTACCTAGTTTATCACATATATATATATATATATATATATATATTAGTAAAAATCAATCATATGTCACATGACCTATACAGCTTGTATTACCAATATGTAATATATAAAGAGTGTGCTAATAGCTATAAATCAAGCATTTATCATAAAAAATAAAATAAATAAGCTCGATTTAGAGCTGATGAGAGCCATAGCTTGATACCGGTCTGGGGATGGGGACCCTCATAGATAAAGGCTTCAGGTATTTTCTCTTATAGCATTTATCATAAAAAATAAAATAAATAAGCTTGTTTAGAGCTATTAGCACGCTCTTTATACACACACACACACACATATATATATATATATATATGGTTATGATATGGAGTACAATATTTTAAGTAGAATTAATCTCCTCTCTTTTACAGCACAGGAATTGAACCAGTAACTTTTAGATTTATGAACCCTACCTTTAAGATAATATTCTAATTACTTAGTCTAATCTGCTTAGTTGGTAAAAACATCATGTTAAATTAGGTATTTATAAATCTAAAGGTTACAGGTTCAATGCTAAATTACCAATCTGTTTAAAGCATTTTCTCAATATCAGTATTCACAAAAACACAAAGGTCATTAAAACAGGCAAAAATCTCAATACGTATTGCCACTCAGTGCAAGCCAGAGTAATCAATGGATGCCAGACAGCTTGTTCATAAAATCCCCATCTAGTGCCTACTCTTCCAATATCCCCATACTAGTTTCTGGCTTGAAACCTTCTGGCATCCATTGACTATTCTGGCTTGCACTGAGTGGCAATATGTATAGAGAGTTTTGCCTGTTTTAATAAAAGTTAAGAGCAAGCATAAGAAATAGTGATCATGTGATGTTTATTGGCTTAAAGCTAAAGGTTATTAGTTCACTTTTTATTCCAGACTGCCAATGGCCATGTTAGGAATATCCGAAGAAGGGCAAACAATGTCATTTGAAACAGTGAGTTCTCTACTAATAAGTGTGTTATTACTAATAACTGAAAGTATAAAGTTTCCATTTTTCTAAACCAATTCCATTATATGATGAAAATAGTCCAATAGATAACTACAATTAAAATACCATGCAAATCTTCAAACATATTAGAGTACCATGATATGTAATTATCTTACATGATGTTAGGGATCACATCTTTACAATTTCACATCATACTTTACTGTATAAGACACAAATAGGATCATTAGCAACAAGGGAATATACACACAAATGGAGAAATGTGGATGATTTAGTCTGCAAGTTATTTAAGAAAAGCATAGAAAATATTAGGCATTTGTTAACTGATTGTAAATGCTTACCAGTAGAAAAGGTGCAAATAATGAAGTTGTGAGGGAA
This sequence comes from Epiperipatus broadwayi, assembly GCA_028023455.1. Taxonomy (NCBI): domain Eukaryota; kingdom Metazoa; phylum Onychophora; class Udeonychophora; order Euonychophora; family Peripatidae; genus Epiperipatus; species Epiperipatus broadwayi. The sequence goes on along the minus strand of JAQFVV010000099.1, from coordinate 2,552,509 downwards.
TAAACATAAACATAGTGATTATACAAAAAGTGGGTTCTTGGTTTTTATGCTGAGTTTGGAAAAAAATGAGTGGACAAAGATAATGTTGTGGAAATGTGATGGAGCAGGATAGAGAAGAATATGGGAAAAACTTAGAGTGGGGAATGGAAATGTAAGTTAAGGTGGCTAACAGATTTCTCTGGGCATAGTGGCTGAGAGTTTCCTGACTCTGATAAAGGAGAAGCTATAGTACGTTGCAGTGCATCACACACAACTGTTTTTAACATACAAAATTATTGCTTAGTTTTTAAGATTATCTCAATTAAAATTTGATCATAATTTAAAACAAGTGGATTTGTAGTTTTAAACACAAGTACAAGCATTGTGCTCAAACAAAAAAAAGTGGGCTCATAATATATTTTGTTAATCTCCTTTGCATACATCATATATAGTAGCCCACATTTTGTTGATAAGCTCTGGTTACAACAAAATACAGGTTGTTTATGGAACAGCAAGTAAACATCATTTTTCAATGCATTTATATATAAATTAAAATTATAAACAAAAAAAAATGATAATGTAAATTATTAATAATAAATTGAGGAAGCACATTGCATATGTATTTACAATATGTGTATGTTCACTCATTCACAATTATTCAAAAAATAAAATTAATAAAATTTTATTGTACTATGATTTTATTTTTTAAAATAAAGTGAACAACAAAATATTAGTGATACATCACAATTAAACACATCCTGGACAATAAATATCCTTTTTCTTCAATAACTTTTTTTAAGGAGAAATATTAATAGCAGTCTCATTATCAGAAGCCAATAGCCTTTCTAATTGTTTTGGAGTTTTCAGGTCTATTTCGGCTTCAGAGTTTATGCAATTATTCCTATTTGCACCTACTCAATTTTAGATTCTGGGATAAATTCTTTAAAATTCAAGCTTTCTGATGCAATAGGAAAAAAATATTTTGTAATTCTTTTTTTCTTTACTAAATCAATAGTAACTTTCTTACCATTTGAGAAATATATTTTATGAATTTTATTAAATTTTAATTTTTTTTTAGCTTTATACTTAGGAAACATTTTATTATAAGAATTCTACACCACTTCAAAGTGATGAATAAATTTAACTTAACCCAAATAAAAGTTATGTATAGTATGACAAGAGAAAAAAAATGGCCACTGATAAATCAAACAATTTATTAAATTTATGAATTTTAAAGTTATTGGTAAGCTACATCTAGTGATCAATATATATATTGGATAATGTGAAGTAATATACATTGCTACACATCTTTTATGTTTTCACTATCCTGCATACCATATAATACTAAATTATCCATTCACTTTACTACTATTACACAATGCTTTATTTACCACCCTTTTTTACAGTTTATAGTTTTGATTGCCCCAGAAATCTTCTTCAGAACTTTATGGTTTGGCACAGTTGATAGAGTGTCTGACTTGATTCCACAATCAATTCTGATGTTCACAGGTCTAATACTCAAACTTCTTAACTTTCAAACAATAAAGTTATATGCCTCTTTTATGACTTCATTGTTATGATAATTTTATGATTTTTAGCTGCTTCACTGTGGATTAATTTTATTGGCTGAGTGAGGTAAAACTTTAAACTTCTAATTGGTCAACTCACAATATATTAATATTTTAATAAATTTAGTTTCATTTGTAAAAAGTATATTATATCAATAATTATGCGCTTTTAACGCTTGTTAAAAAAGTTATATTTATTAATAATTAAAAAGTATATTAATAATTTGTCAAGTTAGAAAAATGATTGAAAGTTTTTTCAAAAATAAATAGTTATTTATAATTTTAGAAATATTCGATAACGCAAATCTTAAAACGAACGTTATTCACCAATTAAAATTGTTGCTGACATTTTGTGATGTCAGTTATCTTTTTACAGTACTTAAAAATAAATAATTTTTGCTAAACTGTTAACTATTTTTCTAAAATAATTTTATTTTTAGCATATTTTATCAAAATAATTTATAATTTGTCAAAAAATATGTTTAAAATGGTCTAAAACATTCGTTTATCATTTTCAAAAGAAATTGTAACGTGACAATTCATTTTCTTTGTTGTCAAAATGTAATAGCCAATAAGATTTAAGAAGGGACCACCTACTCCTTTTGTTCAATCTTTAATGATAGTTTTATTGATTTTTTACTTGTAAAATAATTCAATAGAGGGCAGCATCTTACGGAACTTTTTTTAACCTTAAAAAAAGCGAAAAACGTAATTTTACCGTAAAAACTACAGAAAATGCACAATTAAAAGCAGAACCTTGAGTTAACTCGAACTTTGCAGTCAGTCTGTTAACTATTTTATATTATTTTTTCTTTTTAAATATCAACTAAAGTTCCCTATTTAAAATCACCATTTTTCTTTTACTGCTATTCGTTTTCTTTATAACTTACTAACCTTTTAATTCTTATCATATATCCAAAGCAATTTTCCTTTCATTAATTTAAAACAAAATATCTCATTTC
>JAQFVV010000099.1:1820000-1945000 GCA_028023455.1 Epiperipatus broadwayi | reverse complement strand
TCTCTGAGTTTAAAATAGGCTAGAAATTGAAAAAAATGAATCAAACTTGAGAGACCTTCATCCTGCATTAGGTTTACATTGGTTAAAATGATGATGGTGATGTTTATAGTAAGGAAACGTTTTTTTTTTAATAAAGGTGTTTTACCTGTGCTTGCTTAGAGATTTGAGAATTGATAGTTAATAGATAAGAAATCTAAAGGCAATAGCCACACAGAAAAGTAGATTAGCAAGATGAATCAGTAGGCATATATATGGGTGAGAGACTAAACAGATATCTCTGCCATTATTAAAAAATTAAGAAGCTGAAATGGAGATGAATTGGGCATGACTACAGATAAAATAATAATAGATAAACAATTGATGTTCTAAAGTGGATCTCAAGAGATTATAAAAGATTCAGTAAAAAACCATATGTAAGAATGGTTGAAAACGATATGGAAGTTTGTTGAAATGTTGGGAAGAAAAGACAACATGGTTATAATAACTAGATTAAATTTAGAGATATTTTATCCTGTAATGGATTAATAAAATCAAAAATGATGGTAGGATATGCATCTGGAAGTTTTATAACATAATGTCAGGATTATTACGGTAATTTTTTTTAAATGTAAGAGATTGTACTATTTTGGAAATTTTAAGACAAAAATCATTGATCATTGACAAAATGATTACAAATATTTCTTTTTTATTGTCTGAAGGAAGGGATGGTTGCCCTTCACTTCCATTCCAAAGATCAGATTTTGGATTTAAATTTCAATGTAATTTGGGAAGTTTTTGGAAGTTTACGTTTCCCAAAATTGCTTAAATTTTCTTTTTCAGATAGCTACTTATATCCAACAAACTAACCATTAAGTTATTGATTGGTAAATGGGTATATTGAAGTTAAAACAAAATTCTAAATCTTTATCGCCTGCCAATTGATTAATCTAGAAACTGTTTTTAAGAGAAACATCAAAAGTCTTTTTACTAATGAAAAAAAAACACAAAAAAACATATTTGAACTTTGAAATATAAAAAAAAAATTATAAAATTAAATATGTAACATGAACATTAAAATTTACATTTATTAATTGATGTTTAGCATTAGAGTTAAAAATAAATTAATAAAATTTTTGTTATTAAAATTTGATTTGTAAAACCTGAATGAATTTTCATTAAATTATGATAACTTTATGTAAATTTAAAATTGCATTTTTAAATATTAGAATATCATAAAAACTCTATATGACCATCTTTGACAACGTGTGAACATAGTTTCCTTTTTATAATACTTCAATTTCCTTAAATTTCTATTTTATGAACATATTTCACTAAAATACAAGTGTAAATATATATTTTTTAATGATTATAACTTAAATATTTCCTAAAACTAATCATAAATATTTAAATCACTAACAGAAATAATGACATTTTTTTTGATCATAAATAATAACAGAATGGACTGCTACAAGTTTGTGATGTAGCCAAAATCAAAGAATAAACTGATCCGAGCTCTTAAAAGCTCTTGTTGGTGCTTTTTAAGTTTTCTATTGGATTGTTGTATGGCCTGCTGGCATCTTCAAATTTTTTAAACTAATAAGCTAACACTCAATTTTTACCATATAATGAGTCTAAAGATTGCTGAAGAAGAGTGAAACAAACCTGAGGAATGATAACATTACATGCATATGAATGTACTCAGGTGAATGAGTCAATAAATTAATTACAAATAAAATATTTACTAACATCATTACAAACCATTACGAGAACTTTGTATCCAATCAACCACAGAAATCAATTTAATTTAAATTAGGTTATATCATAGTTCACATATAAAATAGACTGTTGAGTAGCCATTTTGCAATGGATTTATGGATTTTAAACAGGCATTTGACTTTATGTTTTTTTTCTTGTTGAACTACTGAGGGTTTATTCAATAACAATATGGCAGAATGTGTATTTTAAGATTAACAGATGGCATCCAGTTTTTGGTCAAATTTCATATAAACTCCAGAGCAAAAGCCATTTGATTATACATTTGCTTTTTTGTGACTAAACTTTTAATGATTATACAATATGATGGTATGAGAAAAATGTATATTGATAATAAAAAGAAATGCAGGGTAACTCAATTATTCCAAAATTTATGGAAAGTAATCTATGGATTAGAGAAAGTGTAAAATTAAATGGAGACTAGCTTACATTTTGCAAATTGTATATGGTATTAGATGTATGATATAATATTTTTAGAATTGCATGGTATATTATAAGAATTATAGATAAAAATAAAAATTTAGGACTAAAAATAAATACACCTGGATCTCGTTTTATGTGATAGATAGGTTCCTCAGAAAACATGTGCAAACGAAATCGTGCAAAAATAGACGTAACTTACCTTGAAAAAGGGGGGATACGGACTGTGATTTTTCAAAACTCGTGTAAAAGCAAAGCACCAACGTAAAATTTACTTTAAAATTCGCGCAAAAAAAAAAATAAGGAAATAAAATATGACTAATAAAAAATTTCAAATTTGAAAAAAATTGATACAAGACAAACTTTTTTTAACTATAATATTTAATTTTATTCAAAATAATATATTTTTATGCATAATTTACAGTACAGTAATTTACATTTTTTATACACGTTTTAATTATTATCGCTATTTGCTGATAAACAGTTTCATTTGCAAACTGGTAAAAAATAGATTCTTCACAAGAGGAAATACAACTAGCGCCAAGTTCACTCTCATATTGTGTTAATGGTTTTCTGTTGACAATGTAATTAGTAATTAATCTTTGAGATGATGATTTTATTAATTGTTTATGAACTTAGACTTATGATAATAAAAAGACATTTATTCACCACTGCTGGGAAAGATTTAATTAAAACTAACAACTAAAAATTAAATTCTTGTTTTTGTCTTTAATTTTTTAATTTTCAATTCCGTTTAAAAATCAAATTTCGTTTTACATCACATTAATTTCAAGTCGCCATAAGTTATTTTTAAATTGTTAATTACAATTAAAAATCAGATTTTAATTTTTAATTGTCAAATTTAATTGTGCCCACTGCTATTACTCACCTTTTAAAAATAAACTTGTGGACACTAAATGATTAATAATTGATTACGTTTTTTTTTTAAAAAGCAAAAACAGAATGTGATTTAAAATGCAAAATTAACATGCGCAATGTTTGAACAAATTTACATTATAATCTTATAAAATTTAATGTGTGTATACTAAAATGTGGAAATCATGATTTTAATTTTATTATTGCATAAAATCTTACTATTATAAAGCACTGAAAATATTGAAATTACTAAGATGAAAGTCAAATTCCAATAATGTGCTATTACTTTCAATATAACGTAAGTGCACGAAATTTATTATTTAAAGTAATATCGCATTATTGGAGTTTGACTTCCGGTAAAACATGAATCGCATAACTTCAAAATCGTGTTAAATAAGTTCGTGTAAAAAGAGACCCAGGTGTACTAAACATATTAAAGCAATTTTGAAAAAAAAGAAAATAAAGATTGATTGTAATGAATGGAACAAAATTAAGAGTTAATACTTTAATCAACTTACTCAATTACTCATATAGCTGAAAATATTTCAAATAAAATTAATAACAGAATTAAACTAAGAGTACTTTAAAAAAAAACAATTTAATATTGAAAGGATATACACCTTTGCTCTGCTTAGCGCTTGACTTTTATAAGAGATCTCACAATAGTGATCATTATCAATTTGTACCCACTATTTTGAGTTACAAATGATTATTATAACAATCGTAAAAAAAAAAAAAAAAATTAATTTTGGTGACCATTTTATCATTGATGTCATCTCATCCAAAACCAAACTAGTGACTTTGATGCTGAAATTGACGGCACATACTTTATTCATGAAATACGTTATAGTATTGCATTCAATATTTTGATTATAAGCTTAAAATATGATTACTGAATGTATAGTATTTTACTTAATTTTCAATCAGTGTTTTTGCGAGACAATTAGTACTTCAGTAATAACATATCCGAAGTAAAGATTTTCATAGTTAATAACTAAAGAAGCAAGAAGATAAAAAGGTTCATTCAGTACACACATGTAAATCACACAGTATTGTCAAAATAGAAAATTTGTTCAGCATAAAATTAAAAATATACAGTACATATATTAGCTAAAATATTGAGTCACTTAATTTTGAATTAAAATTTTTCTGTAAAGGGGGTGGGTAAAACGGTTTTAGATTTACACAATATCAAAAATTACTAAATGTAAATTAAAAATAACACTCTGCTTCCTGAATTTTATATCATCTCTAATTCTTCTTAGTTATGCGCAGCAATGACGACATTATTGCACGTGTATATAAAAAAGCAGTACCGAGAAAAAAGTATAAATTTCATTTGGCATAAAATTAAAAATAATTTTTGATCATATATACTGTCAATATCAAATTTTAAATTGTGTACGGTATGAATATTAGATAAAATTTCAGACAATCAATTTTAGATTAAAATCTTTACAAATGCTAATTACAATTAAATCAAAACTGCTACCCATCGTAAAAATCAAAATAGCTATCCATCGTATTTGAATTGCGTTTTTGAAAGAAAAAAAGTGAAAATCATTTTATGCAATTAATAATAAACTGTTTATGGTAAAAATGCAATACAAATAAAGTGAATAAGATTAATGCCTTTAATTTTTACTTAAATAGCCCATAACTCTGCCATCAAAACATACAGTATTTCGCTATTCGACAAACTGTTAAGTCATTGCAAAAACATGGCGGCCGTACTAGATAAATTAGTGACATATTATGCCACCCAAAAAAACCCATTTCAGCTATCATATTTGTTTATTTAGAACAGCACAGTACATATTGTAACAAAAGTCGTAAATATTGGTTACAATATGCAAACAAAATGCATTCGATTTTCCCCCCATTTTTCAATAGGTTGAATTTATTTTTTTAAAGTTGACTGCGATTAATTTTTTTGTAATGTATGTTTATCTGGCTTTTACACTAATGATAAATAACAAGACTTTATGGTCGATTAAATGATTTGTTATTAAATATTGTTTTTTTTTTTTCATCTTAATAATTTTATGTAAGTAATATAGTATAATACTATAGTACAAATTTTAAAAAAAATGAAACTTCAGTATGGATTTTTTTTTTCTGCATAATGAAAATCAGTTATACAGAAGAATACAAAAAATTGTTAGCTGCTAGTTTAGTTTCATTTTCTTGGTCTATTTTGCTGTACTTTTTTAGATAGTAAAAATACACTTTTTTTTTCTAGTGATATTAAACATTATTTTTAAAGATTATGTTTAAAGTCATCTTAGCAACTAATATGATCACAAAAAAATCAAGAAAATCTTGAGCTTGGAAACCAAACTGGATAACGATGACTGGTGAATGGGTCATTCGGAAGTAACAACTTTAAGCTGTTTTATTTTCTTTTTACCTAGATATGTTAAGGATTTTTAAATTTTTTATATATACTGGACAAGTTATTTTTTAACATAATGTTCCCAACTTTTAGCATAATTTTTTAGCTGGAGTAACTAGTCAATATTTTTCCCCATAGATAACCGTTATAAATGTTTTTTCTGCATACAATATTTTTACTTAACCAATGAGTTTTGGGAGACCAATTGCCCTTCCTAAGTGGAGTAAAGGTGTATATAAAGTAAAGTGTGGGCTTATCTCCATGGAAATAAACTAGTGATCATTAATTAAAGACAAAAAAGCTATAATAAAATATTAGAAAAAAAGGGTTTAGCTTTAGGATTGTCATTTATTGATTAGTTACTTAGCAAGATCAATGATAAAAGTATCTCTAGTTAATTTACATCCAAATAAACCCAAATTTTATTTTGTTTACAACTTTCTGGAGAAGACAAATTATTATTATAGGATAGATGTTAAAAAAAAGATACGAGTCTTTTGAATTTTTATACCTATATAATAATTGACTGGGTTTAAATCCTTATAACAACTTGAGTTAGAAGTAAAAGAAGACCTTTTATTTTAAATTAAACTTGAAATAAAAAGGCTATTATACAATATTACAGAAAACTTATTTAGGCTTAAGCTGTTGATCAGTAATTGACGATTTTCTAGAAATATCAAAAGTAAATATATTTCTACTTAATTTATATAGAAATAATCCCACATTTTACTTTGTTTACATTATAATAAATTTATGAAAATATTTAACATGTGGTCTAGTTGCAATCTTTAGGGTCTATATAAATATATGCAATCATAAATAAAGATGGGATTCCATCTCTATTGTAAAAAGAAGATTGCCTTGACAACAGTTTGAGATTGTTAAATGTTATTTATATTGGGATTGTCTAAGTGTTGACTGTTTTCTAATGGTTTTATATATATAAAAGAAAAATGTGCTTTATCATTATTTAGTTATGAAACTAAGACTTGAATACTTAGAGCATACAGTGAAACTTGGAGAAAGATATATTATGCAAGATTAATGCTGCAGATTAAAAGTAAAATGCAGAAAGAAAAAAAACACAGATATCATTGATATAATTGGAAAAAATAAAAACCTGAAATAATTCTGAAATATGCTACAAAACATGATAATAGATAGAAAACTAATGTCTTGTTTCCAAGATTCTAAAAAAGCCATGATTGAGATAATATGAACTTATGAATCAAGTAATTTTGCTAGGTGAAATGAAGAAAAGAAACTGAAGGTTGAAAATAATGAACCAATTTCGGAGAGACTTTCTGCCATAATAAATCACAGTTACTGAAAATGACGATGAACAAGAATGATATGTGAAAGAAAGTAGAAATTGTAAATTATTTATCAATTATTCTGAACATATTAATGTTTAAGTTTATACGTTTAGATGTTGCCGATAATCTAGTGCTCAATGAAATATTGTCGACAATCTGTTTTTTTTTTCCAGCTTGTCGAATACTATTTTACATTTCGTTTGAAAAGTTATACGAATATAACTTAATTACAGGATATATAGTTGTGTGACCTTAATGTAAAATCTAATGTATACAAATAGCGATTAACTTTGACAATCTTATTTTTAAAATGTTTGATGTTTGCTAACGGAGAATAGTTGGGGATATATTTTTTTTACTAAAAAAAAAAAAATTGTTTAAACTTTCCGGTATCGTAATACCTCATTCGTTCTGAAATTATTAACTGGTAAGGGGAAGTAATACTTTTGCTTATTAATAATGAATATGATAAGACTGAATGACAAGGGTGCATTGAAAGATAATTATATATATTTTAAATTCAATTTTAAAATGTGTGTCTATGTGCAAGTGTGAATGAAGATAAATGTTACTACTCGATGTAGCATATACCTAGACTACTTATAATGTTGCAAAATATTGTTTTTATCCAGTCTGTAGTTTAATTTCCATTGGATAATAACGTGATCGCATTATCATCCAAAGTCAAAATATTTTTTCAAAATCATTTCCCTAAAAACAAAAAAAAAACAAGATTAAAAATTAACACTACCTGCTTATTGAATATTTTTATAGTATAATTTTCACTATATAACTTTTACACAGGGTACGGACTGATTTCCATTAACTTTTAACATCTTGTGGAGGACTATAATCATAAAATATGACCAAAGACATATGAAAAAGATGTATGATTCCCAAGATGAACATTTCGTGCTGAACTAGCACTCATCAGTTGGCCCAGATCACAATCTCTTATACAAATCTTTATCATTGTTCACCATATATAGATAGTCAATTACTGCAGTTTAATTGAGAAGTGATTAAACTTACTTCCCTCACAACTTTGACACAAACTGCTTAATGGAAGTGTATTAGCAATTTTTATTAGTCATTCATTAAATTAGAGATTATCCACTTAATATTTCTGTAGTGTAATTTTCACTATACCACTCTCATGCAAGATAGGGACTGATTTCGGTAAACATAAGACCAAAGATATGTGAAAAAGTATATGATCACCAAGATGCACACTTCATGCTGAACCAGCACTCATCAGTTGGCTCAGATCACACTCTTATATATATATATATATATATATATATATATATCTTTATCATTGTTCAGTATGTGTAGATAGTCAATTACTATAGTTTAATTAATGGGTGTCAAAATTACTTTCCTCACAACTTTGTCACAAACCACTTGATGGAAGTATATTAGTAATTTTTATTAGTCATTCATTAGACTAGAGATTATCCACTTAATGAATAATATTTCTGTAGTATACTTTTCACCACATCACTTTCATGCAAAATAGGGACTGGTTTGCTTTTAACACTTTATGAAGGGGTGCAATTATAAACATATGATCAAAGATGTGAAAAAGATATATGATCATCAAGATGCACACTTCATGCTGAACCAACACTCATAAGTTGGCTCAGCTCACATTCACTTACTCATGTCTTTATCATTGTTCAGTATATATTGATAGCATATTACTACAGCTTAATTGATATGTGTCAAACTTTTTGCTCTCGCAACTTTAACACAAATCACTTGATGGAAGTATAGTAATAATTATTATTAGTCATTCATTAAATTATCCATTAAGTGGATAATCTCTAGTCTAATGAATGATCAATAAAAATTATTAATATGCCATGCTTATGTCTGGATTACTCTTAACCTCTTTGTTGCTGATTATTTTATTGGCCGAGTGAGGTAAAAGGCTAAACTTTTAATTGGTCAATTTACAAACTCAAGTGTCAAAACACAAATTCAATCATCAAAATATATTCATCTTTTAATATTATATTCATTTTAGTTTTGTTTGTAAAAAGTATATTAATAATTTGTCAGATTATGAAAGTGAACGAAAGTTTTTCCAAAAATAAATTTCTCTTTATAATTATTCACCAACAAAAACATTTTATGATGTCAGTGATTTCTTTGCCAATTTTACGCTGCAAAAAAAGTAAATAATTTTTGTTAAAGTCTTAACTATTTTTCTAAAATAATTTTATTTTTAACATATTTTATCAAAATAATTTATAATTTGTCAAAAAATACTTTTAAAATGGTCTAAAATATTTGTTTATCATTTTCGAAATGAAACAAAAACAAATTGTAACTTTTTAACCATTTTCTTTGTTGTCGAAATGTAACAGCCAATAAGATTCAAGACGAGACCACCTACTTCTTTTGTTAAAGTTTAGAGACCATTTTATTGATTTTTTACTTGTAAAATAATTCAAGAGAGGGCAGCATTTTACGGAACTTTTTATAATTTTTCAAATGACAGTAAAATCTTAACTGTACCATTAAAAGTGACGGAATTTGATCGGTTGGAAGCAGCATCAAATCGTCACATTTTTAACCATGACTACCAAAAATTGGGTTAAGCATCTTGTGTATGACTCTAAAAAAATTATGGACACTTTAGGATCTGTATCAGTTTGAGATGCATTTAGGTTTATTCCAAAATGCTGATGAAGATAAAATAACATTATTGGAAACAATTTATATATATTGTGCCAGTCAGTTTTGTCTGTTCACATAACAAGATCTAGCATCTAGGCAAAAGTACCTCGAATCCAATCATGTGCAAGATACAAAAGTCAGGAACACTCATGAACTCTGCCCTATTTGCCTATTTTCCAGATTGACCAACTTATGAACAACAATCCTGATGATACCAATTTAATTTATCTCTCCCCTGGAATCGCAAAGCATAGATACAAAGAGACTCTAATTTGAAATCGTATAATGGAAACTTTTAGTATAAACTATAAGTTGACCTGTTTAAAGGTTGTGACCTTTCACATTAATTATATTTATAGGATTAACGGGAGATCATCTAATCTGAGCAAGCAAAATTTAATAACTAAAACATAATAATTTAAATAAAAAAATAATGATTCTGCAAGTTATGATATGAATAAGATTTATTACTTTAAATAAAATATGCATAAATACTTGGTTTATATTATTTAATTAATCATCATTGGCCTCTTGATGTACATATAATTTGATTATATTTATACGGTAACAACAGGTAAATCACATGAAATTTGTTTATAACTTGTGAAATGACAAATTTTATTTAGTATTTTATTTTATTGTGGCTAGCTCATATACCAATAATTAATAAATACATTGACAAACATAGTTGATTTAGAACTATGAGTATATATCTTTGCGAGATACCAATCCACCCCCAGAAAGAACAAAATATAGCACTTGACCGAATATTTAGAATGATTAATTTTAGTACAAAAATACACTTTACAGGAATAGGTAAACTACTCTCAGTTTATAATGAGTGAGAAATGTGTGGGATAGTTCGTTAACATATATATATATATATATATATATATAAAATTGCATCACAAAAAGATGCACATATGAAAATATTTATAAATATAATTTAAAAATCTGCTTAGTAGAATCATAACATTACGGCTTATGGATATTCATAGGTTTTATCTGGAACTAGAACAAAAGGGTGGTGCGTGCATGGTGGCATACTTATGTGATCCAGTCACAGATCCTAGAAAGGTGCTTCCAAAAATTCATTGAAGAAATAGACCGATATATGTCGGCAAACTTTGGCAGAATCGGTTCATGAAATGAAGAACAGTCTACTGTGAGTTTAAAGGGCTGGGCTTTTCCCAGAGCGATCCTATATTGAGCTAGCTCAAGTGACCAAAGTAAGTCCCCAGGGTTTAAGAGCCTGGTTCTTGGACTTGGGAGATACAAGATGGGGTTCAGCTTTCTGATACACCTGGATAGAGTGAAGCACAAATATATATATATAAATGAGAGAGCATGTGTGCATGCAATGCTTTGAATAACACATACAACTTTAAAGTAATATTTAATCAATTACTACCTATACATTATAGAATATCCCACATAATGGTATGATTTAATTACTAAAGAGTAATGGATTATTTAAACTTATTACTAAGATACACAAATTATTGGACTAGAGACTCCCCTCCCACATTACTTCATTTTATATATGAACTCCCCACAATGTTAACGAATATGAGAATTCGGTGACAAGTGCTTTTATATTATAATAAACATAAATTAGATATATATACGAATGGGGTGGTGGACATTAATTTCAGAATAAACAGATTTAATTTCATATAATAAATTTGAAATTTTAATATTAGTGCTTGTTATTTAAATAAAAAAAAAACATTTCTTAGAAAAACATATTTCTGCTCTGTTTTTCTACAATGACATTATGAGATACTTAATTTGTTTTCCCCAAATTCGCAAGCCTTCGCTAAGATAAAAATAACAAGACTTGTTTTAATTAAAGTTAATCTGGTCACCCCATAAAGTAGAAGGGGGGGGGGGGGATAAAAATAAAAAAAGAAAATGACATATTGGCAATTTGAGGAATTATTGGCATATTGAAATATATAAATATATAAAACAATAATAAAAGTTATAAAATATTATTGCCACATGAAGGTGAAAAAAAATATTACACTTATTTAATAGAGGCTCAATGATAAAAAAACTAAAGAAAGTTATATAGAGTTATGTACATGCTAATATCAGGTAAGTAAATTACAAATTATTTAAATGAAATATTTAATTTCTGGTCGAATGACCAGCTAATAGAATGATCAGGTTAAATTACAGACATGGTTATGAGAAATAGTTATGGAAAGCTGAACTTAAGAATTTAAACATTAGGCAATGGCTAGAGTTCTGTACATTGGTAATTAGTAGCTATTCTTGTGATTGCCATGTCCATTGGAATTGGTGAACTAGGTCTAGTTAGATTCTGTCAATCAGGCAGGTAGTATTTTCATTATTCAGTCTTTGTAGTAAGATCCTGGGTCATGAGTGTTGGAAAGAGCATGTTGAACAGAGAGAAAGGTGAAAATTTCCACTATTCACGACACAGTGAATTGCTATAACAACAAGCATGGATTATATTTACCATTCTGTTTTATAATTATGAGTCTCTCTTCTGGGATTTAAATCTAGCAATATTTATACTATTTTCAGTTTATCTTGAAATGTACTTTAGCTGCTAAACCTGAGGCACTTTAAGCACTTAGCAGACCTGGAATTTGCTGACTGGATGTACCTTTTGTTCATGTAAGTTCTATAGACAATGCAATCCTGTTAAGAATTTCTCGAACGATTGTTTTAAAATATGATCTAAGATTTTAAAACAAATTTGCGATGGATAAAATTTCCACTAATAGATCTTATATTATTCTATAAAATTATCATATGTTTTAGATGAACTAATGGGTTTCCGGTAAATTGTCTTAATTACATTCGAGAATATTCCACAGGATTGCATTAGCTTTTTTCTGACCACCATTACTAAAAAAAATAATAAATTATAAATATAATTTTTAAAATACACATTAATATAATACATTTTGCTTTTATATATGTTTTAAAAGTAATCTCCCATCACCTATAATATGTACACATCCATTACACATATATACAAATTAAAATAAAATCAAATATTTATTTATTAAAAGTACTTACATTAAGATATTTTTATATATCTATGTCAGTTTATTATTTTAATGGTGAAGCAAAAAAAATGTATTAATAAATTCGTATATATGCATAAGGATGAAGTTTGAATATGGTTTGGTAGTGGAAGATTCTGAGTAGGCTGTGAAGCTCAATCTGAGTATCAGATCGAGTGCTTCAATATATATAATTTTTCAAATGATATACCCTTTAAGCATACATTAAATCTATTAATTATTACAAACACATTCAATCAGAAAGCAAAGTAAATTGGAATTCATTTTCAGATGTGACCTAATTGATGATATTTAATCCATCGGCACATTGCCAAATTTAATTGTTGTCTATAGTGAGACTTTTTGTAAGCTTGCAATTTTTGATTTTTAGTATAAAACTATTACTTTATCTCAAAATTTAGTGAACTGAACTTGATTTGTTAGTAATAGACATTTGAAAATGGAAAATATCCTAAAAATTTATATCTGAACTTTGCAAATATTGCAAAAATTAGATTGTATTAATATCAATAGACGCTTTCACTGTTGAATGATTGGCAGAGCAGAGTAACTTCAGAAAATGAACAAAATCTTTTTTAATTAAAATTTGTTTTTAAAATGTAAATAAAAATATATTAATGTTTGATAAATCTATCAAAGTCTGCTTTACAATATTAAAATTGTTTTGTAATTTTTAAAATATCTCAAATTATTCTAATACAGTATCTGCAGGGGCATATTAGCTATAATCTTCTTAACATGGTGTAATCAGAATGCTGTGATTTTCTTTGATAATGTTATGGTAGCAATTATTACCTTCTATTTTTAAAAATAATATATATATACACTTTCGAATTTTAATAATTATCACACAAATATTGTGTAAAAATAATTAGAATCTTGTTAAACTTTGCAAGGAAAAAAGTAACATTTTTAGTTATTCCAAAAACATTCTTGAAATAAACTCACAAATAATATGAACACTGATTGAAGATGAAGAAATCAATCAAAGAGAAAAAGACGGGGCTAAAAAAAATTTCTCTTAATGCTATTTAATTATACTGGCATTCTTTTGATTTTTTTCAAATTAAAACATTAATATTTTAAAAATACACATTACAGTGAAACAGATTTTATATCCCTTTACAGGGTATTAAAATGTGGCAAAGTCCAGTCCCTTCCTTGTGTGAGAGTAGTGAAAGTTATCAAAACTGACAACATGGGCAAGGAAATCAAATATTAATATGAGGTATGTTATTCATTAGGTGAGGCTTAAAGTATATATTTGGGCTAGGAATAATATCTGGTTTAATAAATGATTAATAAAAGTTATTAATATATTGCCATAAAGTGGTTTGTATCAAAATTTTTAATGCAGAAAATTTAAAACCTGACAATTAAACTATAACAATTTTCTATATATATATATATATATACTGAATAAGTGATGAAGATATTTGTAAAAAATTGTGATCTGGGCCAACTGATGAGTACCAGTTCAGCACAAAGTGAGCATCTTGGAATCGTTTGCCTCTTCCACATGTCTTAATTATATGTTTCAGTAATTCATGATGAAATATGAAAATTGAAATACATTTAAATACATATTATATGAAGTTGAGCATAAGTATCTCTAAAAAAAAGTAATGTGTCTATGAAGTTAAATTGTAACATGGACTATATGGATTACTTGGAAAAGTATCTGTTTCTAATGTATCTATAGTGTGAGAAGTTGGTTCGACTTCTGGACTGATAGATAGAGTATCTTTTTCTAATGTATATATAATGTAAAAAGTTTATTTGACTTTTGAGCTGACAGATAGAGTACCTGTTTCTAATGTATCTATAGTATGAGAAGGTGTTTTGACTTCTGGTCTAATGGATAGAGTATCTGTTTCTAATGTATCTATGGTGTAATAAGTTGGTTGGCATTCTGGGCTTATGGATAGATTAGCTGTTTCTAATATATCTATAGTGTGAGAAGTTGATTTGACTTCTGGGCTGACGGATAGAGTATCTGTTTCTAGTGTATCTTTGGTGTAAAAAGTTGGTTGGAGTTCTGGGCTGATGGATAGATTATCTGATTCTAACATATCTATAGTGTGTGAAGTTGATTTGACTTTTGGGCTGATGAATATAGTAGCCATAAGAAGTTGGTTTGAGTTCTGGGCTGATGGATACTATAGTGTGAGAAGTCGACTTCTAGGATGATGGATAGATGTGATAGGATTGAGCTAAGATGAAAGACGCATTGTGAAAAATGCAATTACAGTTTATTTTCTGAAATTCTCCAAATTAATGCTTTTGGGCTGATATTCTGTGCAGTTAATGGAATAATTAAATGACATCAATTCCTATATAATGCTGTTCAAGCATTATCATTATTTCCAAGACTGTAAATGCAAGTGAAATATTTAATTAAATTTAATAGAGACAGCATATGAAGTGATGATCCTCTTCTCAAAAATTACATACTAATTTATGCTATTTAACTACATTGTTATGTATGTTTGTGATTATGTGCATATATTTCTGTGTGCATGCATATGTATTGAATTGGTTCCATGTTTAAGCTTTCATTATATATTAGGTATGAAAAGATAAATTATTTTGTTTTGATCACTTAAATGTCTGCTTGAACCTAATCTAAATCAATGTCCCGAATATCTACAATAACTGATTTTATATAAGGCACATAAGATGCAATCACACTTTTTTGTGATCAGATATTTAGAATCTTGTTCTTTATAAAAGAATTATTCTAGAATCTTTATAATGATATTTTTTTATTAAATACTAATTTTACACCTGAAATAGCATTGCCCTCAATGAAGTATTTTTCATTGCCATCTTCCAGTTATATTTTCTTATGCCATTATTCTTTTTTAAAATATTGTAGAATTATGTAGATTTCTGAAGAAGGCCATAGATTTAGTCGAAATAATTAGGAGAAAAAAAATTAAATTATATATAAAGATAATGGATCATTATGTTATTCTACATACTCAATTATTAAGTAATATTTACTAAGGCTGTAACCTCAAGAATATGCATCTGAAAATGTGAAGGTAGGGACCTCTACAGGTCACAACCACAAGCTTACTCTATGGAAGAAAAGAGGGGAATCCTTCTTTACTTCAACCTACTTTTATATATGAATAGGTGAAGCTGAAACAGTTAGATATAAGAGCGTGAAGCTATTCAATACTTCACTGATTAAGTCCATTGACTCATAAATTGAAAGATTTCATGAGTAATAATGTATAATAGAAATTGTGGACTTAATTAGTGAAGTATTGAATAGCTTCACGCTCTTATATCTAACCACTTCAGCTTCACCTATTCATATATAAAAGTAGGTTGAAGTAAAGAAGAATTCCCCTCTTTTCTTCCATAGAGTAAGCTTGTGGTTATGACCTGCAGAGGTCCCTACCTTCACATTTTTAGATGTATATTCTTGAGGTTACAGCCTTAGTAAATATTACTTAATATAATAATGTGCGTTTAAAATAAATTTATAAATACTCAATTATTATAAATGAATCATATTATTTTAATATTCTTATCTTTCTTTTAATTTAACAATATAAATATATAGTGGTAAATTTTACTTTTCAATTGCAATTTCATAGTTGATTTTTGTGCAATATTGATTTTCTCCCTTTCTTTGTATTTGTAATTTAAATTTGCAAATGTTTGTTGTATCGAAGTGTTTTTTTTTTTTTAACCTAATGCTAAGTGCATTTTCAGTGAAGTTCACCAAGGTCTTTAACAATTTAATACATTCTATAAGTTTTAACTTAAATTAGTTGAAATATTTCTGAATGCTATAAATAATAAGTGAAACTATTGTCGTTCTTAACTGAAACTGTTTGCCTAAATTAATATGTACCTAGCATCTTCTAACCAATTATTACTTCCTGTGTTGAATGCACAAAGCCCATTACAATTTTAAAATAATTCTCAAAAGATCTGTTCTCTTCAGACTACTTCAGACTTACCTATTGTAAGGCTGAATAATCGATAGTATTCATTGATTAATCAGGCTTATAATACAAAAGTTCAAAGTTTGAAAAGAATTGTTTTTAAAAGCATAAGAGCAAATTGAAAAAGTCGTATGATATTGTTATTATTAGTCTAACAATTTTAAAATGTATATTTTTTTTATTCACAATTGTATATTTATTTTCTCTTTGGAATTTTTTAAAATTTATATTTCAATTTGTCTGCCATAAACTTCATAATGAGTGTTTGTTTGCATTTTTTCCATATGTCAAAGCATCGGCCAGGAGGCAAACTCACAACAACTGTCTGCAAGCAACTGCTTGCTTGCAAGGCGGCTGTGCTGACCTCTCAGCTACCAATGCTTGTTTGCATTTTTGTCTTTGTTTTTTTACATTGTAATGAATCTTCATCTTTATATAAACAACCTTTTAGTTTTTTTATAAAAATAAAAACTATTTTGGGGCATTAATCTGAAATATTATATTAAATTTCTTTCATTAAATTAAATAATTAATCTTATTATCTAGTCTGTTACATTAATTATCTTCTGGGTCATTCCCAATTGTTCAATTAATAACAATCCCCCCTCCTGCCAGAATGAAATAGAAGTTTGCTTGCAACCTGGATAATTGTCTCATCTTCTCAAATAATGTTCAATTTCTGCAATATGTCTTCTCAATTTTCATAATCCTGTATCTTCAAAAGTCAATGGTAAACAGTGTAATAGAGAAATTTATTTATTAGTCAAACTGTGATCGGTCTAATATTTCGCTTATGAATATTTTCTCTCTTAAAGATGTATTAATATTTACTTATAATAACATTTTTTTAAAAAAAAAAACTTTAAAAAAAAAACGAAAATTAATTAATCTATAAATACTTAGAATAATAGCGTTTTTAGTTTAAATTAAATATTTTTTTCTATTTTTTTTAGTACTAATTGGGAAAGCAAAATATAATGTGTATATGTAAAAACTATACATTTTGTGGATAGTTGAAGGGTGCTTGAAAATCTGAATTCAAATCCTTTATACTTACATAAAAATAAACATTTTACCTTATAGACGATATATATATAACCAGTCAATTTAAAGTATGATATAGTTTTACATTTTCATTTACTGCACCATTACTAAAAACTTAAAAAATAATAGAGATTCATTTAATTTATATTAAATGCTTTTATTGACTGTGTGCTAAAAAAAAATAATTGTTTCTACAACTACAATTTTAGTTTTGAGATTTAACTTGAAATAAAAGCACAGGAGGTCCAGAAACTAAATAAGTTAATAAGTTAATTCCTACTTAATTAATTTCTGGACCCCTCTCCATGCTTTTATTTCAAGTTAAATCTAAAAACTTGAATTGTGATTGAAGAAACAATTATTTTATTTCTTTTTAGTGCACAGTCAATAAAAGTATTTAATATAAAGAAAATTAACTCTTACTGTATTGTTATTTTTAATTTTGAAATTATTATAGACTAGATGCTTTATTTAAAGAAGCAATGAATAATATATAGCTCTAAGAATATCATACAAAATCAAGAGAATTAAAAAAAACTTCACAATTCTATTTCATAATATTTAAATATTTTGTTCCTATAAGGGCCAGAATATGAGTTTGAATTATTTTATGCAAGCATAAGAAGAAGAAGGAAAGGAAGAAGTTGCAGAAGAAGAAGAAAGAGCACCACAGAAAATTTTGCCAAATAGGTGATTACTATTATACAGGTGTCCAGGTTTGAACCCCCGAAAAAGCCCTCAAACATACCATTTGTAAAACAAAAATCAAATATACATTAATAATAAGTATAATTAAACTGATTAAAAGTATTTGTCTTTGACAAAAACAACAAACCGCTGCTGATTTTCAACAAAAAAAAATTTTCACAACAGAAAAATCCATCATAATGTCAACCACCAAACCATTTAACCAGGTGAATAGCACTAATACAACCTGCATGCAGTTATAGAACTCAAACTCTACCAAAACCCATGCCAGTGCAACAAAAGACAATTTGAAAAAATCTCAAGCTCAGTCGACCCAATTTTTCTCATTGTTTCCAGAGAATTAATGCAAATGACATTAGGAAACTCAATTTACAAACACAAGAAAAACAACTACTTCCTTCCATGCACTGGAATGCTGATGAACTAAGGTCAATAAATGACAGGTTTAATAACAGCATTCTGAGGAAGCTTTATATGTTTTTTAAAAGATTTATTTTTCCTCAGTCAATTATATTAGTAGTCACAAATGTGAATATATCACTGTATCATTTCCCCAGAGCCCTGCTATATGAAATCATTGCTCCACATGGGCTCAGGGATGCAATGATGAAAACTGGTGAACATTCTAAAATGTGCTGCCTAAGTCTAAAAAAATTTAAAAGATAATCAGAAGATCTGCTTCCAGATCAGCACTAAGACATTACTACACTCTCATTACAGTGGATTCAGATAATCAGAAAATCACTAGTACTCAAAAATGTGTATCTTATATATGACATCAAGGACTTCCAAAAGATGATGGAGCCATTTAGTAAAGTCTTTGTCTTTCAACTGATATACCTCAAAGACATGCCAGGGCCTGTATGCAGTAACAACTTTGATTTTAAACTCACATTACATGTACAGATAAATCCAAATGAGATTCCCATGTAAATTCCAGATCAGGAGACAATGCTATGTCTCTTTATAAGAGATCTCAAATCAAAGTGTTATTCATGCAGACAGCATGGTCACCTTGGTACGCACTACAATATCAGATAGAGTACACAACAATCAGCATGTAGTCAGCTCAACTGTGGCCATCCTGAAGAAAACAACCACACACTGTTATTTTGGACACAAATGTCAACAACTCTTATCTGTTCTCAGTCTCATAAACCATGCACCTCCCCATCCTTAGCACAAACTGCAAATAAGCCTAACTGTTTCATAGATAACTCAAACAACACACATACTACTGATTCAATTCCCACCCAAATGGCTCCAGAACAACCATGCAAGTTGCCTACCACCCAACACCTTCCCATGGCTACAACCAGCCCTGTAACTGAATTGCAGCAATGCAATTCCAATCAGATGACCAGCATCATAAAAACAATTGTTCTGCACAGTAGTGGAAACAATACTTCAACATACAATATGGAGGTACTCACACCATGTCTCTCACCCACTGAATCAATCACAATAGAAGGCAAAAGATTTTCCAATCACCCAAAAAAAACTGACATGTAAAGAAAAATAAAACACAAGGGGTTGTGAATCTAGACATGATGATCAGCCCCTCATCAGAAGACTTTATACCAATGGATCTTACCTATAATAAAACCACTGAATCATGTGGACTAACCAATGATAGATATATTCAACATTCACAGACATTACAGCACAACAAGGATACCATGACTGACTTCTCATCTGAATTCTACATCCAGATAAACATCATTCATACTGACTCACTAAATAATGCCATGTTGGAATTTCCACCTTCCAGACTTCTATCATACAAGCCAGGCCCTATAAACAACTCAAATAACAAACACCCTATATATCACAACAACATTAACATGACTTCTTACAATCCACAAAACCTAGATTTAACTTACCTCTATTGAACAAACATCACATTTCAACACTACAATATCACATCTGGATCTGCTACAGCAATCAAAAGCCAACAATGCCCAAATTAACTCCTGCAATACCAACCAGAAACCACACCCTAAAAGTCTTGAGGAAATATACCAAGCTTACAGCAATCAAAAGCCAACAATGCCAAAATTACTTTTTTAACATGTTTGACTGCACTTGGTTAACTCCTGCGATACCAACCAGGAAACCACACCCTAAAATCTTGAGGCAATATGCCAAGCTTACAATCTACCTCAACACAAATGTCCTTGGAACATGGCATTTTCAACCCCCAGATGATGTTGAAGGAGCTCATCATAAATATTAATCTCACAAATGCAACCATTTACTGCTTCTCTGTGTACCATAAAACTTGTACAGAATGTTTTGCCCATATCTAGCTCAACTGTCCAACCTAATGAATTTTACTAAAGCCTAACTTAATCCATCCCTCACAGATTTTTCACTGAAGATGCATAATAATGGAGCAATACTTGCAGCCACCAACCACCCTTATGATTTATGACAACTAAGTATATCTCATAATTTCTCAATTGAAGATATACTTTGAACACAATGAACAAATTCCATGAGCATCATCAAAAGACTGTATATACACAAATTGATAAGATTATTTGTCAAAAGAACATCTTCATTTCAATCAGAACTTAGTACTAGGTAATACATAAGTTTTCAAGCCACCTCCAATACTTAAAATTATTTTTCAGGGTTTATGGATGCAATAAGAATGCAATTGTAATTGGATATGCATGCAAATCATAATATAATTAACCAAGATACTCTCTACACCAATGCAAACTGTGTGTACTTTTGTATTCCAAATATATATGCAAATACCATGTGCATATTTTTAACATAAATGTCTCACAGAATGTACCAATACCGATGACATGTTGTGGTATTATAAATTATGTATCTTATACTAAAACTAAATCCTGTAGATATGTAAAATACTATGTTACCTCATATGACAAAATCTGAAATTGGAAAAAAAAATTCTAACTGATACAAGGCCTAATGAATGCACTTTGCACTAAAACTAAATCCTATAAGTAATTTAATTCCTATGGAACCTCATATTTAAATATGTAACCACCTGAAATATTTTGCACATATAAATTATCTATGTATACACATGTAATCTAAGGTAACCTTAAATATTTAAATATAATTAGCTTATCATAATAATAATAATAATAATAATAATAGTAGTAGTAGTAGTAGTAGTAGTAGTAGTAGTAGTAGTAGTAGTAGTAGTAGTAGTAGTAGTAGTAGGGGGGGGGGGGGGGGGGGGGGGGGGGGGGGGGGGGGAGGGGGGGGGGGGGGGGGCGGGGAGGGAGGGGGGGGGGGGGGGGGGGGGGGGGGGGGGGGGGGGGGGGGGGGGGGGGGGGGGGGGGGGGGGGGGGGGGGGGGGGGGGGGGGGGGGGGGGGGGGGGGGGGGGGGGGGGGGGGGGGGGGGGGGGGGGGGGGGGGGGGGGGGGGGGGGGGGGGGGGGGGGGGGGGGGGGGGGGGGGGGGGGGGGGGGGGGGGGGGGGGGGGGGGGGGGGGGGGGGGGGGGGGGGGGGGGGGGGGGGGTAATAATACTACTAATAATAATATTAATAATATATCATCATCATCATGAATAAACATGAAGTGGTATTGAGTGGCAAGTAAGCCTATGGTACACTACTATCTTGATATCTATAGGTAAATAAAAACTTTGTAAACATATAAATAAAACAAGTTGATGACAATGAGGAGTGGAAGGAAGCTAAAAAGACCCATGAGAAAGTTTCACAAGAAATTATAAGTAATAGTAGTAGTGAGATGGAGTGCTCTACTTTTAGCAGTAGAGATGAATCTACATTAGTACAAGTAATGGAGGGTCCATAACAGAAACTGATCCATTTCCTACAAACACAGGTGATGATCCAAACAGCTTCTCAAATACAAGATATCCCTAGTAATAAAGTGACTCAAGCACCCAGAATCAAAGTAGCACAGATTACAGGAGAGATGTCAGAGATGGAGCAGCTACTTCAAGGGTTGTGCTGATCATGAAAGCAGACATGAACAGTATGAAGGAAGATTTGAAGGGAAATATGAAAAGCTTGAATATAAATATGAACAATATGATGGATATCCTGAAAGAAAATCTGAAAATAATATGATAGGGATTGGAAATAAATTATCTGCTGATATGGAACAGCTGTCCCTGAGTGTCAATAATGTTCAGAGAGAGAATAGGAATTGAGAGAAGAACTAGGAGAAATAAGAAGGGATATGGAAAAAGGACACACTATGCCAGCAAAGATTTGAAGGCTTTAGACATATTATTTCAAGTCAGATAGTACCTTATGTTCTGTGAGATGACTCGAGGCCACAATATCTTCAAGAGCTAAGTGTACATTGGCCAAGAGCAGTACCAAGAACAAACTAAGGAAGAATTCAAGGATATATAAACAAAAATGGACCAACTCTACTTTCAGAACAACATCAAAACAGAGGCACACAATAAGGTCATTTAATCAGTGGGCCACAAGCTGCAAGTGAATTGGAAATTCTTTCACACAAGGCAAACATAGAAAAGATGGTCATAAGTATTAATGAGACACACAACCAGGTCAGCCAACTGAGTGAAGCAATTAGTCAAAGGTTTGAAACTGTAGAAACCAAAGATATGCCAAGGAACATCAGCATTTAGGATGCAACAGATCATGGATGATCAAATGGCTCTGACTGGCAAGAAGAAGTGGAGTGAAGTGATAAACTGCTTGGAAATCACTCTCAGAGACCCAAATAGATTGAGTGACCAATACCAAGGATCGAAAATATATTCCAAGTACAAGCTTGTGAACCCAGTGACAGCCTTCAAAATGAATCATTATCAGCTCAAATGATCACCCACCATGAAAGAAAACTATCATAATCGACATATCAGTTTGGGAAAGTCAGATGAAAACAGTAGGTCTGACTAGCATGCATGCTTGATATGGCACCTCAAATCACTCTACTAAAGATGATCAAAATATAAAAAGCCATTGGATCATGATAGAAAGTTCCACATCACAAACAAATAAACAGTAAGGTCCCAGCTTCCACAAACTATGCAATACCTATGAAGGCCCCTTCACCTTCATTAAGTATATAAATTCTACTGCTTAAGAAGCTAATGTCAAAAATGGACCTATAATATTGTGACTAAGGACATGTGAACCTGATGACCCAAAATGGATAAACCCAAATATAATAGTAAGTTATTTTAACAAAACAGAAAGAATGATGACACAGACAAAAGAAATAGGTGTTCAAAGATGATAGGGCATGAATAGATACACCTATACTATTCACTAAGCCCCAGCCTATAATCACCTAGCTGAATATAATTTGTAGGCTAGAAAAACAGAGTTAGGAAAGCTAGTTGTCTGAAACTGATTCATAGATTTGTTTAGCATTTCCCTGTGGAATGCAACTAATCATAGTTATGGTAAAAATAATCTATGGCTACTCAAACCAAAACAGATGAAGAAAAGCATATACTGAAGGCTTATTCACAACTCACCACAATGGCAAATCAGAACCTTGTCTCCAACTTTAAATTTGTTGGGGCAATTTTTTTGTATTTTGGTTTCTAACTCCACACCCAAGTAAACCACAGAAAAATAAATATCATAAGTTCTACAATATGTATGAAGGACCATACACCATCATTAAGCAAACAGGTCCCAACACATTTTGGATAAACCAGAAGAAAAGATTTGAGGCATGTAAAATATCTGCTTCTTAAAACTTTATTTTGGCTGCTCATAATAACTTATGAGCAATATAAATCACAACTAAAAAAATAAAAATAGGTGATCAATGCAAAAGAAATTAAAACATTATTAGGGATATTAAGTTTGATGAGGGTATTCTCCAGTTAACACTCAAACACAATCACTGGGATACCAAGAGACTAACTAAGATACATGAGTCAATCCACACTAATAGATGGGATGCTCTGATATTTAGTCTTGAATCCAGTAAGTCTCAAAAATAAATAAACCTATGTGCCATTTATGACAGAGACATATTACTGATTAAGTCTCAACCATAAAATCATCAAAGCCCCTAAGTCTAGATCACCCCACAAATGATATGGCTTAGCCATAAAAGAGATGATTAAAGTACTACAAATCATCTGCAATAAAAATGAAGAAATCATGGCAAAGGTGTAACAATTCTTCATCCAATCCAAAAATAGCCCTACATCAGAGGCATACCAACACACTTATGAGTGTTAAAATTTTAAATATAAATTAAAATGTTAACCCTGTAAGGAGGGGATTGTAAGAATGACTTCTGCACTAGTCTATACCATACTAAGCCTAATCAAGTAATTATCAAAAACAGTTATTGTTTGTCAAACATATATATATATATATATATATATATATATATGTTTGACATATATATATATATATATATATATATGCAAAACATTGCGATAAGCAATTTTTTTTTAAAAAAAAAAAGAAAGATAAACTTCTAGATTTCTACATTAGGAAAATAAATACACTCACATAAACATAATATGACTAACCACAAGTGTCCTTACCTAACAAACATTATGGCATGAACAATCACATGAACAATGATAAAACATAAAAGATGATGAGCTAATGTCAAGCATGTTGCTAATTGACCAGGTTTGAAAATGAAAACATAATTCCAATAAATAATTATCTTAATAATATTACGTCAATGTCTATTATGCAACAGTAAACAAATACTGTAAGCACAGAAAATCAAAGCTATTGTGTGGTCCTACCATAAAAAACAGGGATAATATATACAAATTTCAATTTTATAATTGCAAAGACTGCATGAAAAAGTCAACATCTCAATAGCTGTATTTTTAGAACTAAACAAGATGGGTGTATATGTTTGATTCTAGAATCGAATTTCAATCATACAAAATTAAAAGAAATTTGTTTTGTCTACTAATATAAATCAAAACATAATTTTGCCTAAGTTATAAAACCAAACAGTGTTTTAAACAACCAAACAGTGTTTTAAACTGATTGCAAAGAATTCCTGAATAAAATCACCATGTAAAAAGGGAATAAACAGCAGCTAGCAATCATCAAAAATAGTTATTTTTTTATTATACTACTTCCCTATGCAAAGAAACAACTCTATAAAAATTACATATATTAACAAGGGTATTGCAATGTAGTCTGGCTAAAGGAACTATGCCATAGCAGGCCAGGTGTCAGCTCTTCATGCCCATAAAAATGTTATAATATATAGAATGCCTATCATTAATTACTGTTGAAGAACGATGATCTTCAGTGGATCTTCTGTGCTTTTTTCCAAGAACAAAATTGCTGATGATTTACAATCCCAGAATGAATATGTGTCTACTAAACCTACAGACAGTACACCAGCTGAGGAGATCTATCACCAGGAGTAAGAGACTGTGAACATAACAGACAGTGCTTGCCAGGCTCAGGAATTTATTTTATTAATCTATTTGTTATTTATCATCTTATTTTTTATCTTTCATTTTTTTTCTTTTAATTTTCACTTTATGCTTCAAAAAATGGAAAAAATTATTTTTGGGGAAAACTAGATTGAGTAAATGTTTTATGGTATTAAATAAAATTTAGGTTTTCATATCCCTCCAGTAGCTTGATATCACCTTCCTGAATGTGAAATAAGGTAAGATTTTGATGATGTTCTACATTAAGAGCATACCTTAGTGATATGACAGAGTTCTCATTATTTATTAAATGTTTTACTAATATTTGTTATCTATTTGTTTTTCTGTGTATCTGACTAATCTTTTCTATCAACACTAAGGAATCACACATAGGTGTAGGGGGGATTCTGTCCTCCATGAAGAATGATCATAATCATCATGAATTAGATACCAAGTATTACTCTATAAGGCAACTGTAAATATATTAATTAATAAGTCAGATTCACAATCTTCTGAAATATTTTTTTTTTACATATTATTTTTAAATTTTGTAAATAAAGATTGCCAGGGTATGAACTTCTATTACAGGATTTGGGATTAGGGTATTCATTGTATTTAACACTTAAAGCCATCATTCACTCATACAATTATATATAGGTTAATATTGTTACATCAGATTTGTTATTAAATAAATGTTGTTGAGATACATTAATCAATTTGGTCTCTGCCTTGTCATCATCATTATGCATTCACACTTGTAAATATACATATGCTAAATGTTAATATCCACACATCTCTCCTTATATGTATACTGATATTATGAATATTCTGGAAGAGTCCATTAATTGAGCCTCACTTATATAGAGATGTAGTAGTTATTTATTTTGAGTAAGCCCATCCCTGAAGAGAGCCAAATGCAAATTCTTCCTGAGTTTGAATACTGAGACATAATGGAGCCAGAAAGGGAGCTGAGATGTGCATGAACTAGATTTAATGAGTAAACATTGAGCTTCCATTGAAAGTAGATGGAATCATGGGCTAAGCAATTTAACATGCCATCACCAGCATCCTACTCGTAGACCCCAAATCTGACCATAGTTAGATGTGCTCCCCCTTTCTTGTGACAATGACAAGCCTGTTACTATATATATATATATAATAAAATCATGTTATATGTCACATGACCTATATACTTTGCATTTGTCAATATGTAATATAAAGAGCATGCCAGTAGCTCTAAAGAAGCTTATTTTTTATAATAAATGTTACAAGAGAAAGCATTTCAAATCATCTTTATCTAGGATTGTCTCCATCCCCAGACCAGTTTTGAACTATGGCTCTTATCAGTGAGGAGCTTGTAAATTTATGTGATTCTATTCCAAAAAAGGGGAAAATAAAAACAATAAAAAGAGAGAAAGAAGATGATAAGATTTATGTTATCTAACTCTTATGCATTCATATTTTTGCTTTATTTAGTTTATTATGAGTATGAAATAGATAATATATTATAAACTAAAAGCTGTTACAAAGATATAATTTTAGTATTAAAAGATGTATGCTTTAAGTTAAAAGTTAATATTTAATTTATGTATACTTTAGAAGAAAGCTAGACAGAGTTAATTTTATAGTTAAAGTTTAAAAAATATTGACAGTTTGTGAGTATTAAAATACAATTATTTAATTGTTTTTAGAATAATTAATAATTTGTAGCAGATTTTAAAAAGTGTCTCTGAATAAAGCTTATTAATTTTATTTAAAAAATAATAAATTGTTTAAAGAAATATAAGTTAATTATTAAGATAGATTTAATTTAGAGAAATATAATTTCCTGTATACATGGGTGTGTGAGAGTCCATATGCATGTGTGTATTTTGGATTTCTTGGTTTTAGTTGCCAAGATATTTAATTTTAATCATTATTTGAAAATAAATATTCAGTTAAACTCAGATGTAAAAGGATTAAAAAATTTACATAAGAATTTCTGATAAACTTAAATAAAAAAAGGTGATATTTTGTTTTAAAAAGAATAAAATATTATTTATTATCTTATTTTATTTTTTATTATTGTATTATTTAATACAATTCAGTTAACCTTTTCTTCAACTTTGGTCATTAAGAATCACATGATCAAAGAATGTAGAACAAAGTTACATAAGTTTTACTACTTAGTTTTACATTTTAATTGACATTTTCTATAATGGAGGTCATTATTTTTATGGGCATATATTAATTGATGATAACTGTCAATGGAGATATGAAAGATAGGCATTGTCAGTGTACTGGGCTGCTTCTACTTTTTCTGCTTCATCTCCTGACTGATTACTGCTGTGTTGATATTTTCAGGTGAACTGCAATCTTCTCATCTTTAAATAACAGTAATAATTTTTTCTAATTATTATTTTTATTTCCTAAGGGTTAATTTTGCTAAAATTTTATATTTTGTTGACCTGAAATGAATTGCTAGACAACTTTTATAAGGTACACCCAGGTCTTTTTATACAGATATTTTAAATGCAATTTTGAAGTTATGTGATTCCTGTTTCTTCTTAATATCTTTTTATGCAGTTTTCTTTTATGCAATAAAGAAGTTCATATTTCACTTAAAATTAGGATTTCCCCATTTTATATACACACATTATATTTTAAATGCCCGTTGGAAAAAGGTTTGACAATAAATTTAGATACTGTAGAAGATTTAGAAAAACATAATGAAACAGAAGTGGAACCTGTTTGTTTCCCATCAAAAATGATTCAAGAAAGTCTTCAAATTTCTAATCAATTGACAATCATTTTCTTGTTAATGACATAAATAATGAGCTCTTAAATTCCAATGATAGCTAAATAGTTGTTATGTTTGGATATCACAAGCTTCATAAATAATTAGTAAAATCTTTGTCTCAAAGTTTAATCACCAATTACATTGTTGACAAAAAACCATTAACTTGTAGACTGAAAAATTTTTGATTGGCTGAGTGAATTACAGTTTTAAACTTTTGATTGGTTCAATCACAAAATCAGCAGTAAAAATATATTCATCTTTTAATATTAGATTTGTTTGTAAAAAGCAAATTAATAATTTGTCAGATTATGAAAGTAAATAAAGTTTTTTCAAAAATAAATTTCATTTATAATTATAAAAATATTCTATAGTGGAAAACTTAAAAAGAATGTTTGTAACCCATTAGGAAATGCTGTGTATGTTGTAGATTTCTTTCTCAAATTATGTTTGTATAAAAGTAAAGAATTTTTACTAAAATTTTAACTATTTTTTTAAAATAATTATATTTTTCAGCATATTTTATCAAAATAATTTATAATATGTAAAAAAAATATGACAAAATACTCTAAAATATACATTTTCATTTGGAATATCAAAACAAAGAACTTGGAGCTGTCAAAATTCTTGTCAAGCACTCCCTTTGGTTCAAAATGAGCAGCAACAAAGCAGTGCCTTATGGTATATTTTAAGCTTTAAAAAGACTGCAAATTCACTATGATAATGCAAAAATTGATGGTTTTAGAGCGATTTGAAGCTGTAAATAAAAATTTTCATTTGATGCACCTGCTTGGTTAATTAAACACAGCACAAGACTGAAGTTCGCACTAATTGTATTTCCTCTTGTGATGAATCTGATTTTTTATCAGTTCACAAATATACCCACATATTGTCAAATAGTGATAATGATTAAAATACATATGAAAAATGTAAAATAAATTACACATAAAAACATATTGTTTTGAATAAAATGAAATAGATAATAAAAAAGTTTGTCTTGTATCAATTTTTTTAAATATTTGAAATTTTTTATTAGTCATACTTTATTTCCTTATTTTTTATGTAAATTTTAAAGTAATTTTACCTTGTTGCTTTGCATTATGAGATTTTTGAAAATTATGGAACCTATCCCACAATTTTTCAATGTAAGTTAAGTCTATTTTTGTGCAATTCCTTTTGTGTGGATTTTTTGCAGAACCTATCCACCACATAAAAAGTTGTCCAGGTGTATTTTGTTTTTATTACCTGAATTCAATTTGAACTCTCTAAATTATTAATGTCATGCTTCAAAAGAATAAGCAGTTTATAATGACTCAATTTCATTAATTGTACTTTAAAAGAAATTATGAAAAAAACTGGGTGATATTTTCTTTTATATTAATTTGTAAAATCATGCTGACATTGCATTATTTTACTTCTCACTATTGTATTTCACCTTTAGGATAAAGAAACTAAAGTGCAAAAAAAAGACTGATAAAAATTTGATTTGAGGATAAACAGCTATATTAATTATTATTAACAATTATTAAAGCTAAAATGCTAAATTTATATTAACTTCAATGAATATTTTGAAATACTTACTCAATATAAAATTTACAAGTAACAAAGAACCTGTTATCTTTGATGCAGGAGAACTTTTAAAATGTGCTTTGGTTTCTCTGTATTTTGCTAACAAAAGAAAAATACTTAGGAGAAAATTTAACCAAAGAAATTTTTTAAAAAAAAAAAACTTTATAGAGAAAATATAGTTTTCAGATATAACAACAATGGACATTAAATAAATGCATTGTGTTGAATTGTGAACTGTCAAACTTAATTGTAATTTTTTTTTAAAAAATTACTGAAAATAATATCTCTAAGTAAATTTTTATAAAGGTTAAGAATTTCTTTTTAAATATGCATTTTAAAGGCAGGAAAAAGAGAAAAGAATAGTTTATTTCCAATGGAACCACAATCAAAATTCAATGGACACTTTTCTTAGTTAATATTATGTGTTATTAAATGAAGATTCTCAAACAAGCTAGCTTACATTTAACTAATTGTTTTAAAATGGATCCAAACTTTTGTTTATTTAGAATAGAACTTTTGATAAAGTTTTGTTATTTATTGCTGGCTTTTGGAAAGTTGTATTTGCTATTATTTTCTATGAAAGAAAATATATTTAATTAGTGCAGATGCTTCATTCTATGGATAATTCATCAAGGAAGGACATCACACCCTTGACAGACTGCTTATTATGAAAGGAGTTCTGCTAAAGGACTAAGATCTTTTGAAATATATATATATTTTTTTTTTAAAATATTTTGTATGTCAAGGTATTTTTATTATTATTACATTATTCTTTAATGGGTTTATAATAGAATGTGTGAGTATTCCTACAATATGGAAGATAAAATTTATATAGTTTACATTCTTTGGTTTAAGGTAAATTTTATAATGCCTTTTATTCAAGTAGAGATATTTATCTCTTACATTTTTAAATAGTGTTTAACCATTAAGCACCACATGATCACATCTCCTATACTAGCACATTAATTGTTGATAAACAGAGCAAAACTCTCCATACAGTATTGCCACCTGTGCTAAACAGAATAATCAATGGATGCCAGAAGGCTTGTGCATAAAATCCCTATCTAATGCCTACTCATCCAATATCCCCAGACTAGTTTCTGGATTGTGGCCTTCACTCACTGACGAAGGCCACAAGCCAGAAACTAGTCTGGGGATATTGGATGAGTAGGCATTAGATAGGGATTTTATGCACAAGCCTTCTGGCATCCATTGATTACTCTGTTTAGCACAGGTGGCAATACTGTATGGAGAGTTTTGCTCTGTTTAATTAGTGTTTATGAGTGTTTCGCTCACTTATAAATAAACAGCCAATGTATGTTTATCAGAAGTTTAATAATTTCATAATTATTATGATATAATAATCTATGGTCTAATTTAATATAGCTGAATGTTTAATAGTCATACATGTATTAATATTTACATTGCTATTATGTCCACTTTATCTTTATAAATTTTTATTCTGTTCATTGCATGTGTGTATTCTTTATTTAATGCAGAATTTTTATTGTGCTATTTTAAATATTTTACAGTTGTTTGACTGACAGTAAACTTGTTGGTTTCAGTCATTGTTTAATGTATGTAATTTTAGTATAAATATTAAGCTATATAGTGTAATAGTCTTATTTGTACATTCACACAATAAAATCCAGAGTTCTGGCAAATTACACCAAGGCTGATCTAGATGAGGGTTTGAGACCTCTAATCTGATTACACCTCAGGTCCTCCATGACTTACTACCCTATGAATGACATATATGAGGCTACACTCAGAATTTTGTAGTTCGCATGCCGGAAGTAGCAAAGGGTGGTGCAAGAGTCTCGGGGAATATTAACTAAATTACTATTATTTTAAACACACATTTACAGCTGGCTAGATAATGCATATATTAATAAGTAACACTAATTTAGAATAGATTTGGGAATGATTATGAATGAAATTCAACACACTGGTTATAGTTTACTATATTTTAATTAATAAATATAAGTAAAAAAACACAAGAGTGCATTGAAGGACATACACAGGTGTAAACAATGATGAGCCATTTTAAGAACATAATCTCATCTGATGCACTACATTTAAAAAGACTTTACTCCTATTTTAATAATCTACAGTTTCCTATCATGCTTTAATTTTACTATGCCCTACCTATTAGATTTGTGATGGTTAAGTCAGTGCCGGAATGATTATATATCACTATAACATTTAATAAAAGTCATTTATTAACACTTAATGAGCTGCAATAAGTTCTCTATGCATATTATATACCTACAAATCAGATTACAAGTTCAGATCAAGGCTGAAATATTACATTATGGTGGAATGAACTGAAGCTTTGTAGTTTGACTTCAGATACTATGGCATATATATATATATATATATATGGCATATATATATATATATATATATATATATATATATATATATGTGTGTGTGTGTAGTTAATCAGAGGATTCAGTAAAAAGTACTCAGTTCCCATGGTTCGTATGACTTGCTGTGAATAAAGTAAACACAGTTCAGTGATCAGAGTAGCTTGTAAAAACAATCTGGAACCTCATGTTCCAATTCTAAAGAAGAGCTGTCAGAACTAAGGAGATGGGGTGGCCATTAAAACCAGAAGCCATTCATATAAACATGCAGCAAGGTGAATATGCACATATGTGCTTCCTAGAGGCACATTCGCCATGCTAAACATAATATTAATTAATAATTTAAAAGTACACAAAATTTTATAGTTTTGTTCTGTGAAACTACCATATGATTGTTCATAATTACCATTCTTAAAACATCATAAAAAGAAATGCTTAAAGCAATTTAACTTTATTAGTCAATCTGCATAGTTTATAATATAACTAAAAGAAGGTCAAAGCATATCTGGGACTTATGCATAATATATAATATGCTTTATAACTCATTCTTGCATTTATTAACTAATTAATTTATTACTTGCAAATCTAATTATAATGACAATAATAATAATAGTAGTAAGCTAAACATAATAGCTTAATGAAAATATTTAGGGTTTCAGAGTGGAGATTTGAGTGTGTGTGCTAAAGAGTAAAATTACTTAATTTAGAGAGAGCCTCTAATCATCTCTCCCCGTCAAACTTTATTCGTAAAATCGATACCATCTAAACTGGGCATAGCATAAATTATAAAATAATATATATAAATATAAAACAAAAAAGGCATGACCACAGATTAAAAAATAGAATAGTAACTGAATAAGTTATTATGAACAAGTATTTAGAATTTTATATTTTAAGTTTATAATAGGCATGTTACAGGTATTATTTTAAAAATTAAATTATAATTTTAATTTATATTTTACAACTTGAAATTAGCTTTTAGTTTATTAAAACATTATTACAATTTAAGAGTTCATCCACGATTAATATTAGCTAGCTTAGAGTTTTAGAGATTCATTTATAAAGTTCCTAAACTTATTTTAAAGAACTCTGCAGGAAAATTTGCTAGTGCATCTTTTCTGTTGAGGCTTCTGTCATTGATCATCATACTTGGCTGGGGTGGTGTGATGTCTTCTGATGCTTTGGCTGGGCAGACTATGGAGCTTGAATTCTGGCTTCAGAATTGACCATTCTCCCAAAAAGGGAGAGGCAGTGGTTGCTTTGCTCAAAAGTTCTCATGGTAAAAATTTAATGAGTGAACCCCCCTCAGTAAAACTTAAAGTTATTTACACCAGAAAGATTGGTAATATGAACGGCCTGTTTATAACTTTTTATGAAGTTTTCTTAGTAATTAAAAATGCATAAAAATGAAAACTTTGGCCCTTTTTTGGTGAAACAATAATGGTCAAATAGGTCACTCCTAGTTCTTAGTTTTTATTTTAAAGGACATTAAATTTTGTCTCTACATTTGATTAATTACTTGCAGATGGTTTTCTAAGAATTACCAATTTTTATAACCATAGATAACTTTTTTTAAAAAGAGTAAGTTTGTAAACATTTTAATATATGTGTGTGTGACTACCACAGGAATTGAAATTTATATATGAAAGCATTTAAATAAAGAGTTTTTAACCAAAAATAATACAATTTAAATTAATTTAAAAGAATTGTAATGCTTTTACATCTATTGTATTATGGCTTATTTTACATATATATGTAGATAATTACACACATATAACAATGTTTATGCACTTAACTCTTTGGAGGATTGTTTCAAATAAACTCATCCACATTTTTAACTTGCTGTAATTCTGGCAGTTAATACATTATTATAGCGTATTTAAGATTATTTTAAAGCTTTAAAAGTACCATAAGATGCTGCCCTCTCTTGAATTATTTTTACAAATAAAAAACCAATAATATAGGCATTCAAAGCTACAACAAAGACAGAAGACCAACCTTTCTAGATCCTGATTGGTTGGTTCACATTTGGGACAATGGAAAACATCAATCAATAATTTTCATGGCTCCAACTTCTGTTTTGACTTTGAAACAAAAATTAATGCCTTAGAATGTTTTTTTTATTCCTTTTCTTACATATTATGAATTATTTTCATAAAATATACTGAAAATATAGTTATTTTAAAAAAATAGTTAAGATTTTAATAAAAATTATTTACTTTTACACAAATGTAAATTGAGAAAGAAAATCATTGATGTAAGCAACATTTTTTAATAGGTTACGAATGTTCTTTTGAAATTATTCACTATAAAATATTTTTATAATTATAAACAGAAATTTATTTTTGAAAAAACTTTCATTCACTTTCATATTCTGACAAATTATTAATTTTCTTTTTATAAATGAAACTAAAATGAATGTAATATTAAAAGATGAATATATTTTTACTTCTGATTCTGTAATTGACCAATCAAAAGTTTAGAGTTTTTAACTCACTCAGCCAAACAGAATATTGGGCATCACAAGAGTTAATTAAAATTATATCATTTTATTAAATTTTAAATTATAAACACATATGCATTATAAGCATACAAACATTAATATGGTGGTTGGATGTGTTCATCTATACAAATCCATGCACATACACATAAATATATGCCATTACATATAAAATAAATCATCAGAAACTTATATATGTGGACTGGAATAGGATTGAATTAGGAAACAAGATACTGTTATGGAACATAGTAGGTGAAATGGAATGATGGCTAAATAATATCATTTCATAGTTTATAAGTGATAGCTTTATTATTTTGCCATCATTTTGTCTAAGATTTATGCCTCTGAGCATTAGACTTTATTAGACATTGCTTTTCTTATTGTGCTTTGCGGGATGGAATGCACACTCCACATTGTTCACATTTTGCATTCTATAAGAGGATTCTAATATTACTTTCATATGTTACTAAGGTATCCAGGTCCCATGAGAGAATCATTTATGATGTGTATTCTGTTTTTCTTATGTGTTGAGACCTTGTCCACACATGTATTTTTTTTTGTCTAAGATAAAGGTATTGGAATCCACCATGCTGTTTTTATTCATGTAGTTTTGCTCTGATGAGCCTGTCTTTATTAATATATCCCTCATGATGTTGTTAATTTCTACCATGGAAGGTGAAGTGATTTGTATTTTTAAGAATGATATAGCAATGATAGGATAGATATTGAAGTACTTAGTTCTTCAATGTGAACTTTGTTATTTGTAGTGCTTAAGTGAAACAGTGTCGGTATTGTGTTTCTGTGCCTTGCCAGTAGTTCACAAGCAAACCAATAATTTAAATTTTGTATTTATGTTACATAAAATAGGGGGGAATGCACATACACAATGTCATTTTCATCACCATCTGAGAGTAATTCACCGATAGATGTGTAAGACCTTTTAAGGTTAAATATTTCTTTATTATGTGGACATAAATCAAATATATAATATGTGTATACATGACTTCTGATTAATGTTCTATATATTTTATTATTTTATTCAAAAAGTAAAATAGTGATAGACAATAGTTATCTTATTGGTTTTTATATGATAATCATCATTATGATAGAAGTTTGCTAATTCAAACTCAGTCATAGAGTAGTTCAGGTTAATGTTATTTTAATCTGTAATGTGTTTCAATATTGTTAATAAAGATATTATGAGTTGTTACTTGACAAAGGGATATATTTCATAAATTGTATTGCTTAGCTTCTAGTTTAAGCTAGGTTTTATTATTATTATTATTATTATTATTATTATTATTATTATTATTATTATTATTATTATTATTATTATTATTATTATTATTATTATTATTATTATTATTATTATTATTATTATTATTATTATTATTATTATTATTATTATTATTATTATTATTATTATTATTATTATTATTATTATTATTATTATTATTATTATTATTATTATTATTATTATTATTATTATTATTATTATTATTATTATTATTATTATTATTAAACATTTGTTTAATAGGATGATTTAGTTAGAACCAATTAAAAATAAATTAGCTAAATATTAAAACTATTTACCTTAACTGAATGTATTCTTAATAACTTATCCAAATGTTTTAAAACTCTAAAACATAGTTTACTAGTGAGGCAATTTTGTATTATCTATTATGACAACCTACTAAAAATTTAACAGTGCCTATGTTTGGAAAATAACTTTCGCAATGATATTGTAAATAAATTTTTATTTGTATCTAGTAAGTTAATAAATGTATTTGTTATTATTTCTATATGTGATTTCTTGTATCCTGAATTCTTAATTAGAACAGAAATATTGGTAAATCAGATAATGAATTCTCATGCAGATCCAAAATCTCAATGTCAAAAAATGAAAATACTCCATAAATGTTTCAATTCCAAAGCTGGGATTATAATTAAAAGAAATGAATATTTATTTAATCTTGCTTGGGATTACTTAATCCATTTTCAGATTGTACATTATTTTATTTATCTTATTAATATAAAAGGTACAATAATTAAACTTAATTATTTTGATGGTATTGTTGATGGATAGTAGAAAGATATAAAAGGTACCCTTTCTTTCTATTATTTCGAGTGTCATTCCAGGTAAAAGATGGTGATTCTTACTAAATTTTATATATTTTTGTTTTATGCAATTGTTAAGCAGATTAAACACTTCTTTATATAATTATTATTATTACTATAATATATTAGGATACATTAACTTATAAGAGAAGTGTAATCGTCTAATAGGATGCATTCATTCGTAAGCAACACAATACAACAGTATAGCTTCCAAAATTAACAAGAAGAACCCTGAGATCATTATTTATTATTTCATTAATTATTAATCCATTTATCTGTATTATAATTCAAAAGTTGGTGATGTGGCGTAAGAAACTTGTATGGCTTATTGTACTATTAGAAAAGTACATCAAATCAAGAATGTATTTTGATGGAGGGAAATGTATGTTTTAAAAGTGTTGCATGAGGAATGAGTGAGGTTATTCCTCTTCCTAATTTATTTATTTACTTTATGAATAATGCATTTTATTATTGCTTTGAGATTTTTTTTATTTTAATGCATGTCTCTGTAGTAAAAATTAAAAGATAACTAACCGACCACTGAGCTTAGCCGTATGTATATCATTTAGTCTCATTATAATGTTATATTAGTAGCCCTCTTTACTCGCATATCCCTTTTTATTTATTTCTCCTCTCTTTATTGGTTAGAATGTATATAATACTTTGAGATTGAGATTTGTGCAATTGTTACAATACATAATTTAAATGTCCTTTAGTCAAAATGTAAGATAACATTTTTTTTATAATTAAATAAAACAATCCCTGTTTTCTCATTTTCTTAAATGATTTCTTTGCTTACATAATATATAATAAAACAAAAGTACCTCTTTACTCTTTTACCATCAATAGTAAGCTTGAGTAATCAGTGTTTATTAGATATTAATGCATTTAAGTCCCTATTGCCAGATTCATTTCTAGCAAAGCTGCTAGTAATGTAATTGTACAACTAGCAACTATCTTTAACTTCATTTTTCTATTCTAGCTAAAATCCTAAAATACAAAACTACTCCAAATTTTTGAACCCAAGACCACCTGCTTGACAATTACACAGATCTGACTCTGAGTCAGTAATATACATTTTAATATCCTCAGTCCTTTGTTAATTGGAGGCATCTTTTCTCCTGGAACAAATCACTTGATTTATTAGCTGGTATAATTTATCATAAAACTAGAACAGCTTTGAATCCCAATTCTCAATGATAAAGACACAAGCCAGAAACCTATCTATGTATGGTAATTTAAATAGAACTACCATCTGGCAATCACTAATTACTCATGTCTACTACTGATGAAACTACAGTAAAGAGCTCTTGTTGATTTACCACATTTTTTTTGTGAACTAAAAAAATAAAATGATTTTTTATTATTAACATTTCTCATCAAAGATAAAAGATGTCCTCACTTAATAAAATACTGAGAATACTAAAACATATAATTATTGATTTAGAGTCAGAATTTATATAACTATTCACGCAAGTTGGCTTGGGTTTAAAACCTTGAAGCATTTAAATTTCACCCTCTTAACTTGAATAGACAAATGGTGTTAAAGATGATTACTAGATGCATGATTGCATTGCTTCCAGCATAGAATCCCAAGCCTTATTGATAAATGCAAAAGCTGAAAGCCAGTTTGGAGATTAGAATTTAGATGCATTAATATCAGTTAATCACTGATTACTTAAGCTTACTGTAGATGGAACTGAAGTAAAGAGCTATATGTATATGAGATAGTTTTTGAAACATTTTACATCACTTTAAATAAATGAATAAAAACATCAGAAAAATAAAAATGACTATTAAGCTGCACTTCTACTAAACTAAGTTTATCAATTGGTCCAAATCTTCTAAGCATCTCAAATGTCTTCTTCTTTATTCATTATTTATCCATGTATTTTATTACTACTTAATCTACCAGTGCATAATTTGATACAATTTTAATAATAGTTTGCTGCCTTTCTTAAACTAAAAATATAATATAATTAATAATTATTTATTAAATCTGAGATTATTATATTATTATTAGTCCAGTTACAGTTTTTAAACTCAATGGAACATCGATGTATCTATTAACTACATAATCACCTAATACTATTTTAACTCCCTGTCTCTACCATCTGTAAGATTAAGTATATATATTTAAAAACTTGTCCTCATCACTGCACTACTTATACTAATGGGTTGATACATCAAAAGAAGCAAATGACCCCAAATGCATTTCTGTTGTATCAGTTGTCCCATATCATTCAGCCTTTGCAAATGTTCCCATCATCATTCATTAATTATCCATGCACATTCTTAAGACGATCTTTATTAATAGTTGTTATATATTTATTTATAATGGACCTATAAAAATAAGCCATAACAAAATATAATAAATGCATAATAAATGATGGATGAAAAAATTTTGAGATGATAAGATCCTCCGGACCGATTCGCAAACCTAGTCCAGCAGAAATACATCTTGAAGATCATTTGCCTTTTTCTGATGCATTTTTAAATTTATTCAATGTAATATGGCATGTAAGAAAGTTTTATAAATTATATGCATTTAATATGTGAATGGGGGGGGGGTGAAGTTAAAGTCATATCATGTTGTTGTGTGGTAAATAAATACATTGATCTTTAAATGAATTTACAGTCTTTATATATATTGGCTATGTTATTTTTATAATCTTTAGTCTAATACATAATTATTAATATATATATATATATATATATATATATAATAATTATATATATATATATATATATATATATATATATATATATAAAACTATGAATGTTTAATAATTAATATTTCATAGAGTTTGGTATAGTTGGAAGAATATCCGAGTTGGGATTGGAAGGTTCCAGGATCAATTCTGGTGTTTGCAGGTCTGGCACTCCAACTTTTTAAGAACTCCCAAGCAAATGCCTTTTGTAGTGGTTTGGAAGTAGAGCTATTTATCCAATATGATTTATATCTCATTTCTGCATGATTTAGTGCAATGGTAAAATGTCACCTCTGATGTGTGAAATGCTTGGATTGACTCCAGTGATTCACTTTTGGTGCTGGGATTTCCTTATGAACCCCCAAGCAATAAAGTCATTTAAATATTTTTTTTCTAATGTGGGCATTTTTTTATTTTATGTTATCACACTCTAACATGGGGACCATTTCAACCAACTTTATATAATTTTTATATCACTGATTACCATTTCTTATGCTTACACAAGCTGCTAAAACAGTAGTAAATCTCTCCAAACATTCTGAAGATATTACATGAATAGACACTAGATAAAGATTCTGATGCACAATCCTTCTGGCATTCAATGATTACTATGGCTAGCACTAGATGGCACTACTGTTTGGGAGATTTCCTATTGTTCTAACACCTTAATAATAAATGGTGATCATGTGATGTTTTAGTGGTTTAAAAAATCCAACGACACCAAAATATAGATACTGAATTGGGTTCGAATCTATACGACTATATAAGTAAATGAGCTTGGATTGAAAACATTGGCTGCTGGAGTATTGTATTAATCCAATGATCTAGTTACAGTGCTCTCATATCCAAGGTTCCTCACTGATGAAGGCCACATGCTGGGGTATTGGATGGTCAGGCATTAGA
This sequence comes from Epiperipatus broadwayi, assembly GCA_028023455.1. Taxonomy (NCBI): domain Eukaryota; kingdom Metazoa; phylum Onychophora; class Udeonychophora; order Euonychophora; family Peripatidae; genus Epiperipatus; species Epiperipatus broadwayi. Next base: position 1,904,450 of record JAQFVV010000099.1, on the reverse strand, counting down.
TAGGAAATTTTGATGCCAAACCTTATGGTTCCACTGGATGTCACTACTGTTTGGAGAAATTTGCTACTGTTTTATAGCACTTTGTAAAACAATGCAAGAAATATATGGGTAATATATGGGTATAGAGCATCTACTATATATATATATATATATATTGTGACATTCTGAATGGGCACAAGTAATTAAATCATACTGTGTCAGTGGTGAATAACTGCATTTAACTAAAAAAAATGAAATAGCACTAAAATTTTAATTTTTTTTGTTAATGGTCTAAAACCTTATGTGAGAGTTGCTTATGAATGTTAGTTGGGAATTCTTATAAGCATTTAGTATTATTGTTATTATATTTGATGAAATATTTAATGCAAGAAAGGGGGTGGATTATTACAGGAATTGTTGATATGCAAGTTAAATTGATATAAATTCATTTTATTTATTTGTAGTATAGTGTTTGGTATTTGTTTAGATGGTTTTCTGATCTGTTTATTCATTGGCACACCTATCCACATATAAGTAGTATAATCAGTGAAATATGTTTAACCCATAGCCATATAAGTCATATTTTAGTCAGGATAATTTAGTGTTCATATAGCAGCATATGTGTGTGGATGTATGTCTGTATCATCTTTCAATTTCATTTTCATATTTAGTTACAATATAGAATTTTACATTTTACAGTAAAACATGTAAAATTACAGCAAATATCTCTAATAACAGATGTAAGTATATTTTGAGTGATTAATGGATATCTGGATTCATAAATCATTTGACAAATTAAATTGTGTTATCAACCACTTTATTTACTAGCTAATTAATATTTATTTATTTCAAAAGTATAAAAAGTTATTTTTTATTTGTTTTATTCGGTTTAATTTAATCTAGAAAATCAAAATGATTTTTTTTCAAGAAAAGATTTCTTGAATATTTGTTCTTTAATTAACGGAGTGCAAAGGGTTGAGCTAACCTTTGGAGGATATTGTGACTTCTTGATTGATGAAAAGGAGATGTAAATAAGTAAGAGTCTGTAATAGAATCCATTCACTCATTCATTGAATATCATCCATTATATTATTCATTCTGCTTCTGCCACTTCTTCTACGTACATTTTTTAATCTCTTCCAGAAATCAAGTCAATCAAACTCCAAAGTGTACATTTTTAAACATTATTATTTTATAAAATTCAGTGTGGGAATTCTAGCTACCAGACAGCTTTAAGGAAGGATGTCAGGCTAATTTATACAAAAGTTATAAATTTCTTCATTTTCCATTCAGTTAAACATTAAATTAACCCTATCGTTTTAAAGTATATTTATATGCTGATAACTTTAATCTACTTTGTTTGCCTATGTCTTCTATTATTATTAAGAAAAAAATGAAATTGCTTGAACTTTATAATATTTTAAGGAAATTTATGCAGGACTGTCTAACAAAACCTACCAGAGACTCTAAGTTTCAATTCTCTTCTAATTATGTAACGGTTAACTTAAAAATGAGAGGATGCGTATATAATTTATTGTGCTATGTATTGAACTACTCCCTGATAATAATTGTGTTCATTATTCATGCTTATAAATTACTTTATTAACGAAGTGAATGCATGGCTGACAAATAATTAATTAATTACTAGTGTTTATTAATGTATACCTATTTTAAGTCAAGTAGAAGGACATTAATATTATATATTTTTTGTTCTCATTGGTATGTGCACTTATTATAAAAGAAAAATGTTATTGCTTAAGGAATATAGATTTTACATGAATAATTAATTAGCAATGAACCAAAATAATTATATTTGTGCTGACTTATGAAGTTTATGGGAAGCCAATGTTTTCTTTTTGGAAACCTGCTAAAGTTACTGCTGAATAAAAAAAAATTCCAGAATTCATTAAATGATAAATACCAAACAGATACGTAGCTGAAACTATTTATCTATATCTCTGTTATTATAAAAGTTTATTACTCACATACTATATTAGTGAACTCAATTAGCTATTGCTAAGAACATTTGAGATTGCTGAATTAAACCTGAATTGTGAATGTTTGTCCTATAGGATTTTGACTCCATGTTTCCTAACACATACTCATCTGAAATCATCATCCTGGTCTTTGTGTTGTTCAGGAAACTTTATGTTTTAAAAAAAAACTTTGCAAGTGAATTTTTTTTCTTTAAGTAAGAGTGACTTTTTTTTGCTTGTTGCTATTGATATGCCCCAGACAAATAGATAGGTTTATTGTTTATTATTTATTTGTTTGTTTAATTTATGCTATTTCCTTGACTTCAAGAATGTCTCAGATAGCGTGTTGCAAGTCGCCAATAAATGATTATTATTTAAATAGAATTTCTTATGTGTATTATATATATGCTTTTGCGTATTTTATTAAAGAGAGGTATATATTATAATGGAATGCCGGTTTATACCTGCGGTGAACTTAAATGTTCAAAGCCCAAAATGTTGTGCGCCAAATATAATGGAATTGATTATATTTAAAGTCTAAATTGGGCTTGTTAAATATACCAAGATGATTAAATTCACCAGAAAGAGGATATGCATTTCATAACAATCGGACTTTTGGTCTTCAGGTAGAATGCTAGAAATGAATTGATGAAATACTAAGTCCATGATTATATCTATCTTTATTATGCTAGCTCAATAATTTTTAAATAAATTTTGATATAATTTAGACTAGTTCATCTATCTCTCATCCCTCTTTCAGTCACCATTATGCCACGATATTCAAACTCATGGAGAATTTGCAATTAGCTCTTTTCAGGGATAATTTCAAAACAAGTCATTATATAATATGCCTCTATATAAGCATTAACTAATAATTGATATTCATATGATGTTTATAATACTAACATATATATAATATAATATAATAATGATTAGACAAAGAGATCAGGTTAATAACTCAATATTTAATAAACAATAAAAAATATAATGTAAAAGATAATAAAATATTAATAAATAAATAAGGATGAATTTTACCATTTTAAAATATTAATAATTAATATTCTCATTTAACACGCTATGATAAAATTCAATGTTATAATAAACTATTCAAAAATAAATAACATAATTTAAATTAACAGATATATAAAAACAATATCTAGATTCAAAAATTAATAACTTATATAACTTATTAATTTATTTACAGTTCTTATTATATATGTTTCATAATTGTTAATATATATATAAGCACTATTTACAATTGTATAACTTATATATTATATGTATTTATAATAAATAAAATACATTAAATGTTTATTATATTATATAATAAATATAATAAATTTATTTTAAATATCTGTTAAATTTTAACCATTTTTATATATTTTATTTAATTTTGATGAATTATGTTAACCTTTCAATTCAGGATTAGAATATTAAATTTAGATATTCCTATTAAAATATAATGATGCCAAATTTGAAATAAAAATAATAATAATAATAATAATAATAATAATAATAATAATAATAATAATAATAAACATATTAAAATAATATAAGTATTATTATAATATATATATAAATAAATAAAGAAAAACTTATTTTCCAGAGTTAAGAGTAGATATTTAAGTCTGTAGTTCATAATCCTAATGAAGATCTTTTACGAAGTATATTAATTCATTGGTATAATGTTGATTTATTTATCCTTAATTGATAAACTGTTAATAATATCCAATGATTTGATTGATATAATATAAAGTAAATATTCTTCGAATGATGATGTTCTTATTCTCCATTTTTCTATTACCATTAGACGTTCTTTACAACTAATATTTCAAAATAGTATGTAAGGTGGTTTCGAAACCTTTACGATATAAAATTATTTCACTCACTCCACATTGTAATATTTCTTTATATATATAATTACTTTAAATTTATATATATCCGAAGAATAACGAAGTGTTAAAACAACAGTTTCCAAAAACTCAAACAAATGTTCTTTTCTTTTATATTGCTATTCCTTTTAAGATTTAATAGAAAATTTAAATATTTTCCTTATAGTCTTTTAATGCATAGATTTATCTTAATTTGGAAGAGTTAATATTTAATTCCAAACATTGAATAGTAATTTTTATAAAAGAAAAAGTTATTTAAAAAGAAATGATTTTCTTTTCTTCTCTTCAATAACTAAAGAAAGAATGAATCTCCTCATGTTTTTGTTACAATTTCATGCTTAATTCAAATATTAATTGTTCAATATACATTAAGATTTAATAATAAATATAATAAAATATATATAAATAAGTATTTATTCTCAACTTCAAATCTGGCATTTACTCAAAATCTTAAGGTATGTATTATTTAAAGTTCACATGTATATATAAATAGTAAATATGTATACATAATAAAATAGTCAAATAAATTTTATATTTATAAATAATTTCATTAGAGATAAAAGTATGTTAGATTAATAATAATAACTGGAAGTTACTATTATATTTCCCCTTCCCTTAGGGAATTAAAATTTTAATTTAAGTTAAAATTTTAAATACTTACAAATATTTTAGTATGTTCTTATAATTTAATTACATTTATACTTGGATTTTATGAAGGGTTGAATAATTTTTTTTAAACTGTTATACCTTCCTAATACTTGGGCTATATTATTCTTTTGATAATGATCAAAAATTAAGGACTTTGATGGTTAAAATTTAAAAAAAAAAATAAATAAATAATGTGTTTCCTTCTTGGACAACACAAATATATTTACTAGCCTTATTCCTGCTTCTTTAAGACTTCTGGATGTAAAAAGGACTAAATAAATATTAGAGTATCCATTTATTAATATGAATTAACTCTATTGTTTTAACTTATTTTAAGGCATTAAAGAATACCTTCATAAAAGTAAATTTTTTTAATTTTTTTTTTTTACTTTTTATTGATCACTATTATTATTTTTTTACATCCATATGGTTTACATTTCCCAATACTTATCTTGATATTCACCTTATTTCTTTATATAACATTATAAACAGCCAAAATAAGGTTTTAAAATTTGTGAATTATACGTACCACGAATCTCTCCTTCTTGGTTAATCCAAAATGCATTTGGACCTGCCTTTTTAACGATAGTATAAGGTCCTTCGTATGTGTTGTAGAATTTATGATATTTATTCTCTAATGGTTTACCAGGATGGAAAGTCTTTATCAAAACTTTATCTCCAACTTTAAATTCATAAATACATTTTTTTTATTCCGACTTCTATTACCTGCCATTTTAACAAGTTGTTTATGAGCTTGTAAAATGTCTTTTTCTTCATCTATTTTGGGTTTATAAATTATAGGTTTATATTTTTTAAATAATATAGGATGAAAGTGTAGTCGGATAGGTGAGAATATTTCTTTAAGACTATTAAGTATTCTTCCTATACATACTTATATACATATACATCTATAATTGTATATTTATACTTTATAGATTTATAAATTATGTTAGCATTTTATTACTTTATAATATTAACCATTTGGCATACTTCCTATTCTAGATCAAGTAACCAAAGATTAAATTTCATTAAACAAGTGTATACATGTTTAATTTAATTTTTCTATATCTAGTTCCTACATCAATATTTATGTCATCAAAATTTCTATATATACAATTTTTTTTCTTTAACAAACTATAATGGGTTCAATCATTATTCATTATCTATTTTCATTTTCAAATGGTCACAATCCTTGAAAGTACTTCCATAATAAGTGCTTATCTTCATTAAGCACTATAATTCATGTGTTTAATGAATGTAAATGGATCTTCATAAGTATTACATAACTTATGGAATGTATGACCTTTTTGAATTTCTGAAATATTCATCTGGGAAGTTAATGATTGATTTTCATGATTAATTCTACAAGTATTTAAATTTAATCCTTCTAAATCAATATTAATAAAATAATTTTCAGTCTCATGCATTATATAATACTGAAAATTTAATCTATTATTAGAGATAATTATTTGTTGTGGATCTTTTTTAATAAATTCTAAATGATTTTGTCTAAGACTTTGTTCTTTACTATTATCATAGATATCTATATTAGTTTTAATAGAATCATCCCTTATCTCAAACAATACCTGATGTGAAAAAATAGATTTTGGGTTAAAATCATTTATCCCATCAAGATCTTTAACAACAATTTCCAAATTATTCACTACTTCATTTTCTATTTTTTTTACCATCTTGAGTCTTATACTTTATCTCTGTTTGTTGCATCTCCATGACTTGTGTGTGTTGGAAACTTTTTGCTTCATTTATTTTCACAATTTCTTTTGAATTTAATGGATTTAAATTAATCATTTCAAAAATATTATGCTGACTCTTTATATCTTTACTCTGTTGTATAATATCATAGTGGTTTTGATAATTTTCTTCTGTAGTAGTCAATTGAACTAATAATGATTTACTCTGAATATCATCATTACATTCAATATAAGTTTGAGGTTCTTCTTGTTGATTGTTCACTTTAATCTGCATTGTATCATTCATGATTGTTTTAATAGAATTTATTTGTGGAGTTGATATTGTCTCCTCTAAAATAAAGTTAATAGGATACTTTTCTATTCCATCACTGGGAATCTGAGATATCCAACCAGTAGAAAATTCAGTGTCAAGTAAAGTTTCAGCATTAAAAGAATGTTTATTACCTTTATTGGATTCAAAAATAAAACCATGCAAATATTCTTGTAAGATAATAGCTTGTTTTTGATTATGTCAATTACGAATAACAATTCTATCATTTGTTTCATACATAAAAGACCAATTTCCAATAGCTAAACATGTTGAATCAATTAAAGATAAAATAGATTGACTTGGAGTACCAGGTTTAACTTGATTACGTGCATTCTGTAATTCTTTTAAACATAGTTCCAGACCTTTACTCTCATAAAGATTACCACTAGTATACATAGTAGCAAATTTTCCATCTAAAATAATTTCAAACCATCCATTATTGTTTTTATATAACTTTAAAATTGTATATTTATTCCAAATATAAAAATAATTTTGAGTACAAACAATATACCAATCATGCCAATGATAAGGTTTACCAGGTAAAAAAATTTCTTTCCCATCTCCTATTGTAATTATTTTGCCTTCCTTTTTGTTATCATACAGATCACTTTTGATTTCATTTCTAAAATTATCTAATTTTTTATTATTAACATCTAATTTTTGATTCAAATCATTTTTAAAGTTAACCATGTCATTTCTAAAACTAGTACTATTATCATCCAATTTTTGATTCAAATCACTTTTTAAGTCATCTAATTTTTTTGTCCAATTTTTGATTGTTGCTGTTTATTTTATTCATAAACATTTGAAACATTTCCATCATAGCTGTGTTATTATCTATAACCTTTGTTGTATCAACATTAAGTGATTGGTTAATCTCAATTTTAGATGATTGATTTATATCTTCATCAACTATATTTTGTATTTGAGATAACACTTGATCTGAATTCTGTGTTTGTTGAGGGTATTCAACTATGGTTGTGGAACCCCCAGGTGCATGTACCAATGATGATTGTTCTATAATATTATTAAAATCATCAGTTAGTTCATTTTGCATATCATCCTGCATTTGGTTAGTGCACTCAGTACCTTTGTTTGAAAACATTTTCCCACTCCGAAGCATAACAAATTTTAACTTAATTCAAATATTACTCAAGTTTATATATTTTTATAACCAAAATATTATATCGTAAAGTTCTTTACCACTTCATGCTATTTATATATACTTATGATGTTCTAATAATATATGTGTATATTTTTTTAAACGCCTAAGTCTATATTAAAATTTTATCCCACTTAACTCTTATTTAAAACACAATTTAATAATTATTTACTTAACAATGATCTCTCTAAATCATATTATATATATTATCATTTTTAATAATATTTTAATCTTACAATTATAAACACCATATATAATAAAATGAAATCATAAATTCAATGGCTCCAGTTGATGTGCCAAATATAACACCTGGACACCATATATTCAATAGCCCCAGTTGATGCACTATACATAATGAGATGAAATCATAGATTCAATGTTTGGAAATCATTGATTCAAGGGAATGCCCCAGTTGGGCTTGCCAAATATAACGGAATGATGGTGTATACCTGCGGTGAACTTAAATGTTCAAAACCCAAAATGTTGTATGCCAAATATAATGGAATCGATTATATTTAGTCTAAATTGGGCTTGTTAAATATAACGGGATGATTAAATTCACCAGAAAGAGGATATGCATTTCACTACAATTGGACTTTGGGTCTTCAGGTAGAATGCTAGAAATGAATTGATGAAATACTAAGTCCATGATTATATCTATTTTTATTATGCTAACTCAATAATTTTTAAATAAATTATGATATAATTTAGACTAGTTCATCTATCTCTCATCCCTCTTTCAGTCACCATTATGCCACGATATTCAAACTCATGGAGAATTTGCAATTAGCTCTTTTCAGGGATAATTTCAAAACAAGTCATTATATAATATGCCTCTATATAAGCATTAACTAATAATTGATATTCATATGATGTTTATAATACTAGCATATATATAATATAATAATGATTAGACAAAGAGATCAGGTTAATAACTCAATATTTAATAAACAATAAAAAATATAATGTAAAAGATAATAAAATATTAATAAATAAATAAAGATGAATTTTACCATTTTAAAATATTAATAATTAATATTCTCATTTAACACGCTATGATAAAATTCAATGTTATAATAAACTATTCAAAAATAAATAACATAATTTAAATTAACAGATATATAAAAACAATATCTAGATTCAAAAATTAATAACTTATATAACTTATTAATTTATTTACAGTTCTTATTATATATGTTTCATAATTATTAATATATATATAAGTACTATTTACAATTGTATAACTTATATATTATATGTATTTATAATAAATAAAATACATTAAATGTTTATTATATTATATAATAAATATAATAAATTTATTTTAAATATCTGTTAAATTATAACCATTTTTATATATTTCATTTAATTTTGATGAATTATGTTAAACTTTCAATTCAGGTTTATAATATTAAATTTAGATATTCCTATTAAAATATAATGATGCCAAATTTGAAATAAAAATAATAATAATAATAAACATATTAAAATAATATAAGTATTATTATAATATATATAAATAAATAAAGAAAAACTTATTTTCCAGAGTTAAGAGTAGATATTTAAGTCTGTAGTTCATAATCCTAATGAAGATCTTTTATGAAGTATATTAATCCATTGGTATAATGATGATTTATTTATCCTTAATTGATAAACTGTTAATAATATCCAATGATTTGATTGATATAATATAAAGTAAATATTCTTAGAATGATGATGTTCTTATTCTCCATTTTTCTATTACCATTAGACGTTCTTTACAACTAATATTTCAAAATAGTATGTAAGGTGGTTTTGAAACCTTTACGATATAAAATTATTTCACTCACTCCACATTGTAATATTTCTTTATATATATAATTACTTTAAATTTATATATATCCGAAGAATAACGAAGTGTTAAAACAATGTAGTTTCCAAAAACTCAAACAAATGTTCTTTTCTTTTATATTGCTATTCGTTTTAAGATTTAATAGAAAATTTAAATATTTTCCTTATAGTCTTTTAATGCATAGATTTATCTTAATTTGGAAGAGGTAATATTTAATTCCAAACGATGAATAGTAATTTTTATAAAAGAAAAAGTTATTTAAAAAGAAATGATTTTTTTTTCTTCAATAACTTAAGAAAGAATGAATCTCCTCATGTTTTTGTTACAATTTCATGCTTAATTCAAATATTAATTGTTCAATAGACATTAAGATTTAATAATAATATATATATATAATTATTTATTTCTCTACTTCAAATCTGGCATTTACTCAAAAGCTTAAGGTATGTATTATTTAAAGTTCACATGTATATATAAATAGTATATATGTATACATAATAAAATAGTCAAATAAATTTTATATTTATAAATAATTTCATGAGAGATAAAAGTATATTAGGTTAATAATAACAACTGGAAGTTACTATTGTATTTTTTTTTATTTATTTATTTAATGTCTCGAAGTGAGCAAATTGGCTTAGGGAATAATAAATGTATGAAAAATAAATATTGTTATCAGAAATGGTGGAATTCATTGACAATAACTATTGTCATTTAAAAATTTTAAAACAGGTAGTAATTTATCACAAACTAAAAGTTTTATTTCCAGTTTACCATTTACTTTACCATAATATTCACGTGTTATATAGTTTGAAATTATTTTCGTGCTCTTATTTATACGTATGTGCGTCTGACTTGTGCATTTATTTTATATAATTAGTAAATATTCAGTTTTATGACTGTTTTTCTTTCTGTTAATTTCGGATAATGCCATATGCTAAAAGAATTGATTGAAATTAGCGACCTTTCTGTATGTGTATTTATTTTTCAATGTATAGAATGAAACGTATAGAGTAGCTATGAAAAAGAAAGTTATTTGTGATATGTTCTATGTAGATTGGGATTGAGAACTCTCTCCCTTAATATATCTAAGTATTTGTCATGAGTAAAGTATATTCCTAGATTGCATAGTATGCATTATAAAAATGATATTTTATGAAATTGAGTAGTATATCTTCCCTTTATTCTGATGGTGAGACTGAGTCCCCCACACCAATAGTATACCTCAAAGTTAGGTGGAGATTCATTATTTGTCATTAGATTTATTAGCCAAGAAGCTTGTTTATTCCTCACATGCTTAAATTTTTCTTGAATGTTTATTTTTTGTGTTGTCATAGAATCATAGCTATATGTAATGCAGTTGGTGGTTAAATAAATGGTAAGATTAAATTCTTTATGGATTATTAGAGCAGAAATAGTGTTATATTTGTTGTTTGGTCTATGGCTTATCCGTAGTATAATACTTATTTAGTAAATCATAAGTAAACTAACAAGATGCAAATATATTGATTTTGTCTTAATTATAGCATAAGATGTGACACACATGTAAGGTAAATAATCTTGCAGGCATGAAAGTATAATACTGTTAAATTTATACATTGGGAATTAAATATTTTTAATTATATCATGTTAATTTACAGCAAGCTTTAAATCATCAGAATGATTACTTTTATTTGGAATGTGTGAAAAGTATAGATATTTAAAGGAATTATTTGATTGAGCTATTTAAGGTTACTCTCTTGACAGCCAAATTTATTAATTTGTTTTATCCCAATAATTGATAGGGTGACCTCTCCAACTTGTATATTTGTGCCCATAATATGTTGTTTACTATATAAAAAAAAAGATGTTAGAGTTAATTAATAGCCAAATATATTCGGAGTTAGAATATGAGATCATTATTTTATTTGTTAATTCATGTCTTGTAAACGTCTAGTCAATAACTGATAAAAAAAAAAAAAAAAAAGTGTAACAAAAGAGACATCAAACCCAGATTAGTAAATGTTTGTGTAAATTTAAGGATTAGGACAAATAGTCCCAATGTGAGCTAATTATATCTATTTTAATTGCAAATGTAAATAAATGCTTTATTTATTATTCAAAACTTTGTCTCCAGTTGTTCTTATATGCATTTGTATTCTAGTTTGCACATTCTACATATCTATTACAACATAAATGCATTATTTTGTAAATTTGATAATAAACATACTGAATTCGGATAATATTGTTCTCTTGATCCAAATATTATATGAAATACTTTACCATTTGGTAAACTTATAAAAAGGTTGTATACTCAGTTTATTATTTAGACAATGGTGTGAGATTAAAAGGTATCCTATTTCCTTTATTATCTAATTGCTAGTCCAGTGAAACATCACTCAATTCAGTCCATTATTTTTTTATAATACTTATACGTTATGCATAATAGAATTTCTTTAATCAAAACGTATTAAAGATTCCCTGAGATCTGATTTTGTAGTTCCAAATTAATATTAATTTAGCTATTTAGATTAAGACGTGCTAGATAGTGGAGTTATTCAATATCATGTTTTTCTGATGAAATTAGATTGTGGTTAATATATGAGTGTATTTAGATGATGGAAGAGATCAAATTAAAATTATAGCTTATTAGCTTGAATAAATGAAACTTTATTGATTTCTATCATTTGGTTTATTGACAAGTGATACATATATTTTATTTTAATAATCAATAGTATTTCTTCCTTCATTTATTTATATTCTGTATATTCATAACTCTCTATAACCTTTCACTGAACTAAGCTATAAGTCAGGCACAAGTAGAAGAGTCTCAATATTAATTCAAAGCAAAATATAATTGTTAACTTATTCTATTCATTCATAGAATTGGTGCCCTGGGCATTTTCTCATATAATGTGTAGGATCGGTGTTAAGTGGGGGGGGGGGGTTTATAATATATATAATAAGCTTTTTTTTCCATGTGCAAAGCATCGTAAGATAATCTAGATACTCTAATCTTCCATAATTTGTCTACTGAAAATAGATTTTTCTTAAGAACATTTATTACTTCTTGATTTCCAATTCATTTTATCTTTTTATACATTATAGTTGTGTCTAAGATACCTAAGTTTTATATTTTAAGACTATATCCAATGCAATTTCCTTCATCTTTTTTACTTATTTTTCTTTAATAAATTTTTTTTTTGCTGCTTAATTTTAATTGTATTGCATACAAAAAAATAAGAAAGGCAAAGATTTATAAAATTTGGAAAAAAATTGGAACTGTGAATTATTTTTTAAAAAATATATAAAGAGAAATTGGAATATTTAAATTAATTAGATTTTGAAGAAAATATGAATTTTTCCAATAGTGCTTCAGAGTAACTGAAATCAAAAGAGTAGAACTGAAGGCAAATCTAAAATACCTAAAGGAATCTTCAATGACTATTCAAAAAAGAAAAAAAGGAAGATTGCAAATAATTATTTAGATGTTATCAATTATTAATATCTTGATCAAATTATCAGTATGTTTGAAAACATAAAATAAATAGTAAAATTAAACTTTTGGTAGATATAAGTTTAATATTAAAAAGAAATGTGCTTCTTGCTAGGAGTGAGGTTTAAATAAAATATGTTCTGCCAGTACTAACATATGGATATAAAACTTGGACCCTTAATTAAAATATAAGCAGTGGCTGCAAAATGACACAGCAAAATATGCATTGATTTTTGTAGGAATTATCAAGAAGAAAGTGAACTATTCTTTGGTGACATCTGGATATGTCCTAAAAGAAATGATAATTGATATGCAGGGAAAAATTAAGTGAATTCCAAGAGATTGTAAGAAACAAATATTGATTTTTATAGGAATTACCAAGAAGAAAGCAAACTACACTTTGGTGAAATCTGGATATATCCTAAAAGAAATAATAATTGATATGTGGGGGGGGGGGTAAGTGACTTCCAAGAAATTGTAAGAAACAAACAAAGAGCCCAAGTGGGAGTTGAATGAATAAGTAAGTTTATTGAAGTTATATGTAGAAGAGAAACTAGTGGTACAGTACATCGACTTTAATTAAAAACGATGATGATGATGTTAAAAACTGAATCAATTTCTCATACCATTACGAAAATTATATATACCAAAATAAAATTTATAAGCGAATTACTTTAATTACAATGACATTGCAAATACGTATATAAAAATAAAATGGGCAGTTCTAAAACAAATTTTTATATAATTTAAGGTAGTTTTTGGGTTTCTTTTTATTAATTCTAAGATTTTTGTAACTTTCGTAAACTTATTTTAACAAGGTAAATTTGGGATAAATTATTATATTGACAACTAAAAATAACTCGCTTTAAGTAACATTTTTTTAAAAATGTAAAGGTTAGGATTTAAATCTATTCACAAACCTTTTTACTTCTATTTTCGCAAAGACTTCTGGGAAATGGAAGCGATGTCTTTTTAAACAGAAAGAGAAAAATAATGTAAAGAATAATTAAATCTATCCCAACAGTAAACAAGTTGACGCAAAGGCAAAATGTCTCAGCACGGGCTCCCAGCAGAGAAAATGTCATTCTTCTGCAGTCGTTCTTTTTTACTTTACGCTAAACTTCAAGCTGTTGGATTTAATTTAAATTCGCAATGTATATTTAAAAAAAAAAACAAGCACAAATAGATACTTTTTAATTAAAAATACTTTATATTATTTGTTATATCATTTATTATATTGCGAAGAGCTTCTCGGTGTAGAGATAGCGTATCCGCCTGCGTTGGCCACGGCCTGGGGTTCGAATTTAAGCTGGGCTGAGTGAAGTAGCTGGCCTATATATAACCCAACTAACCATAAAAATATTGGTCGGGAAATGGATATCTAGCTATTTTTGACTATTAGGAAAGAATGAAAAACTGCTCAAACCTCACCACACGGTAATTATCAACCCTCGTGAATAATATTGTCTTCTTTCGCACTTTTTTTATGAAGAACTACTGGAAAGGACTTTTTCATGCAGTGGTTATATTTATCTTACTACACTGGGACAAAAAAATATTCGTGTTAATGTGATTTAATAATCATATAAATATCTTCTACAAACTTGTATAAAAATTCCGTTTGCAAATTGTCAATGATAAAAATTATATCACCATAATTACTTTCTCAAACTTTAATCCAGTTTCTCTGATCCATATCTTATTTTCTCCATATAACATCAACAAAGTTCCTTATTTTATCTATCCATCTCACATATGGTCTCTTTTTAGATCTTTTACAAACTCTTGGGATCTAGTTTATGACTTCACCTCTCCATCTTTATTCATCTCTTCTATCAATGTCTGCCCCAGCTCCATTTTCAATCTGATGTCAATGATACCTGTTTTTTTTTCTCGACCAAATATTTCCCATTCTGTCCCTTCTTGTTACACCCAACATACACCTTGCCACAATTCATTAAACAATCTGAAGCCTCTGAATTGCTTTTGTATCAAGTGTCCAAGTCTCAGATCCATAAGTAAAAACGGGTAAAATGCTTCGATTATAAACCTTCCTTTTCAAACTCTTAGGTATATTTTCTTTTAATAATATTTATTACTAAACGCTTAATACTATGATTAACGTCATTCATTAATTGCATCCATTATGTTGCTCTGCATCATCTCCTGGCTCAATTCTTCCAGTTAGGGTACTTTCAGCTCTCAAACTTTTTATGAACTTCTGAGCAATAAAACCATTCGATTATTATTTTTTTATTTCTCCATCATGTTTCAATGCATGTTAATAATCTGACAAAAGTATACAATTATTATTATTTGAATGAAATTTTAGTCCTCAACCGTTTATGTTACAAATCATCTTTTCCAAAATATTAGATAAAAGACTAAAACAGTCTTTAAATGGCCAATGCAGAGCAAAGACCCCTTCAATACCCTATCTCTCTCAATCTCTCTCTGTTTTCTCTCACTCTCTCTCTCCTCTCTCTTCTCTCTCCTTTCTCTTCTCTCTCCTCTCTCTTCTCTTTCTATTTCTCTCTCTCCCTCCCCCTCCCTTCCTTCTCTCTATCTATCTCTCTTATGCAATAAAGAAGTGAAGATTTGATCAGTTTTTGATTCTTTTTTTACCTTTTAGATAAAGTTAACTGAATACCCATTTTCCAACCAATGATGAATGATTATCTGAGTTGACAACAGTCTGATTATTTAGAAACAATAATCCATGACTGGTTAAAATTTTTTCTTTAACGTCTACTCAGCCTGGATTTGTGTCCAGGCTGTAAGCATAATGAGAAAATATAATACCACTACTTTATGAAGCCCATTTTAAAATAATAAAATATTATTAATAATGAAACGGTCTTTGATTATTTTATGATGAGGTTTAAAATACCCAAGCTTTAAAATTTATGGCTTAGCTTTGAATTTATGCAAACTAGATTATATTATGTTAAGGGAGTTAGTTATATGCTATAGCAAAGAACCACTAATGATGATCAAGTGATTTGACCATAGAATCATATTGCTTAGATTAAATGTTGATGATGTGACTATGCAATGTCACTCATTAGTGATTATATATATATATGTTAATTCTAATATTTTCATGGATAAAAGATGTCATATTATTATTACTATTTGCGGGATATTCCATGTAGTGAAAAAGCTAAATGCTGACGTTTCAGTACAATATCAAGTACCTTCCTCAGAGCATCCTCTTTCTCAAAAGAAATTTTCTTCACACACATTCTTTCAAAACACCTCCATCTGTAAACCAATCTTTCCCGTAAAGATGAATAATGTTAATTCTAATATTTTCACGGATAAAAGATGTCATATTATTATTACTATTTGCAGGATATTCCGTGTAGTGAAAAAGCTAAATGCTGACGTTTCAGTACAATAACAAGTACCTTCCTCAGAGCGTCCTCTTACTATTTGCGGGATATTCCATGTAGTGAAAAAGCTAAATGCTGATGTTTCAGTACAATATCAAGTACCTTCCTCAGAGCGTCTCTGAGGAAGGTACTTGATATTGTACTGAAATGTCAGCATTTAGCTTTTTCACTACACGGAATATCCCGCAAATAGTAATAATAATATGACATATATATATATATACACACACACACAACACTTTCTTGGCTTTCTTTCAGCATCTGTATTAGGACCAGTAGTAATTCAATTTTATTATCAAGACTCTGGAGTCATCTATTATAAGCATGAATAATCAATGGGTACTTGATAATAATGTTATATCTAGATTCTCAGACTAACTCAAGCCATTAGCAACATTCTGTGAAGAGCATCACACATCCAGAAACCATCTTATCCTTTTTTAATATCCAAGTTAATCACCTGAAATATGAAAATGCCCTAATAATTTATACAATTGAATTAACTTGGGTTCAAAACTTTGGGATGTTTTTTAATCTCTTATTATTTAAGCTGGAAAGTAGTTAGATAATATTTAAAAGCTAAAAGTGATTGCTGGGTGTGAAGGTACAAATTCAATGCTTCTCACTGAAAAATGCTAATAGCTATCAAATAGTCTAAGGATATGAATATTGAAACTATAAATGAATAGTTCTATATCCATTGATTATCTAATCTTACAATAGATGGTTCTGTGATAGGGTAACTAAAATAAATTACTGATGACAAAAAAAAACACTTTCTGGGCTTTTCAAAATGCATTTTATTAATTTGACTATTTTGACTATTTAGTAGTATTCTTCGTGTATTTTTTTAATGCAAAAATAAGTTTGTTAACGATTTATTAAACATAAGCAATGCAAAAGAAGGAAAGATTATTGAACATCTTATAAGTTACCACTGTAATATTAATGTGTTTGTTATAATACTATTTTACTGATTTTGCCAATGCTAAAAATTGCTTTTATGCAGAAAACACAGATTATAAATTGCTGGGTTAGTTTTTCCATGATTTTACAATAAGATGTAAATCTTTTTTTAAAGTATGAACTTTTTACAATTGGAAAAATGATAACTATTTAATATGAGGGAAAACCTCGAAAGCGCTCGGCCCATTTCATTGTTTTTGGTTTTTGCAGCTTCTTCATCAGCGGGTTAAATCGCTTTTATATGCTATAACTATTTAATGTAAAAGTGGCATGCATTTTTAACTGAGATATAATTCAATTCAATATCCTCTTTACCCAATATTTTAGTAAGCCTTAGAGAGTTTTTGAACTGTTTTTCATATCATTAGAAGATCCAGATACATCGACTTCAAAACCTATTTTCCACTGAATTGTGATACATTATCATTATTAACAATTACTATTGGTTCACTTCAGAATGAAGGTCTCTCCAAGTTTAGTTACTCCAATCTTCTAATTTCTCTTCTCCATGACATGCTGGCCAATTCTCTTATTTTATATATTCATCTCACATGGGGTCTCTTTTTAAGTCTTTTACAATAACCATCTGTCACCAACTTTTCTAGAGATATATCCAGATCAGCTCCATTTAAGTTTCTTAATTATATCAATGAAATTAATGATAACTGTTACTAATGTATTTCATTTTCAATCTCATTATTATTTCTCATATACATCTGTTTCATATTTTAATAAGTAGTCTGAAGTCTCTATATTATTCTTCTGTAAGTGTCCATATTTCAGTTTCATAAGTCAGAATTTGTAAAACACATCTGTTAAACCTTTTCAAACACAGTCATATTTCCTATTAAGTTACATATTTTGAATATTTTCTATTAAGTTATTTCTATTAAAAGCATTCCAACCAAGTTTAATTATATTATTAATTTCATCCATTATATTTCTATCTGTAGTATTAATCTGATCAAGGTATTTAGAGATATTAACTTCCTCAATCTTTATTTCTTTTTTCTGAGGAATACATTAAACATTACTTGTCATTTTAGCATTTGTCTTTAGTACTGTTTTCTTACTTTCTTTCCTCAAGGTCTGAAGCATTATTTGCAAAAATATATATAACTTTTCTTGCTAATTCAATTATATTTTCTTATATCTTTCTCATCATTTTTTAATCTCATTTAACAAAAAAAAAAATCAATTCTTAATGGATAATTTTTATACATTTTTCTTCACGTTATTGTTGTTGTTGTTTTTTTTTACATCAATAACGACTGATAATTTGCTGTTTGTATTTGTTTTATTTGTGTGTTGTTTTTTTTATTTCTTTTTGCATCAGTTGTTTTTTTTTTGTTCGTTTGTTTTTTTGTGGGGAGGGATTGTAGTTTTAAATAGAATATCAGTTGCTTTCTTATTCATTTCCTTCAAATCTTAACTATTTTCAAAGTCTGTTAATATTTGTAAAATGATTTGCAAGTTTTAACTTAAATTCATTGAAGTATTTTTGAAGATTACAAATATCAATTGTTAATATTGACTTTCCTAATAATTTTTATCTTTCTAGTTTTACATTAGCACATATCTTACATCTTATTAATCGATGATTATTTTCTTTGTTGAATCTATTAAAAGCCTTATAACCTTGAAATGCATATTTTTTGTTAATCAAAATATAATCCAATTCTGCTGTATCTTTATTTGGATACCTTCATGTCCATTTCCTTAGCAAAGTCTTCATAATATGAAGTTTTTCTTTTTCTGTGAACTCCACAAGTCTATGTCTGTGTCTTCTATGTTTTTATCAATATATACAAATTTATCTGCAACATTTACATTTTTCAATCATTTACTAATTCTAGCATTAAAGTCTTCTAACATCTGAGAACCTGTTGAGATATAAACTTGAATCATTTGCATTAGGTATCTTTCATTAAGTTGAATAATTAATATGTTGTTCTTCCATTTTTTATTTATAATGAATCCTACTCTACTTATGCTTCCAATGTTCATGCTTTTGTAGCAAAGTATATGTCCATTTTCTAAGGTCTATGTTCTCTTCATATTTTACTCTAACTTCACAAAGACCAACAATGTCCCATTTAATATTAGACAGTTCTTTTTCCAATTTGGGCAATCTTTTTTTCCTTGAAAGTGATATGCAGTTGTAGGTGTCTAAACAAAAGTTCATCAATTAATGGCAGTTTAACACCACATCCAGGAAATTCTTATACCTTCTATATTCGATATCAATGGCTTCTTCAACTGGTGACTTTACATTCTCATGAGATTATGTGACATAATTTAGTTTTTTGTGTCATGACTGCAAATATCTTTTGTAAAATAAAGAGATCATTCACACACATATATTCATCCTACCTTCTTGAAAACTCAATTTATTTCGGTTATACTAAAGGCAAGTTTATAATTTTTATTAACGGGCATTTTAATCAAGTAGTAAACATATGGATAATATCAACAAAAACATATTATTGTTTTTTATTAACCTTTTAAAAAAATCACAGCTAGGATTCAAGATCCTTTACATATTGACGTTCCTAAATTATGATATCAATTAAACAAATATGTGCACACAAATCTTAAGATATAAAGATGTTACGCACAGCATATATTAGCTGGAATTGTAAAAAATCTGATGTTGGTTTTGCTAGAGAAGTTTTGTCTCTAAAGTAATATCTGTACTAGTGACATAGCAACTATCTTCCTTAACACAGTACTAATAGTAATATCTATATATTGTATAAAGTAATATATATATATACGTGCATTTTTTTAAATTAATAATTTGTTTAAATTCCCTGTAATATAGTTTTGCTTGCATATTATCATTGTGATAAGATAAATATCCAAAACATCATTTCTTTAACAAGTTTCCGTTTTTGGAATAGATATCTATATTATCATCTTTATGACGTAATAAAAAATTATTAAAATGTCTGTCAAATTTATTTTTAGACAGATTAAATTCAAAACATATAACTAATAAACACTAAATATACTTTTTTTAAATATATGATTAGTCTAAATTAAAACTGGATTGAATTATTAATTTGTTTTTTGAAGAGAGAGATATTTAAACTCTGTGCTTAAACACGTTTAATAACAATAATTATTATATAACTTTTCAACTAATACTACCTTAGTGATAATATTATTACTATTTTAAATGCAAAAGAGATTAATAGACTGGCATAACTATTATTATAGCTGTAATTATTATTATCACTAGATGTTAACTGTTATAAAATAGTTTCTATGCATATTTCTAGTTTTATTTTATTGGCATTAGTCCCACTATCGTTTTCAGTACATTATAATTATTTCGTTGACCAAACTAAAACGTAATTTTATTTTTGTTTAATTGCTCATAATGGAAATAATGGTTAGCAAATACATATTTTTATAGTTATTAAATCTTTTTTTAAAATTATTACCGATCCACTGCAAGATAGAGATCTCTTCAAGTTTAACCCAGTTTCTTCTATCTTTACCTTCTATGTCTCCCAAGCACACTTTCTTATTTTATCCATCCATCTCATATGCGGCTTCTTTCCAGATCTTTTATAATCTTTTGGAATCCAATTTAAGTTATTAAATATAAAACAAGATATAAACATACGCAATCTAAATCTAGGTCTTTTATAATCTCTTGTAATCCAGTTCAAGTTATTAAATATAAACAAGATGTATACAAATGCTTATATATAGACATATACACAATCTTAATATACAGACAAATATACATACATAGAGATCTATTTAAAGGCTAAAGCTGCCTAAAAACTCAAGATGGCATTTTGTTAATATATATAGACCATTTATATAAACATCAGAGATGGTATATGAGATGGGCATTCCCATATTCCACAAATTGGCGATTGTACATACTATTTTAAAACAGTCACTTTAAGGAAACTATTATCTATAGTTTTCATATATGATAATATATACATATATATATATATATTGTACCGGTCAAAAAGAAGCCAACACATCAACAAACCCAAACTCAAAGTGGGATTCAAACTCAGGTGAACCAAACTGAATTCAAACCCAACTCACGAGCTCAGATCAAATCAATGGATGACATCTATCGACGGTACATGACTATGCGCCAAGGAACTAGCTCAACGGATGATGATGATTAATGAGACTCCTGATCTAACTCTAATAAAGTATAATAAAATAACTAACAATCTTTATAAGTCAACTCATATATATATATGTTCGGGTTGCCAATACAGACAGTGAGCATTAATATTAAAATAATTTGAATAAGAAAGAAAGTTAAAAAAAAAACCCAAATGTGTTAATAAAATGTTTAATAATAATTATAATTTTGTTCAACTTTTAGATTGTGATTATATAGATTACCTCTAGTCTTTAAACAGAATTTATATTTACAACAAGAATGGCAGTCCTTATTATATGCCAATACTATTACGCAATATTATATGATAAATATATGTCTATGCCCCCGACAAGAAAATAAAGGTAGATAAAGGTATTTGGCTATGACTGAAATTATTATTCTGATTCTAAAGGAAAGAATGTGAGATTTATTTTCACATTCGCAAATCAATTCACAAAGAGCAAGATACGTATTTAGGGCATAACTTTAATATTTAATAGAAAACTTATTTAATTATAAATAAACATGAATTTGTTCGACTTTAATAAAATCAATTCATCACGATTTACGAGCATGAGAGCGGGCTTTACTGGAACTGAAAAATAAACGGTACTGACGACTTATGAGCTATAAGAATAAATATGAAAAATAATGGCTTATCTGTGATTTGAGAAAATAGCAGGGCTGCTTGTATTTGACAAGTCTTCGATGCCCTATATGAAGGATCCATAGAACACAGGGAAAACCAGGTCGGGTCGTAGCCTCGAACCTTTGGTGTTCCAAATATAAAACGAGCAAGTGGAGGAAGTGCTTTCTTCCTAGATAATTAAACTAATAGAAATATCACCGAGGACAAGCCTATGAAACAGGAGATGGCTCGCGTCAGCAACGTTCGGAAAATGATGACTTGGTAATCATCGTATTTAAATAATAAAACCCAATTTATATAAAGAGTGCTCTACGTGATGACCTGATCAAGTTAAATTAAAGTCAAACATGCTTTAATCAAAAAGTATTTAATGCAATTAGAAATTATATTAATTATGCCCTAAATCCCATGCCCTTCCTGAATATTACTAGAAAGTATAAAATTTGAATTAGAATATATTCATTTAACTCCTTTATCGATCTTTTTGCGAAACAATATATTAATGTGAATAAACGAATACTATAAACTCAGTAAAGTGGCCGGGAGCATAGGTTATAAATTGAGCTAATAATTTGTTGTTATTAGCCATTAATAAAATAGCAAAAATTGTATAAATCATTCAACTCGATAATTAATAGAACTGTATCAAAATAGTTCTAGTGGGTAAGAATTACTGTAAAAATAAATATAATATTATTTAACAAGGCAAATGCAACGAAGGAAATTATTATCGAGTTGAAGTTATTATTGGCATATAATAAAAAAAATAAACAACATTAATAAATCACACAATAAATATATATAATACAATAAATGAACCGCCATCGTAAGAAAAGAGAAAGTTAAATATTAAATTTAAAGACTAGAGATTAAGATAGAGAATTACTACATAATTTAAAATAACATTAACAAAAAGACAATTTTACAGTAGATAGCTTAAAGATGTTTTAACTTAAAGTTCAGAACTGGCCAGGTTCAAAAGGAAAGATATTACCATTTCTTCATGGTTGACTTCTGCGTTTCCACAGGGCAGAGTCCAGTTGGATGAAACATATGCGCGCATTTTGAAAATTATGTGAATAGCATTTTGATAGATTTCTCTAAGGTTTCGGCAGCTTACGATTGGTATATGAATTTTTATATTGCAGCCACATTGAAGATTTTCAGGGGGCTTAAGGAACCGTAGTCAGACTCTTGAAGTTAAGCCCCCCCACCATGGTAGAAACACTATTTTACTTCATAATTTAACTGGGCGACTTCTCTAATGAAATATATATAGCTTCTCTTAATGAGGAATAATAGCTGCTTGGAAACTTTTCCTGGGCTCTTTATACTGTATCTGATGCCTTTAGGCTAAATCAATCTTACAAAAAATTTACTAGTTGTTTTTAGATACATTCCTTTGATAAGGCTTTCAAACTCATTAACTTGAATTCATTTTCTAATTAGAAAATGAATTTTTAATATCAGAAAATGATTTTAATTAGGACCGTCCTAACATTTTAAAGACTTATCTATTTCTAATTAATAAAAACTTTAACCATTGTTTTGGAAAGAGAAAATCTGAAAGCTTATCGAAAGAATGTAGCTATTAATCACTAAAAATTTAACATATTATTTAAAAGTAAAATAAACATTCCCGACGCAATGAAACTTTCGAACAATTATATATATTTAAACATTTATAAATATATATACGCACAATCCACGCAGTTATAATATATATAAATTCATGAATAATTCTAACATGAATTTATTAATAGAAATGATTAGTTTAAATCTCAAATGAATTAATTTTAACACACATTTATAATAGTTTTTCTTTAAGGAAACTAGCGTGGACTGAACGCATAAAGCCCCATTGCATCGGAAATTCAAAGTTAGTACAAGGGTTTGAAGTTGGCTACATGTGAAAGATCATGAAGCTAGGATCGAACTTAGATCCGACTGCTTCAATATATATATATATAGGCTGCAGAAAGGAGTTTGCTATTAACTGAAAGGAGACCCTTTGATTCCTCTTGGAGGCCTTAAAGGAACCGAGCAGGGCAAATTCCTAATGTCCACTCCATACGTTCTTGTCGTTGCAGCTGTTATTACTATGTGTTTATTCATATAGTATACGAACATGGATGGGCTGCTCACCAACATGCATTAGCCAGCGTGGTGAGTTTATTGGCTTTTTACCTCTGAGTTTAAGATCAAGAAACACCATGGTCTTTCTTCTCAGTGCCTGATAAGGCAGAATGAATGTTTGTGTAAATGATAAAGATTTTTCCCAATTATACAATTATGACAGACAAAAATAAAGCATGGCCCTTAATCCCAGGAGGCTGTAAAGTCACCAACCAAGGCAGCGGTTGGTGGCCAAAGGCGGAGGGTGCTAAGAATATCCTGGAGGCGGACCCAGGCTGCCATTTGATGACGACTTTTTATTTAGGTACTTACAACTGCAGATCACTTTCAAGTGAAGGAAGATTGCAAGAATTAGAAGAAGAACTCTCTTATATTAAATGGGATATTATTGGACTTTGTGAAGTTAGAAGAAAAGGTGAAGAGACAATTGATTTAAAAAGTGGACATATGCTCTATTATAAAGGCACAAATATTGGAAATACAAGTGGAGTAGGATTCATTATAAATAAAAAGTGGAAGAACAATATTGTGGAGATTGATGGTGTATCAGACAGAGTGGCAAGATTAGTTATACAACTTAATAGCAGATATCAAATGCAGATAATTCAGGTTTATGCCCCAACAAGTTCTCACAGTGATGAAGTAGTAGAAGATTTTTATATGGATGTACAAAAGGCTTTTGATCAGAGTAAACAACATTTTAAAATTGTTATGGGAGATTTTAATGCTAGAATTGGTAAACAAATGAAAGATGAAAGTGTTGTAGGTAATTTTGGTTATGGTAATAGAAATGAGAGAGGACATAGACTTGTGGAGTTTGCAGAGAAGGAAAAACTTTATATTATGAATTCTTTTTTTGAGAAAAATGTTAGAAGGAAATGGACATGGAAGCATCCAAATGAAGGTACAGCAGAATTGGATTATATTTTGACTAACAGGAAATACATATTTCAAGATTGTAATGTTCTTAATAAATTTAACACAGGAAGTGATCATCGATTAGTAAGGGGTAAGATACATGTTAATGTAAAACTAGAGAGACAAAAATTATTAAGAAAAACTATATTTACAGTTGATATTCCTAATCTTCAGAAACATTCTAATGAATTTAAATTAGAACTTACAAATCGGTTTCAAGTATTAGTAGATTTTGAACATGATTCAGATTTGAATGAAATTAATATGAAAATAACTGATACACTTTTAAAAACTGCAACAAAGATAGCTGGTAGAAAAAAGCAGCAATTGACTAATAAAATTTCTACTGAGACTAGAGAACTTATGAAGAAAAGAAGGAATATGAAGATATGCAAGAATGATGCATTAAAAAGAATTGAATATCTCGAATTTTGTAAAATGGTGCGGAAAAGAGTTGAAAATGATATAAGAAAGTATAACTGTGAACTAGCAAGAAAAGCTGTAGAAGAAAATAAAAGTCTTAAGAATGTAAAACAACATTTTGGTATTGGTAGGAAATTTATATCTGCAATAAGGAAAAAAGATGGAATTATTACTAAAAAGAGGGATGACATTATGAAATTGGTAGAAGATTTTTATCAAGAATTATATAGTAATAAAGAACAAGTACCTCCTATATCTATTACATCTTCCGAATTGCCCAGAATTTTAAATGAAGAAGTGAAAAATGCAATTAAATGTATGAAAAAAGGAAAGGCTCCAGGTAATGATGGAATTATAATTGATATATTAAAAGAAGCAGGTGAAGAAACAGAAAAAATATTAGCAAAGTTATATACCAAATGTCTAAATGATAAAGATGTACCGGATGATTGGAAGAATGCAGTAATAATATTAATATTTAAAAAAGGTGATAAAGAAGATATTAGAAATTACAGACCTATCAGCCTTTTATCAGTTTTATATAAAAATTTTACCAAGATAATTACAACTCGTCTACAGAGAACCTTGGATTTTCACCAACCAAGAGAACAAGCTGGATTTAAAAGTGGTTTTAGTACAGTAGATCATATTCAAGTATTGAGAGAAGTTATAGAAAGGACAAATGAATATGAGTTGTCATTATGTTTTGGATTTGTAGATTATGAAAAGGCATTTGATTCTATAAACATTTCTTCAGTGATTAAAGCATTGGATCATCAAGGTATAGATCCAGGATATTGTCATATTTTAAAAAATATTTATAAAAATGCAACAGCAACAATTAGATTACATAATGATACTGGGAAAGTCAACATTGAGAAAGGTGTAAGACAAGGTGACTCCATATCTCCAAAACTTTTTACAGCAGTGCTGCAAGAAGTATTTTGTGGATTAAAATGGGAAACTAAAGGAGTGAAAGTAAATGGAGATTATTTAAGTCATTTAGATTTCGCAGATGATGTAGTTGTTTTTGCAAATAATGCTTCCGAGCTGCAGGAAATGTTGCAGGAGTTATCAGATGAAAGTAGGAAAGTAGGACTAAAGATAAATGTTAAAAAGACTAAAGTAATGTTTAATCGATTTGCTCAAAATATGAAAATAAAGATTGATTATGATGAATTAGAAGAAGTTAAGAGTTACAAATACCTTGGTCAGATTATTAATACAGATGGAAACATAATAGAGGAAATTAATCATAGAATTAAACTTGGTTGGAGTGCTTTTGGTAGAAATAACTTGATATTAAAAGGAAATATGCCTATGTGTTTGAAAAGAAAGGTTTTTAACAAATGTGTTTTACCAGTTCTTACTTATGGATCTGAGACTTGGACACTTAATAGAAGATCAATACAGAGACTTCAGACCACTCAAAGAAGTATGGAGAGATGTATGTTGGGAGTAACAAGAAGAGATCGAAAACGCAATGTATGGGTAAGAGAACAAACAGGTGTTACTGACCTCATTGAAAAAATTAAAAGATTGAAGTGGAGTTGGGCTGGACATATTGCTAGAAGAGATGATAATAGATGGACAATTGAAAT
This sequence comes from Epiperipatus broadwayi, assembly GCA_028023455.1. NCBI lineage: Eukaryota > Metazoa > Onychophora > Udeonychophora > Euonychophora > Peripatidae > Epiperipatus > Epiperipatus broadwayi. The sequence continues at coordinate 1,877,230 of JAQFVV010000099.1, read as the reverse complement.
TTTAAACTGGATTCCAAGAGATTGTAAAAGACCCAGAAGGAGACCACATGTAAGATGGATGGATGAAATAAGAAAATGTGTAGGGGTGATGTGGAGAAGAGAAGCTAAAGATCGGAGAAGATGGATTAAACTTGGAGAGACCTTCATCCTGCAGTGGATTGATAATGGTTGATAATGATGATATATATATATATATATATATATATATATATATATATATTTTCATTCTGCAGTGGATTGATAATGGTTGACTAACCTTGCACAGTAAGAACCTTTCTACCAGTCGTCTATAGAAGAAACAGTGAAGAAAATACAGAAATTAACAGGTTTACTGATAAGTTGTGATTGGACAATTTTTTTTATCCTAAGAATAACTAGATACCCATTTACCTTACCAGTCAATGTCAGGTGGTTCATTGAATTGAATATGAACCATCAATTTGAAATTAAAATTCCTAAGTTTCTTGAAAAAAAATTTACTTGGCCTTGATTCAAACCCAAGGTCATAGGTAAAGTTCTTTGTATGTGTACACAAGTTGGCGTTAAGTGTAGTACTGAAAGCAAATTTTTAATTCTTGTCAAAGACACTGTAATCAAGTAGTATATCTGTGATCATCATCAACTGGAATTTATTATTGTTTTTTCCTTAACTTTTAGAAAATTATTATAACAGCTGATGTTCAAGATTCAGTATATATTGATGTTTTCAGTCGATGATAGCAAACAGATAAAAATACTTACACAGACATATGAAAAATATGCTACCTGGCATATGTTAGTTGGCATTATAAAAAATTTGGTGTTGGCATTGAGGGAGCAGTTTTGTCTAGAATATTGTGTCTAGTGACACAACAACTATCTTCCTTAACATCTTAGCAATAACATCACATGATCCCCATTTCTTATGCTTGCACATAACTGTTATTAAAACAGGAAAAACTCTCCATACAGTAGTGCCACTCAGTGCCAGCCAGAGTAATCAATGGATTCCAGAAGGATTGTGCATAAAATCCCCATCTAGTGCCTACTCATTCAATATCCCCAGACTAGTTTCTGACTTGTGGCCTTCATCAGTGAAGAACCTTGGATCTGAGAGCACTGATGAAAGCCACAAGCCAGAAACTTGTCTAAGGATATTGGATGAGTAGGCACTAGATTGGGATTTTATGCACAATCCTTCTGGCATCCATTGATTACTCTGGCTGGCACTGACTGGGACTACTGTATGGAGAGTTTTGCCTGTTTTAATCTTACCAATAGTGAGACTATACATTGTGTAAAATAACATCTATTCCAGAACATTGAAATTGCAACTAGTGCTATGTTGGAGAACACATTTGTGGTGTGTTTACAGCTGAGAAGATGATGATTGGTCGAGGAAACTAATGTTGCAACAACTTGTCATTTCTGTACTGCGGTAGTTATTTTGTTATTATCCAGTGCTTCTTTTAATTTACACTGGAATTACTTATTTCTATTTCAAATTGCAGCTATTTCAACAACTTTAAAATTTATAACTACATTTTATTCAATGATAAATTTCTGTTGTGGTTTTCAAGTAAAATTGAAATATTCCCGGCATGCTTAAAATTTTTAATGTTATGTCAGTGACTTCAATCTAAAAAACGTTGTTGTGGATACGGAATTGATCAAGTGCTATGTGATAGCAGACCAAACTTTATAAAGCATTTTTTAAAATTGAGATTGTAAAATAAATCGTAATGCAAAGAAAAAGTGATATTACGAGAATGGAAAGCAATGTCAAACTATCATATTGATGATGAAGCAAGTATTAATATTTGGTCAAAGTACTCTATTGTCTAATTACTCTATCTGCCTATAGGTCAAGAATGTAAATTACACTTTTACATCATTCATGATGCTACTGCATTTATATAAAATCATGGCTATTGTTGCATTGTAAATGAGTAATCTAAAGGTTTCTTGCTCAAAAATTAAGTAATGTATTTGGCTTCTCCTTAAACGAAGTCAAGAATATCTCAGCAACTATGCCCAGATAAACCTGTCAAGCAATAATAATGACAGGTAGTGTCATGTTCCTGAGTGTTAAAGATAATTATATCCCTGCACCAAACCATGCAGGGAATTTCTACATCATAAAAGATTATTATTGTGAGCAAATGCAACTCAATGGACTGGTCTTGCAAGACCATTGCTCATTACCATCAGTAGATGACTTGTATGTTGTTAATGGAAAATTTATGTTCGGACCGTAAATATTGAATTTCCATCTTGCATTATAATTATTTCAAATAGTCTGCAAGCTAGTGAATTCATTTGCCAAGCCTGTGAATGGGTTTGAATTCATTATTTCTGATAGACAAAAGCTTTTATAGTTTTATAAACAATCCTTGATAATATGTATACATATATAATGGTTTATTGTTTTGGAGCTCATACTAAGTTTAAACACCAGATGTGTCAGAGTTAGCTATGAACTATGAATTCATTGCACGAAATCATGCATAGAAATAAATTTGGAAAGATATCAGCTACAATCAGTGCATTTTTGTGTTCAGTGACTTTACATTATTTGGCATATTCTTGCTTTAGATGCCAAAAGAAAAGTTGCCTTATAGAAAATGAAAAAAAAGCTACAAAATAGATAACACTTTCCCATGACATAAGATAGCGTTTTTCCACCTAAGATTCATTTCAAATAAAATTTTCCTTTCTGAAAGTTCAACTAAGAATCTACATGAAAGAATTATGATATAAAAAATAGACTTCCAGGTAGATCCATCATTTGTCTAATAGTTAACTATTAAGTAGAAAATTTGAAATTTTCAGACATCCACATGTCTTCAAATCCAGCTATCTAACTTAAATAGCCATATGGGACTGAACTAACTTCAGATATGCCATATGGCTATTTAAAATAGATAGATGGACTTGAAAATATATGAATATCTGATAAATACAGATTTTCTACTTAATAGTTAACTATTAGATAAATGCTGTGGCTTGACCTGGTATATTTAAATTGAATATCTGAATATCCTAGCACCTCACTTATGAAAGCTACAGCTAGAAACATGTCTTCGATTAGGGATATTCAGAAAAGTTTAAGGGCTATTAGGCTATTATTATGCTCATTATATAACATTTGTAGTACAAGCTTATTAAATTAAGTCACATGATGTATGACTTGATTTTCCTTGCAATTATTGTTTTGCTCTTGAGGCTTTGGCGATTTTATATTATGAAAGCTATTAATACATGATGTATTTGAACTTACTTTAGTCCCATATGGTTATTTCAGTTAGATAGCTGGATTTGAAGACATATGAATGTCTGAAAATTTCAAATTTTCTACTTAATAGTTTACTATTAGGTAAATTCTGGGGCTTGACCTAGTATTTTTAAATATAATGCCCGAATATCCTAGTACCTCACTGGTGACAGCTACAGCTATTTGATTTCCTTGAAAAAATAGACTTCATATGTAATTCCTAAATAAATTCCCTTTTCCCAAATATAATGGTGAAGCCAATTGGATTTGATCTTCCAGAGATTATTAAAATCCAACCCATGATCATTGCATTACTGATCTCTGTCAACAAAATCATGAATCACATAGTTAGAGACTGTCACATCTTTGGTTATAGTGGTGAAACTGAAGGACTTAATAAATCCACTAATAAATCTATTTCTTAATTGGAATCTATAAGGAATTTCGTTCAGATAGACTTACCGATACATCTTAATAAATTAAAGTGGAATTCACTGTAAACCCCAGTGGACTTTATATAAATTGATACAAATCTGTCAATAAGCAAAAAGTACAGACTGGATCCATCTGTATTTTAACTCTGATCATCAATTTATTAATATGCTACAATTCAGAACATGAATTCTATATATTAACATCATTAACAGCCTTTCCCTCTAATTGCATATAGTGATTGTAGAATAGCTTATAGTTATGTTAAAATCAGGTTAATATATAGAAATTCATGCTCTACATTGTAACATGTTAATAAATAGAATGCTTAAATATGATCCAAGTAAAGTCTGTTCTTTCTTTTCATTTATTGACAGATTTATATTAATTTAGATATAAAACAGGCAAACTCTCCATACAGTAGTGCCATTCAGTGCAAGTCAGAGTAATCAATGTATGCAAGAAGGCTTGTGGATAAAATCCCTATCTAGTGCCTACTCATCCAATATCCCCAGACTACTTTCTAGCTTGTGACTTTCTTCAGTGAGGAGCCTTGGATCTGAGAGTACTGCACAGATCTTAAAATCTAATGTAACCCTCTAGAAGCCACTTTTTATCTCTACTTAACTACAAAACAATGAGTTTAAAATTGAAAACACAATAATATTTTCAATCCAAGCTCAGTAGCTTATATAGTCATATAGGTCTGAACTCAGTTCAATACCCATACATTTTGGTGTCTTTGATTCCTTAATAGCCATAGTCACCACTATCCTATTAGGCAGTATTGGTATTAAACCACTGAATATCACATGATCACCATTTCTTATTCTTGCTCATAACTGTTGTTAAAACAGGCAAAACTCTCCATACAGTAGTGCCACTCAGTGCAAGCCAGAATAATCAATGGGTACTGAACTAAGTTCAGACTTATATGACTATAGAAGCTACTGAGCTTGGATTGAAAATATTATTGTGTTTTCAATTTTAAATTCATAGTTTTGTAGTTAAGTAGAGATAAAAGGTGGTGGCTAGAGAGTTGCATTAGATCCTAAGATCTAGGTGCAATGCTCTCAGATCCAAGGCTCATCACTAAAAAAAACCACAAGCTAGAAACTAGTCTGGTGATATTGGATGAGTAAGCATTATATAAGGATTTTATGCACAAGCCTTCTGGAATCCATTGATTACTCTGGCTTGCACTGAATGGCACTACTGTAAGGAGAGATTTGCTTGTTTTAACAACAGTTATGAGCAAGCATAAGAAATGGTGATCATGTGATGTAATTTAAATATAGTTCACTGAAGTTTTACAGTGACTTCTGCTTTTATGTTATCTATACTTAGACTATTTCTATTAATATGTGAGATGCATCATATTATTTAAATACGGGTATCTTGTCTATACTGAACTTAATGCAATTATAAGAGATTTAAACTCAGACTTTCAAACTCACTACAGCTATTCACTTATTCAACAGATACACATGACCATATACATGTAAAAAAAGTAAATGATCTCCAATATAAGTATTTCATGCTGAACCAGCATTCATCAGTTGTCCAGCTTGTCCATTAAAGTGTGAAGATTTACTATCTTAATATAAACTGAGCACTTGTTATATATATATATATATATATGTGTGTGTGTGTGTGTGTGGAAGATTATGACCTTAACCAAATGAGGAGAGCTGGTTCAGCATGAAGTACATATTTTGGAGATAAATTTCTTTTTCACATGTATGGGGTCATGGGAACTTGACAGTCTGAATTCAAATATTTCTAGATATATCATACGTATATTAAACATCAAACAAAGCATCATATAATTTTCCTAACTTACTTTTAACATGTAATCTCAAAAAAGCAATAATCCAAGTTATTATTCAAGTGCAATGTCGTTTGTGTATAAATGAATAAGCAAAGAATATTAGATAGGAGTACCAACCAAGCACTCAATTTTTTGGCATTGTTGAAGCTGTAGATTTAAAATTTTCAATACCTTAAAAAAAATTCCTTTGTCAATTTAAATTTTTAATAAATTAAATACAATTTATTAATTTATAATAGAAAAATTTAATCTTTAAAAAAGGTTGAACTATAGCACAAACAGCCGCTAGGGGAAAACAAAAGAATTTTTTCTATTAATAAAAGTTAAATGTTCAGAAATAATTGTAATATTTCTGTTATTAATTTAATGATGTAGAATTTTGCTTTTATTGTTATTGCAAAATGATTAAACAGTTTTAGATCTTTTAGTCCACAGTAAATAAAAATATTTAATATAAAATATGAGGGGTCAGAGTGACTTAAAGTCAACATGGGTATGACAACAATATTGGCATCAACAAGGGCTTTGAACATTCCATTATCAGATTTTCAGTGGTATGGAAGGCTGAAGAGTTGGAGGATGGAAAAGATTGAAGTCTGTCCAACCAACTGATGAGTGCTGATTCTGCACAAAATACATATAGTGGAGATCATTTAACTTTTTCACATGTATGTGGTCATGTGTATTGTTTATATAAAATGCAGTGAATAGCTTAGATGAAGCTTGAGAGTCGAGGTTCAAATCCCCTTTAATTACCTCTAAAATTTAGTATATACATTATACTTGTATTCAAATATTTTATAATATTTTATGTATATATATTATTTCTAAATTTTTAACATTTGGATATTTTTTTGAAATCTGCTTAATATTTGAAAATAAAATAAGACATATTAAAGATTGTTTATAATATAATTTTGTTTATTTGGAAAGCACAAGTCAACTTTTATAATCAAAAGAAGAAATGTATATATTTTTTTAAAAAAGGGAAATTTTACAATTAAGATTTTTTATTTTATTTTAGATGATCACTAAAACAGTTGCATTGTTCTCTCTGGTGCATCTCTAAAAATTTACTGAATCAATATCTTTAGTAAAGAAACAAGGTCATCAACCTGAAATATTTTATTATCATATTGCATTGTTATTGATTTATCATGCATATATAAAAGTGAAAGAAAATTCATTGGATGGAAATATATTAAATCTTAATTTCAAAATTTTGCCTAAATATTCAAACAAACAAGCAGACTTTCTAACTTAATCTGCAAGAGGTACTATCGGTATGTGATACCCACATCAAAATCAAATTTCATAATTTTTAAATTAAACAGTGTCTCTCTTAATATCTTCCTAAACATATTGGAGCTTCAAACTACACTATATCTAGCATCATGATATGCTACATAAAGAAAAAATTAAGCAAACATACAAAATTGTAAATAAAATTAAATTCACAAATTTTTTGATATTCAGCAACCATTTTTCCTTCTCTGAGCATTACCATTTTTTAAAAAAAATAAAATTTGTAAATAAATTTTACAATATGCCAGTAACCATTTTTAAATCTTACAGCACTATACATAATTATATATATTAATAATTTTTTTCTGTTTGTGTTGAAAGCACATATGTTTTATTCTTCCTTCTTTGGTGGTACAAGTTGACATGTATGAAACATGCGCAAATACTAGTGGGCACTGCCAGGCCAAAGCTTGAAACCAGACTCACAAGGGATAACCTTCTTTCCATCTTTAGGTCACTGGTCATAATTTATTTTTCTCTAAAAATCATTCATGACCCAATAAACCAGTCATTCATGCATATGAATATTTTTTATTACTCCCTTTAACATATTGAAAATATAATACATAGCTAATGTTTGATAGGTATAATATTTAATTAGTCAAATTAATTAAACATATATACATATAAATGTAAGAATTGGTTTTACATTAAGTTTATTAATTGTAAGCTTTAAAAAAATACAATAAAGCGATTTGCTCATTATTTAAATCCATCCATAAACGATCGTTTTTCTCCACACTTAAAGACAATTACGATCAAGTATTACCAAACATAGATTCTTGCTTTAAATAAACTTTATGTATGCAGGTAGCGAAACATAATAATATTCCCAGGAGGTGTATGTGAACTGTTAATTTAAACTAAAACCATGGATCAGTAAACAAAGTATGTCAATTCTAGTAAGACAACACCAGAAATAAAAACAATAAGCAAACTGATTTAGCCTAGATATAGAAATTAATTTGATTCAAACTTGCAGATGAGTAAATCATTTTTTCGGCCAGAAAGAAATCTGAGTGTGCATAACTAAATGATATCTGATAACAATACCAAACATCTCTCCCTCGTAGGTATTTAGACAATAACGACCCATTAAAGACAATTCAAACTCTATATAAAAGTTCTAACACATAATCAGCCATACTGGATTGATCGAATCAACTTTCATTAAATTATCTAGTGACTAAATAGTAGTAATAAATATACATAACATAATGGATTTAAAAAGTACATGTTAATTGACATAATTCATATAATGATACACTATTTTATCCCTTTTCTTTCATTGACCTTACTATTTATAATAGCATAATTTCACTTCTATCCCAATGAGTCCAATTACATCATAATAGTACAGTTCATATTTACTCAGTCCACAGTTTATGCACAGTTCTTTAGACAGAGTACAAAGCATGAGATGTGTTGGGTGTCATGGGTTCAGGTAGATAGCTGACTGGCTTGCCAGATCATTCTCCTGGAATGGGGTCTGTCGGTAACTGCATGTCAATTGTTACTTGTGATAACTCACTTTCAAAAGTTCACACCAAAATTAGAATTACATCCTCTGCTAAATGGCTATATCTCTGCTAGATGACTGTGTCATTCTTCCTATGGGCACCAGAGTGCATTTTCCATTTGCAGATGTAATGTTGTCCATGGGAAAGAAATTCCCAGAAGGATTTATGGATGTATTTAGCTAGACAACATGGCAAACAATTCACTAATTCAAAAAAAAAAATGTTCCTTTTTATAATATTTGGAGAAATTCCCCTTCCTCCTGTCACTTAGCCTTTTTATATTCGGAATTTTACACTTTATTTCTAATTTTGATAACATACACAATAGATAAGAAGCCAGTAAATATTTACTTTTCTTTTTTGTCTCCAGATCTTATTTTTTTATGTGGGTTTAATTACTTATTAAAAATTTATTTTATGCGCAGTTAGATACTCATTGTAATTTACAAAATTGATTAAATTCTTTGCTGTATCATACTTTCATAATAGCACATATCATTTTCCTAACATTAACATTCCAGAGTCTAATTTTAAAAAAATTTTTTTTTTTCTTTTCAAACAGATCTTGATTATTTGCTACTTAATGCTATCAATGTATTTTTGTCAATTTATTTATTAATTACATATAAATTTTATTAACAAATATCATCATCATCATCAACCATTATCAATCCACTGCAAGATGAATTTCTTGGATATCTAAGTTAATGTTTCAAATAGAAAGGTGCTGCACAAATCTTCTCCAGCACTTTTTCTTATCTTTAAAAAATGAATCTTTTATTTCTCCTATTGATATATTCTGCTGTATGTCATCAGCTACATATACAATTTCGATTGATATTTTCCCTGATAAATGATGTCAGGAATGGAGTTTAGAATTGTAGCAAAGTAATTAGAAATTTTGGATGCAAATAATTTTCTTTAGAACAATTTTACCTATTCCATAGGATTCTCAGAATAGCAAGCTTTTTTTTTTTTTTTGTTAGTTTGCCTTACTCTTCAATAGTTTTTTTTTTCTGCAGATAATCTATAGAGCAGTTTTTAATATATATTAAGGCTATAACCTTAAGACCATGCACTTGAAAAACGACAGTAGGGACCTCTACAAATCTTAACACAAGATTTATTTAAAAGACAAGAGATTTGTACAGGTCCCTATTGTCGTTTTTCAAGAGCATGGTGTTAAGGTTATAGTCTTAATATATATTACTTTACATAAGGACTATGGCTTTACAAATTTAATTATTACAACTTTATAGCAGTTTTTAGTAACTGAACAATGCTTGCAAATGCTTTTTAGAATTCTGTTCTGCTAATCTTGAATGAGCACATTCGAAGAAATTAAAACCAAAATTTGCAAAAAGTTTAACATAATAACGGAGGACTTTATCACTTGATGCAGAATTTATTGCAAACGGACGATTGTTTCTGTGATATTTCATCACTCAACAAATCATTACATAACATTTTATCACGTTCTATTCATCATACCATATTTCATATCAAATGTACTTTTTACCATAATTCAAAATTATTATGCAATATTTATTTAAAAAGTAGTTTTTTTACAATAAACTTTTTTTTCAGTATTTGATAATTCCTCTCTCCCATAATTAATGGTTTGTTTGTCGGGTTGTTGGTTTTTTGTTGTTTTTTTTTTGCAAGTAAATAATATAAGCTGAAAGTCTACGCTAATTAATATTTTTTTTCCGTATTTTATAAGTAAAGACCACAAATACAGTATATATATTGTTTTTAAAAGAGAGAAAGAATAGGAGCATTTTATTAACAAACAAAAATAATTAATAACAAATTAATGAAATATTAAATATATAAGCAATTCACAAAATCGTGAGAAGAAAAAATAGAAGAAACTGTAACATTTGGTTTGCTAATAAAAAATTGTATTTCTCATTTTTTATTTATGCTACAAATAGATCGTTTTCTTATCTATTGTTTATATGTTTTAATGTTTCAAAAATTTGCTTCTAATTCATTAATTGATTGTTAATCATTTTTGTTTGTAAATAAAAAATACTGTCTTCTTTCAGATTTTTATTTTATATTATTTATCTGCAAAAAAAAAAAAAATGGCTAATTTTAAAAATATATATATATTATTATCAAATACAAAAGAAAAATTACTTGTAAAAAAATTATTTATTAAATAATAGTTATATATATATATTACAATACTCTTACTGATGTGTGAGTGCGTGGAGATTTATAATATTTAAAAGTAATAACGCCTTTATTGAGTTCAACTTTCGATCTAATAATTTCAATATTATAATACTGTATAATAATTTGAGATGTTTTGTTAATAAACGATATAATAAAACGTGATAAATTGTTGTGTGGTGATTTGTCGGTAATGAAATGATCAATCAGTGGGCGACTATAATTTCACCATTTGCCTTTTTTTTTTCTATAAAATAATGTCAGACATTTTGACTTACCATTTCTATTGCATGATCTTATGTTAATTCTATAGGATTGGCAAATTTTGAATTTCAGTTCTCTTTTAATTCAAAGATATCACCATTCATAGCAAAGGCAGTTTTCTTATTTATCAAATTCAACACTTTTGAAGTAGCTGGTGTCAGATTTAGTAAATAAATTCTTATTTTCATTATTTCAAATAGCTTTCTCAGACTGGTTTTTGTCAAAATTATCATCTTAGTAGTATTTGATTCCATGTTATCTTCTGCCTTTTCTGAGATAAATCTGCTGAAATGATTATTTAATGTACCTATCTTATTTTGTTTTGGCTTTTCTTGCCTTTGCTTAGAGCCCTTTTCATAATATTACTTAAATATTTCCTTTAATGCCTTGTCTTTTATCCATATTTTATAGGAATTATACAATCTTCAAAAAAAAAAAAGGAAACATATAACAAAATATTAAAAGTGATATAGACAAAAAGCATTATGTCTGCTAAAAGTAATGCATTTGACATCATTTTTGTGTAAGAGGGATATGTATCTAATAAGTCTGTATTCCTTAGTTCTAATTATTTAGATTTATGTATGGAAAATTTAAATACTTGTGTTTGAATATAGGGTACAATAATGTATGGTCGCCCCTGTTAAATAAAGTATCTTGATAACCATTAAAATTATTTAAAGAAAAAATTAAAAATGTAATAGTTTAAAAGTTTAGATATAAAATCACTGAGTCGTATTTTTATATTGGACTATTTCCATCATCTAATATGAGTATTGGATGTTTTTAGAAAAATTTTATTTTATTTAAATATTCCAAATGCATTCAACTGTTAGTAATAGTACATCAAACAGGTTCGTATATGAACAACATTTCAAGAGGTATTATTCTCCCCTCTTCTTCAGATGTTGCTGGCCTGACCAGTGACAATACTACCATGGAATTTGAAGCTGGACCCTTAGGTTTTTTAGTATTGAATTTTAATGTAACACCCTGCTCAGTTGGCTAGAACGTTACCTTAAAATTTAATACTCAAGAATCTAACGTCCAGGTTCGAATCCCATGCTAGTACTGTTTCTTGTCAGACCAGCAACAATTGAAGAAGAGGGGAGAATAATACCTCTCAAAATATTGTGCATATACTAACCTGTTTGATGTGCCATTACTAACAGTTGAATGTATTTGGAATACTTAAATAAAGTTAAATTTTTCGAAAGACATTCAATATTCATATTATATGATGAAAATAGTCCAATATAAAAATACAACCACAACACAATTATCACAAACCTTCAGGAAAACACAAAATCACTGAGTTACTACTAGGATTGAATACTGTCAAATAAATTTGTAATAAGGTTATATATGCATTTATAGATATAATATAGTAATTTAATCACATGGTATTGATAAAGTTAAATTTTACAGGTATTTTATAATCACTGCGTATATAATTACATATTTATTTTTTTACATTTTGGAAAACAATACATTTTATGCTGTGATATAATAAATTAATTTAAGTGTGATAAAAAATTATACACATATATATATATATAAACTACAACCGCACTTTTTTAAGAATTCAGAAACAAATTAAAATCGTTCTGTTTTCTGTAAAAGCTACAGTTTTGTGTTAAAGGTTTGTTGCCAATGAATTCTTGTGGAAATTTGATAAGATTAGAGGAGATTATCTTAGTACTGCCTCTTAAGTATCGAGTCCATTGGGAGCGATTAGCCAATCAATTTAAAACTGACCTGATATCAAGCTAGCATAGTCTCGAACTCAAAAACATTCTCAGGTTTTGAACTCAAGCCAATTTGGTTGGAGAGTTATAGAAATATGATGCTAGACAAGTATTTTAGTCTGAATATAAGTATGCAATATTGCACGGTAGGCAGGCTAAGATGGTTTTCTTGGTAAATGAAAGTATTTTTGATAATAATTGGTTTTATTTAAAATTATATTTTATTTTGTATACTCTTCGGTTGTTCCTTAGACTTTTATCTGTATTTACAAAAACCACAAATTCCTTAAATATATATATATATTTAAAACGGCATCTTTCATCAAGCTAATAAAAAGCAAAGCAGTCTGTATTTAATGTGTACTTTGTAAGAAATCTGTTGTAAAAAAAATTAGAAAGTAATGCATTATACCTGCCAAAAGTAATAAATTTGACGATCACTTTTGCACTCATTTTTTATTTTTTGACTAAAAATGGAGTAATCAACATAACATCATGTGATTTTCTCTGCTTACACTTAAACACATCAATTAGTTATTCCAATGCGTAAACAGATAATAAATTATTATTATTATTATTATTATTATTATTATTATTATTATTATTATTGTTGTTGTTGTTGTTGTTGTTGTTGTTGTTACCAGGAATCTCACTGGTATCAATGTAAATATTTTAATAAGCTATGTAACACCTATATGTAATGAGTATATATTATAAATATTACTAGGAGTTAAATAAATATGTAAAATAATAATAATAATAATAATAATAATAATAATAATAATAATAATAATAATAATAATAATAATAATAATAATAATAATAATAATAATAATAATAATAATAATAATAATAATAATAATAATAATAATAATAATAATAATAATAATAATAATAATAATAATAATAATAATAATAATAATAATAATAATATGAGTTTAACTTTTCTTATGCATTTGTAATTTAGATATAAGCACTTGGAGGTATGAGTTAAGAAAAGCTTGAAAAGTATTTACTGAGAAGAGATATATACAAGCTCCTTTAAGGTGGAATATTTATACACTTAATGTAATCTACTAAGCATGCTTTCAGTATATTGTAAACATTACCAGAATCATAGTAATGCATCTGCAAAGTCTAGAGAAGGGTAAACAAGATTTCCTGCAATTAAGACAATTGCAACGCACTTTATTTTGGAGAATCTCATGCTAGCCTAGCATACACACTTTCCCAACACCTATATTTATATAAAAGATCCAAAAATAATTCTGGCCACAAATCCATATTCCTGGATCATGAAAACCAGCTTGGTCATGTATTCGAACCCATACTAGCCACAGTTGTATGCTTAGAGAGAAAGGATGCAAAGCATAAAGAAAGCCTGGCATATCTCAAATAATGCCAATGTCATTAACAAAAAAGAAATCCTGCTCCCCTCTCTCAAAAAATTGGCCCATGTAGACTAATTCATTTGCATATAATTTACATAAAATTTACATAGCATTTATATCACACCCCTTTTCTAAACTTTGCAGATGCAGCACTATGATTATATTGTTTATAAAATATTGAAGGCATATTTAGTGGATTACATTAAGTGTATAAATATCCCACTCTGAGGGAGTTTGTATATATCGTTTTCCAATAAACAATTTTTAATATTTTGTTAACTTGCACCTCCAAGTGCTTATATCTAAATTAATAATAGTAAATTGTTCATGCAAAATAATACTATCAATAATATGAAATTAAACTTTAAATAGTATGCAATAGAACAATAGGAGGTCTGAACAACTCAATTGAAAATATCAAATTAAATACAGAAAAATTTGTAAACTATAAACAACATAATCAGCAAAATATGGCTAAAATCAAAAGAGAAGTCCCTGTACTAGTAGGGAGATGAATTCATAAATAAAACTTCCAAGACTATTCTCAGCTAACTAATGTAAATTAAGTATTTTTTTAAAAAAATCACTATTTATTCAATTTGAATGAAGTTGATTAATCTGCTATATGCCTTCACGAGCACTTAAGTATATCATTTATTTTTATTATTATTCAAAAAAATGTATAAAATGTTGTATAATAGATATGAATAATATAAAATAAAAATTAAATTAATGAAATGAAGCAAAAATTAATAAACTTGAAAATTAATATAGAAAGTAAATTTATACATAACTAAAACTGGTTCTATAAATTCATTTGTTTTATTATCCATTCTTTATAGCTTGCATTGAAATGTATTTATTTATGGGTCATCTGCTCTAGTCCCATTTCCTAAGGCAAAGTTATCATTCAAAACAATCATTTAAACAGGTAAAATATGTTAGTAAATCAAAAATGTAAATGTAAAAATGCATATAAAATTAATTGCTATATATATATATTGTACGATTTGATTTTAATGAAAATTAAAATCCAGCTTTTAAAACCATGAATTAAAAATTTAAACTAATCCGATTAAAAATTTAATTGATTATTGATTTAACCATTTCATTTGCAAACTTCCACTTTCTGACTTGGAATTAGTTAGGGGTTTTTTTTTTTGTTTGTGTTTTTATGCTAAGTTGTAAATCAGTTTTTCTGGACCATATTGATAGCTATACTTATTTTTTTAAAAGTGTAAGCAAACTTATACTAATAAAAATCATCTTAACTCTCTTCTCATTTAATTTTTTTTCTCTTAATATTACATTCAAAATATTTTTCTGATATAGCCAATAAAAATCATTTGCTTTCATTTACTTGCTTGGAAAGAATCATAATTTCTTACAGATTTTTTAATTGGCTTATACTTTGATGTGAAGAATTTTGCTATGAGAAATCACAGTTGTTGTCGTTGCTCTAAATGTAACTTAATTAAATAAAATAAAAAAGTATTGCTTATTAGTTTAATAACTAAAGTGAAGTATGGATTATCTTAACCTGAGATTAGCTTAATAATTTATAATTATAAATTTATTTAAATGCACATTGATTACTTAAATAATATTCATTAAGGCTGTAGCCTCAAGCACATGCGTATAAAATGCGATAGTAGGGACCTCTACAGGCCCCCTCTTTTCTTCCAATGAGTAAGCTTGTGGTTTTAAGACCTGTAGAGGTCCCTACTATCGCATTTTATATGCATGTGTTTGAGGCTGCAGCCTTAATGAATATTACTTAATAATTTATATACGAATTTTCCAGTTTTGTTTTTTATTTACTTATTTTGTTCACTGGTGGTTGTTTTTAAACTAGTTTAAATATAATGAAAGAAAATAAGAATAATAAAGTGTTAACATTTATAAAGAATATACATGTTTAACCGCGATTCCAATGAAGAACTTTTCGCTGGGTATTTATGCATGGTGCATTATGTAAGAGAGGATAGTTGCTTTACGATGAACATTGAATATATTAATTTATTAAGTGCAAACAGATGACATAATAATAACGTGAAAGGCTGAAAACCTTTGACAGAAGCGCCTTAAAAATGCTTATATGATAGCCAATCAGATGTAATAATGACTGCAAAGGAAACTCTCAAGTTAAATATTTTACAGAAAAAAGATGGGTAGATGGAATCATCTTTTTCTCGTAAAATCTTTGCTTGTGTTTTAACTTGAGAGTTTCCTATGCAGTCATTACTACATCTGATTGACTGTCATATAAGCATTTTTAAGGCGCTTCTGTCAAAGGTTTTCAGCCTTTCACGTTATGATGAACATTGAAGTGGCTAGAGCTTTTTATTGCTTGATTACATCACCTTATTTTGAGTCTATTTTCCCCCATGTGTCATAGCATCAGCCGGAAGTGAACCCGCTAACTCGGGACAACTGCTTGTAAAGCAGCTGCCACTGGACCGCCAATAATCGTGACTTGCAGCAATCATAAGACAAATATATGTGTTTTATGAATATATAGATTCGTTTTACCTATTCAAAACAAACTTTAAAAATGGGCCTTTTAAGTCTTATTATCAATACATTACCTAATTAAGTAATCATATGTACATGCGTAAGATCTCTGCCTAAATTTTGGATGTTTTTTTTTAAAAAAAAAAAGCAGTAACATCAAGCAATATTAAAGTTTTTGTTTGTAATTAGTGGAGGTTAATCGAACGTAGGAAAACAGTGACTCCATATCTGACGTAATTCTTTTGTAAAAAAAATGTTTCGGTTACAATTAATAATTTATAAAAACCAATATGACTTTGTTATATATATATTGAATACTCATGACAAACAAATAATCAGATATATAGGCCATATTATTCATATTTAATAATATGTCTATATACTATATACGCTTATATACATAGATTATCGCATCTGTTTAAAACCACATAAAATAATAAGCGGTTAGTCAATATATTATAAGAGTTGCTCATTCATTTGGCATGCCGCAACCGAGTATTAGAATACAAGCGGGTAAAACTTTCAAAATTTTCATGTTCCAACCAAGTTTAGAATTTTTTCCCCCGCTTAATCAGTTCATACATATGTACATACCCGTGTGTTAAGTTCTTTGCTTTAAGAATGGTAACGTAACTAGGTAAAATAGTACAACGATTAAGTAAAGACAATTGATCAACACACGATCATCATCATAGTAATTTGATCGCCATCATCTTAATATTATTTATTCTAGGAACCCAATTTTAAGCTACAACATAAATTATAAACTTGACATCCACAATCGATTGGTAAACAGGTATCCAGCTACTGGTGGGGGGTAAAGCAATAACATAAAGTTCTCTCCAGCTGTCAAATAACAAATCAGGCACAAATGTCATTTCTATATCTATTATTTTGAAATTGAAAGATTTTGGAAAACCTTCTTACACTAAGAGAACTCTTTAACTGTGGCATTATTGTGCATTACGTTCATTAATTTATATTTCAAACTTATATGTATAAATAATAAGAAGAAAGTATAGTATATAGTATATAACTTTATCTTTCCTATTGCATTGTCAAATCCATATAATATTATTATCATCTACTTCTTTATTACTTTTACAATGCTTTTTTACAACCTAATAAATATGTTAAAAATAATATTATAGGTTAAATTTTTTTATACATATTGAATATTATTAATACAATGAATAATAATAATGTAAAGTATAAAAGATATAATGTTAGAGTTAAATATTTAAAAAATTAATGAAAGTAAAATAAAAAAATAAATGAAATAAAAATTATATATATATATGAAAAACAAAAACAAGTTATAATCACGTTAACTTGCTGTCGCTTGTATTTGTGATCAATATATATATATATATATGACGTATTAACTGATAAATATAGAATATATAAAAGAGTAAAATGTATAATGCATAAAAGGTAATAATTAAATAATGATTATAAGATGTATATATATAAAATGTAAAATTATATGCTCATGTATATTTATATTCCTGTATTTGTGTTATGTTTGTTATAGTTCTGAAGAAGATTGCTGGGGCAATCGAAACTGTCATATTAGGTTG
The DNA here is from genome assembly GCA_028023455.1 of Epiperipatus broadwayi. Lineage (NCBI taxonomy): Eukaryota > Metazoa > Onychophora > Udeonychophora > Euonychophora > Peripatidae > Epiperipatus > Epiperipatus broadwayi. The sequence goes on along the minus strand of JAQFVV010000099.1, from coordinate 1,859,211 downwards.
TAAAAAAAGCATTGTAAAAGTAATAAAAAACATAGATGATATTAATATTATATTAAAGTATAGTATATAATTTTTTAAAAAAAAAACGTCAATTAAAGTATAATTCTTCATTCCATAGTAGTATTAAATACTACTATTTAGAGAAACTATGTTATTATTATTGGAAATAATAACTCAGTTCAGAAAATAGTTTTAAGTTGATTATCATAGTACAATCAAGTATTTTATAAACTTCTAAATGAAACGTTGATAATATAATACATATTTTAAAAAAAAAAAAAACCATAGTTCCCTGGTGTTCTGTGACATTGTTTATACAGTAACGGAAGTACTGTGACTTATTAATAAAGAATATTACCTATATAATGCATATACAAGTAACAAATATCTGCAAAGTTATATATTACATGCTTAGTATCAGTAAAAAACAATAAGCATTTAATATATATAATTGCAAAGAAGTCAAGTCATATATCATCTGATCTAATTTAACAAGCTTGTATTACAAATGTTATCTAATGAGCTTGCCAATAGCTCTTAACAAGCTTTTCAGAATCTTAGTTCAGTCTCATATGGCTATTTAAGTTAGATAGCTGGATTTGAAGATATATGGATGTCTGAAAATTTCAGATTTTCTACTTAATAGTTAGCCATTAGATAAAGTGCTGGGTTTGACCTGGTATTTTAAATCTAATGCTTGAATATCCTAGCACTCACTGAGGAATCCAGAAGCAGAAACCGGTCTGAGGTTGGGGATATCCTGAAAAGTTTGTTAAGAGCTATTGTCAAGCTCATTAGAAAACATTTGTGACACAAGCTTATTAAATTAGGTCATGTGATATATAACTTAATTTATTTTCGATTATATTTTTTGCTATTAAGGCTTTGGTGATTTTATATTGCTAAAGCTATTAATATATGGTGTATCTGAACTTAGTTCAGTCCCATATGGCTATTTAAGTTAGATAGTTCGATTTGAAGATGTATGAATGTCTGAAATTTTCCAATTTTCTACTTAATAGTTAACCATTAGATAAAATGCTGGGCTTGGCCTTGTATTTGAAATTTTATGCTTGAATATCCTAGCACCTACTGAGGAAGCCAAAAGTAGAAACTGGTCTAGGGTTGGGGATATTCTGAAAAGCTTGTTAAGAGCTATTGGCAAGCACTCATACTAAAGGGGAGAGGGAGAAAATTCACAACAAATGATTAGAGGTTTTGCAAACTGAAGTGCTGTAATTTATTTTATTTTTTTTTACAGTTTTGATCGTTTCTTTATCTTATAGTGAAATTATTGTGAGTTTTGCTTTTCCTCTTTTATTATTATTATTAAAAAAGTACCTGTATTTTTTTTTGCAGCCCAGTTTATTTTTATCTATTATTTTATTTCAATATCTTATTACTAATATCTATAATGCAAAGGAACAAGATAAAGAATAATATAGGAGATAGTGGATTCCAGTTGTACCAACAATAGCAAAACAATCAAACAACTTCTGGAAACAGTGAATAGGCAAAATGCTATTTATATGATCGCTGCAATCAGTCGACATCGACTTGCCAACACCTAATAAAAAAAATAATAAATGATTGAATGACTTTATTGTTTATGAACAAAAAAAGCCAGATCTTAAATCATTCCGAAGTCTTTAGTTCCAGAGTGTGATGTTTTAGCACTACATTTATAGATGAAGACTTAACAAAAAAAACAAAGATATATAATATTGTTGACACAGTTAATCATAATTGTATCCATAACAAAGCAGTTATAAGCTATTCCGGAACCTGACGTTGATAATTAGAAATAGGCAAAGTATAACGATTCACTTCTAGACTTTAATAAAAAGATATAGTTACTCTACGACATTGATATTATCGCAAGAAATCTACATTCACTGATAATACTATACATAAATTTATTTTTTAGATTTTAAAAATATGTAATTATTATATATACTGTCTAATATTTGAAATGCAGGCATTATTCATACACCTGTAGCTTAATCGTAAATATACGAGATTTGAACACGGACTTTCTAGCCCTTCAACTATTAACACTATCTTAAGCCACTGAAACACATGACCACACACAAATACGTATATTGGTGATTATTTATGTTTTCTGCATGTGTGTGGTTATGTATATCAGTGGTGTATAAAGTAGTGTGGATAGTTGATGGGTGCTTGTGTTCAAAGCCCGTATATATATTATCTTTAAAAGTCAGTAATAATTGACATTGTAAGTCAAGAAAATTTTATTTTAATTAATTAGGTAGTCTATTCTATTTCAAGGAATATAGAACTTCTATAAACTTTTAAGTAAATTCATTAGTACTTACAGTACTTTTTTCAGATTTAATTAAATTATCTAGTACGCTGGGCCTTCTGCAAATGAAATACTGTAATAAAATTATTATAGATTATCATAGAATAAATAATTTACAACTTTTACGATAATTCGTAGATGATATTGCGTACACTTTATTTTAAGAAAAATTTGTAAACATACAGTGGTCGAGAGGGGGATAAATTATTTTCTAACCATATAACGTATTATCTTTTTTTTTCATTTGATTTATTTTATATTCGGCAGAATAGTACCCCGGTACTTAGATGAAAACTGAAATATCAGTATATTTCTCAGAAAAAAAAAATCATCGTACTCAAAAAATGATAAAGCAATTATTATATACTTCTTACTTTAATGCTACTGTTTATATCACATACAGTATTAATTTTGTTCAAATCCTAATTTGTTCTTAATTCGCTAATGCAGTATGTAATTTCCTTTTTAAGAGTTCCGTCAAGCCGTTAAAATGTATTTCTTCTTGCTTAACCTAAATGATTTATTCATAATTTTGTGTTATCCAATTTTGGCAATCAATTTTATTTTAATTCACTTAATTTGAAATATATTTGCAGCCAGTAGATAACCGACCAAATCTTGAAACAGATTTGTCAAACCTTTGACAATTTTTTTCTATAGTTCTCCCTCTCTTTTCGTAATATGTATATACACATATCTCTTAATATAAATAAAAACAGAAAATCCTTATTAAGTTCTTTCCAACCATATCTACGAATAGTAAGATATTAATTATGTGTTATCAAATTAAAAAAATACTACTTTAAAAATTAGCATTAGACTTTAAAACACTTGTTAAAATAAAAAGAAAATAACGTTCAACATAACTGTTAATTATTTTTATTAAAGATGCAGCGTAATATACTTTAAAAAAAAAAAAGTCATACAATAAATTACCTTGTTTAAAATAAAGCTAAAATTTATGTTGCTTTTTAACTATAGGTTTTACGCTTAAAATATCTTTTTAACCTTTTTATAATCCCCTGAGACAACTCTAGCTCCTTCTTTTAATTTGTCCAGCAGTTTAAATTAATTAAAACGGTTTTCATTCTCTTTTTTTACTTTCTAATCTTTTATAACTATTTGTGTATATTCCTCTTATGTACGCCTATAATTAATGAAATCCTTTATTTTGAGGAGATATTTGAATAAAATCTTTATTGTGGATTATAGTAATTCTTAATAAAATAATACTATTGTTTTCGTCCCGGTGAATTTTGTCCTGAATCTATTGAGTTATCAACTTGCTTTCTGGCAATTCACTTATCAAGTTTGAATTATATTTGTTACACTGATAATACAGTATTGCATATATACGTGTGCGTGCGCGCATGCATTTTAATGATGTATGTATTCTTTAACTCCAAATTAGAGATACTAGAGTAAATTGTGCTAAGGGATTAGTAAGCGGAAAAGTATGACCAACTTTGATGACCAAGTATTAGTTACTCCCACCTCGCCTTCGGGTGCGTATGTGCGTATTAGATAAATAAATAAACCTAAGTACAATCAGTCGTTATAATGCATCAATTTTTATTTAAAAAGTCTTCAGTATTTCCTGTTTAGTTACATTTAATCTGTTATTTACTTATTAAGACATTAATTTTTAAAAAAGCTATATATGTGCGTGTGTAAAAGAAATATATACAAAAGAATGTATGGTATATAAGAACAAAATCTTTTTAAATGTATGGAAAAAAAATAATCAAAAACTATATTTCCAAACGCATTCTTATATTTATGTATGGGGGGGGGGGGGAAATGACGTGTTTGCGTTTGAAAGTTAGATAACATTTCTGTGTGTCAATATTTTATTCATATATTTTAATTGATATTTTTAGTTACAATTTTTTTGAGATAATAACTCTTGTATCATCATATGTATGTTTGAAATTGCAGCTATTTTGAGCAAAAACTAAATTTAGTTGAAATAAATTTTATCGATAAAGATTGAGAGCTTCAGATATTATAATCAATCCGCCATGTAAAAATAGTTAACCGAATCTAATGCCATTGTGCGTACGTGTACATAAAACATATATACTAAAGATATCTATCACTTTATATATATACAGTATATACCATAAGATAAGCACTCCTTTGTGCGTAAATACATTCTTAAATTGTTTCCAGATATGTGTGAATTTAGCCTATTTATTAACGTTAAACCGCTAACTAAGTACAGTTAAAGTGTAACTATTTATTGTAAAAATATTAAATATTTATTGATATAATTGTAGACTATAGTTTGAAATTAATATTGAAGATTTTGTTATTTATATATATATTATTTGTAAGTTCAGACTTGTAGGTTTTTTCTGTATACAGTGTACTTATAAAGAACTTAATGTAAATATATATGTGTACACACATTAATACATACTTAGATAAATAAGAGATCTGATTTACCTAACGGGGGGGGGGGGGACTGTTAAAATAGAAAAGCTTATCTTAATACTGTGTCTGATGAACTGGGACAAATTAAATACTGCGGTTGATAAACTATGACAATTTATTGTCTAATATTTTACGTTTTAAAATAATTACACCTAGTTATTATTTTATTATTACTATTACCAAGGTGAATATAAAATTAAAATAATAAACACACTTTACCGAAAATATATATTTTGGTGTAAAGTAAATACTAAATATTGAACCAACGGATTGAAAATCAAATTTGTTTAACGTTTAATCTAGTTTTTAAAAAAAGCTATATATCGTTTGTATATATAAAAAATTATTTCGAACCTTACTTTCAAATATAAATTATAACAAAAATTATTTTAAAAAAAATCACGTTACTTTATATTCTTTTATAAACCAATAAATATATTTACTTTTTCATACAAAAATCATTTACCCATCAAATCAAATAAAAATATTTTATTTATAATTTTAAATGTTTGTACCAATAGACGTCATGGACTTTAAAATATACCTAGAAATTATTCTTCAAATTGTATTTATTTATAAATTACTTTGTCATTGGAATATTACGAAGCAACGTTTTTAAAAGTAAAAATGGGTATCGAATTTTATTAACGTTAAACGTTACGTAAAGTATTAATTTAACCCTTACTTTTAAATGTTTTATTTACATTTGGTAATAACTTATCCCTTAATTTTTAAATTATTGTACAGTTTTGATACTGTTCTTTATAAATTTAATCATAATTATTTACAGCATGTTAGCTTTGGTAGTATTTAAAGTACTTTAATTTATATATTTTTAAATTCAGGAACCCAAATATGTAGGTGGTTAGATAGATATCTTATTAACGATTAGATTTATTTCTGTCTTTTATTTACGGAATTTTCTATACAGATATATATTGACTCAAAAAGATATTCTGACAAAGGGCATAAACAAGTCACAAATGTTTCCTGTGCAAACATCAACTCAAATTATCTTTTTTTTCTGTTTTTGCATGCTATTTCATAATCATTTACTTGTTTTATACTTCTAGGTCTGTATTTCTTTGGTCTTAATGTGCAATAAATTTGTTTTTGAAAGTAAAAACATATTTGATCGTTTGCTGTGAAGATTTAATTTTTTTTTTTTTTTAAAAAAAAGCGATTATCTAAATATGACTATGTTATATATATATATTTAATCTCAAAATATATATACATTAAATAGATATAATTATTTTATCAAAATTTATGATTTACGTGCAATATAAATATTTGTTAACTCAAAAAAATATTTGTTAAGAAGCATTGTAATAAAATAGTTTTAAAAATGTTAGATTGATTTCTGGATTAATTTATTGCACTTCTATATATTAACCTAGAGTATTCAAGATTTATAAATTTAAAAAACAACATCAATAATAACTCCATTTATTTTATCAAAATTCATGTTTTAAAAATATAATAGATTAAAATTGAATAATAACATAATCGAAGATCTCTATGTCATTGTGAATATACATATATACTAAATAAACCCCCATTTGTCAATTATTGTCACTGTTAACTTAAGTCAAGATATTATTACTATTATTAAGTACATAATCACAAATAAAAATAATGATAATAATATTGATGATGATGAAAATGACGAGGAGGATGAAAATATCTACAGCATAGGGGAATTTATATTAGAGTGAGAACAATTTGATTCTGACGTAAATATAGTTTGTAGTCATATTTTAAATTTGTAAAAATTAAAAATGCAGTGTTAATAAATGTGTGTGTGTGTGCGCGCGCGAATGTTTTAAAAAATAGAACAGCCTGTCGTGCTATAGAAATGCATTAGCATGTTATGCCTACGATTTGGGTTTGAATCAGGTTCTAATCAAATTTAAGACCCCTATAGAACCCGTCTATTCTTTAGTTAGGTGGTACAGACAAAAAAAAAAATGTTGACCAGCCTGATGAGTAATCTTTTTTTTTTTTTTAAAGGTACTGTTAAGAGTTTATCACCCTGCATTTAGGATACTTAAAAGCTGTTGTTCTTTCTTTCTAAAAAAATATAAGATAAAAAAATCTTTTGCAAAAGTAAAAGAAATATTAGTCAAAGATTAATCCAATTCAATAAGCATTTATTTATTTATTTTTGTCAACAAACATCTTATTGCAGAAGTTATCATCCGTAAAAACATTTTAGTAATGGCTTTTTTGTCTCTTAATTTTTAACATTTTGGGTAGAGGAGTTGTTAATGAAAATAAATGTTGAAATTTATATTACTCGCTACGAAATTAAAAGTAAAAACAAAGAAAAAAGACTGCTTTAATAACAAAGTATTTTAACATAAAACTACAAAACGATCTTATTTATACTAACAAAATTATTTAACGGACGATTTGTTTTGTTTTGTTTTATTTTCTAATCTTATTTAAAATTTATGAGTTTTTCAAACAAAAAAAAAATCCCTCAAGGCTAACGGTATTGAAGTACTCTAGAGATATTCTACAGATGCAAATTGTGAATTTTTTAAGCCCTGGTCCTATTAGACAAAATTCAATTTCACCAGAAGCACTTTGCGCCAATTTTTTCTATAACTATTTATTAACTTATATATATATGTGTGTGTGTGTGAATGCGTGTGTATAATATACTTAGATAGATGAAAGGAACGTAGACGTAATTATACTATATATATATAAGAGAAACATTGCATAACATTAGCTAACCCAACATAAAATATTTAAAACACCCCATAGCTATATTATTCCAGCCACACTCCCCCTTTAAATATATAAATAAAGCTCAAATTTTAGCACTGCATTGACAAGTATATATATATAGACATGGTGCTTCAAATATTACGCGCGCACATACACACACACACATATATATATATATACTTCTTATTATCAAAAGTTGCTTTGGAATACTATCTTTTCTCTCTTTCTCTTCTCTTCTCTTCTCTTTCCTGATATTATTCAAAGTCATCATATGTTATAAAAAATATGTATTCGAATGGTTTACAGCTCAGATAATTTTCGAGCACCAGAAATAACCGAGTGAGCTGCTGTTTTTGTCTATTAAAAGATAAAGACAAGTCAAATGCATCTGTGCGTGTGTATATACTGCAACTATATTTTTTTTTTCTATTTAATTATAGCTTATATGTAGATACAGCTTGAAAGTATTCAAAATTCTTTATTCAAGTATATGCCATATTCTTATGTATGTCTGTGGCTATTGAGTTTTGATGTGTGCTTACCAGAATAATTGAATGCTTTATACATATAAGTGATTGAAACAAATTATTTTTTACTGAGTAGTTTTCACAATTCTGGTGAGTTTAAGCAATGCACCGTCTTTATTTTTATCTAGCTATTCTTAAACTACATAGCTTTATCGTATATTCGCTGTAGGAATATGCGATTACAAAGTTAACCAGAGTTTATAAACATAAATAATTTAAAAAATAATTTTATGAGTTGCTTATATGCAAGATAGGTGTAATCGTCATGTAAATTAATATTTGATTAGAGTCCTTTTTTTATGGTTTTGGTTAGATTATCTTTAGCCATTTCTTTATCCCATGCTCCGTCTTTCATACTTTCACTTATAAGAGGGATACTCTTACAGCGGCAAATGTATCTTTAATATTTTGCATAAAGCTTTCACTTCCGGTTTGGCGCAGTTGTTACTATATCCAGCTTGGGATGGAGCTCTTAGGATCGATTCTGGCGCTAAACTGCTTATGTGAAATCCTAAGCAATACGTGGTATTTTCGATATATTGTACATCAACTCATTTTGATCACTATTTGTGTGGCATATAGATTTTCTTGGTTATATAAATCTGATTAGTTTTTCAATTCGTCAAACGTTGTTAAGGAAATTAGTTATCTTGAAGGATGTGCCATGTAATTTATAATATTCAGTTTGTTGTATTTAATCGTTTGTGAATAAGGTTTATACTGCTTTCAAATATCAATGGTATTTTTTTTTTTTTTTTTGCTTGATTGTGTAATTTTGGGCATTTGTCACATTTTCTATTTAATAACAGTTTTAATTCATTCCAAATAACGGAGAAGGTTGGGATTATAGACATTTGTTTAAGTTATTATACAAAGTTGGACTCCCTATATCTGTATCAAAGACGGAGGATAATCACCGTGTTATATATAATATGCATTTTCAATCCATATCTATATAAAGATATGTGTACATATTGTGTATTTAGTACAATTTTTTTTTAATTACTACATTTTAAGTTTTTGGTTTTTTTAATTTTATTTACGACCCCCCTCCCCAATCATGTGATTAATAAAAACGCAGATATGGAAATTATAACTACTATGTATCTCTATAATCTTTTGAATTTGGATTATAAGATAGAAAGACATTGTATATATTTAAAGATTGTGTATTCTTATTGTAAAATATATGCATTTGAACAGTAAAAAATAAATAAATAAAAATAATAAATAGCCTCTTGTAAATGAGTATAGCTATTCTAATTCCAAAAAGAAAGAAAGGAGAGAGAAAAACTGCTTTAAAAGTGAGTTGTGTGATGACTACGCAAATCAACTTGTGAATCACAAATTCATCCGCATATTCTACAGATGGAAACGTAATGGATAAAATTATTCAAAGAATTAAACTTGGTGGGATTGCTTTTGGCTGAAATAACTTAATATTAAATGGAAATATGACTGTGTTTGAAAGGAAGGTTCTAATAAACATGTTTTACCAGTTCTTTCTTATGGATCTGAGACTTGGACACTTAATAGAAAAGCAATACAGAGACTTCAGATTACTCAAAGAAGTATAGGGAAATGCATGTTAAGAGAAACAAAAAAAGATTGAAAACTAAATACATGGGTGAGATAACAAATGGGTATTATTGGCATCTTTGAAAAAATTAAGAGACTGAAGTGGAGTTGGGCTGGACATATTGCTAAAAAAGATGATAATAGATGGACAGTTAAAACCTTAAACTATATTCCAAGAAATTATAAAATACCCACAAAGAGACCACATGTGAGATTGCACATTGTGTGTATATAAGAAAATATACAGATAGTTTATATAATGATATCACTGAAAGAATTAAGAGTCTGAAATGGAATCGAACTGTTGCTAGAAGAGATAATAATAGATAGACAGTTAAAATCTTAAACTGGATTCTAAGAAATTGTAAAAGACCCAGAAAGAGACCACATTGTTTGTATATATGAAAATATACAAATAATTTATATAATGACATCACTGAAAGAATTAAAAGACTGAAATGGAGTTGGACTGGATATATTTCTAGAAGAGATAATAATAGATGGATAGTTGAAATCTTAATTCCAAGAGATTGTAAAAAATCTAGAAAGATACCATATGTGAGATGGGTGAGTGGAATAATGAAATATGCTAAGATGATGTGGAGAAGATAGATAGGCTAGAGATTGGAGAAAAATGGATTAAACTTGGAGACATTCATCCTGTAGTGGATCGATAATGGCTGAAAATGTTGATAGGACATGCTGGTTGGTTTTTTTCTGTTTATTACTATTTTACTATATTAACTTTTAATTTCTTCAACAGGAAACGTTTCTTTCTGAAATATTTAAACACCAAGTCTAATTGTAAACTTTCCGGTGCATTCTATTCTCCACCGCTGTATCTTTCTAATGGAAGAAATTAACATTACACTTCTTTAGAATGTCTTTGAGATAATCTTTATAAAGTAAACAGGTTGATCTCTCTCAAAAAAACCATGTCAAGTTCATCATAAAAACACCCTTAGGAAACATTAATTATTCTTATATTTGAAAAAAAAAAAAAAAATGACAGAAAGAACATATAAGTATTAGAAACAAAAGAGCGCTTTTGTGGAGTAAATAGAGATTCGATAGAGTTTATTTTTTAAAAAGAAAAAGGAATAAAACATCACTAAATGTCAATTGACCTCTCTAACCCCAATAACAGTAACTTCTTTATATAAAAGCGTTTGTTTTGTGAATCAAGTATATAGCGAATATATTTAGTTTCATACCAGTGATTAAGTAAGTGATGCAATATACTTGAGGATTAATGTTTATGGTTTTAAAAGGTATAATAGATGGAGAATTAAAATCTTGAACTGGATTCTGAAAGTTTATAAAAGATCTAGAAAGAGACCACGTGTGAGATGGGTGGATGAATAAAACAAGCAAGTTTTCTGGAATGATATGAAAAACAGAAATTGTGTTGGTATTATAATTATAGTACGGTTGCTTTCACAAGGATTATTTGAGTTTATCTTAGGAGAATTCATATCTTCTTTTTTTTTTTGGTTTATTTCATTTATTATTTTATATTATAAAATATATTATATTATATTTATATTATTATATTAGATAGGACAGCACTCAATAGGGATTTAAGAAGCATTACCATTTAGTCGCTATTGATTACTAAAGCTTATATTAAATGAAAAAAACATGGTAAAAAAAAAAAAGAATTAAACAACACGACTTAAAAAAAAGTTATATCACTAATTAGTAAAATTGTTTATTTGGAATTTTTATAGGTATATGTTCCCATGAAGTTGGGCTGATCTTAAGGATGCTTAAATGGCTTCAATTTAGAAAATTAAGAAAATAAAAAAACGATGCAGTAATTATCCGAGTATTATCTACTATAGCAAAACACTTGATTTGAGAGATTTTGCAGTTCATACAAGTTTGATAATAAAGACTTGTTATGGTTTTAGACAATCAAATACTACTACAGATGCAGTTTTGATATAAGGCAAATGCAAAAAATACTGTCTTAGTCAAAACATTTAACTCAGTTAATTCTTTTATGGCAAGATTTGATATTATTTTTTAACCTTCAAAAATTTGTAGAATCTATATAAATAGTAATAAAGTGAATGTTTTATAGCTTGGTGAAATGGAGGGGGGAGAGGTTTGTTACACATTCGAGCACTGGAAGTGAAAGAGCTAGAACTATGATTCATGAAACTTGAGCTTCAGAGTCCATTATACCATTAAACTAAACCGTAGGGGGTCATATTGAATGATATATTAATACTGAGAGCTTATATGATGTTTGAGCAGAATTTAGCTGCCATCTTTGAACACTAGAGAACTGACCTGCCATATTTAAACATTAGAATACAGCATTGTATCAGTGGCTTAAATGTAGCTAGAATTGTAGGGAAGGTAGTAGCAGTAGCAAGGTTAACTTATGGTAATGATGCATAATGTGTTAGTAAAGGGGGGTTAGATTACTTTAAAAAAAGTACAAAGAGAAATAGGAAGATATGCAGATGTGTGGATGGCAAAGGAGAAAATTCAGTTAGAAATGCGATGGTCAAGTTTTTTATATGAGAGATGCAAAAAGTAAAATGAAAATGGTTGGTAGATTGCAATTTATGGATAATAGAAGAATAAACAAAATAGTATTTCATTGGATTATGAGTAAAGGACAGGCAACAAGATGGGTGCAGAAGGTAGTATGGTATGCAGAAGATTGAGGGTGATTGTGTTAGGAGAATTGTTGAGTATTATAGTGGCAAGGAATGGGATAGAAGGATAGATGCATTAATAAAAAATAAGGAATTGGAGAGATAGAGAACTAGTATAGAGAGTAAAAAGAGTTTAAATATATATAGAAGTAAACAGAATACTGGATGTGAGTTAATTTATGATAATAACAAGAAAAGTAGTTTACTGTTTAAGGCTCAAATAGGATCTATAGCAACAAGGGTATATACACCTAAATGGAAAAATATGGGTGAGTTAGTCTGCAAGTTATGTACTGAAGACATAGAAAATATCTGTTAATTAAATGTAAATGCCCACAGAAAGAAATGGTTCAAATAATGAAGTTATGGGAGAATAAATATAAACAAAGTGATTATAAAGGAAGTGGGTTTGGGGGTTTTATGCTGGGTTTGGGGAAAGATAAGGAGGATTTAGATATAAAGGCTATGGAGTTGACAAAGATTATATTGTGGAAATAGGATGGAGCAGGATAGTGAAGAATATAGGAATAACTTTGGATGGAAAATAGGAAAAGTTAAGATGGCTAACAAGTTTCTCTGGGCATTGTGGCTGAGAGATTCCTGACTCCTATAAAAGGAGAAGCCACAGTGCAGCACATCAAGTTATAATAGTAGTCAAAGAATAACTTTATCACTATTGGAAACATTTTAATAAAAATGTTAACTAAATTTATGACAGATTAAATTGCATATGCTCCATTCCAGCTTTAATGCACATTTTGATAACAATCTTTGGAGTTGTTTATAAGTGATTTATAATGTAGACATCAAGTTGACATATCAGCTTGATAGTGTTTATTTTTAAAAAAAAATGTAATCAGTTAAAAGCAAAAACAATTTTATCTACATCTATAGCATGCTAAAGACTACAATACTTTTGCTAAGTCAAAAGATACTCTATAAAAAAGTTTTTAACGTTTTGAATACAGCCTAAAAAGAATTTGACATAGATTCAAAAAGACTTTGTGTTTTAGTAGTCAGTGGTAGGGCAAAACTCTCAGGCAACATTTGCTATGGGTGATTATTATCTTGAGAATGTAGATCAGTTTTAATAATCTGATAACTTTCTAAATAGAAAGATAGTCCTGAATGCTTAGGTTCTACAGGCACTCCTATATTTAACAAATTAAAAGACAGGATATTTATCAAAAAGATAGAATTATATTATATATTTGAACTACTATTCCTTTAAATATATCTTATGAAGTGAACTATAGATTCATTCTGATATAAAATTGTGGAAAGAAAACTATTTAACAATACTTCATGATTCTTTGCACTGTTATGCCATCTATTATGATCTTTAGTAATTAATAGATGCCAGATAATAGTGTTTAATAAATCTTGTCTTACCCAATATTCCCAGATTAATTTTAAGCTTATTCAATTATGTAAGCTAAAGTAACGTGATAGAATCATGTGATATTTTTTTAACATGATTGTTGGAGTATTTTCTTCGGTCTGGTGCTTGTGGCAATATAAAATCTACAATTTTTAAAGCATATCCTTGATGAGTTGATCAAATAAAACACACTTATGAAGTAATAGACTTTTTTTAAATTTATTTTATTGTAAACTAGAGCTTGATTTTCGTGTGAAAAACAAAGTTCACTTCTTTAAATAACCTCTTAAAGACACTATAAGGAACTGGACCATACTTTTATTCATAGGATATTACTATTGATAGATTATAATAGAGAACTGCAATTAGACAAGATGTTGAAATACTTTTAAAATAAACATTTGCAGCAGAAAAGGTTAAACAACACTTCAAAAGTTGTCAAATAAATAGACTAAAGAGCTTTCTAGGCTATGGAAGAGTACATGTGGTTCATAGATCAGCTTATTTTACTGCCATTGCAAAACCGGTCTTTAACATTTTGTTTTTCTTTGTCAAGTTCTCTTTCATCCCCTTTTTATACTTCCTTTCCTCGGACACTTTTCTGGAGTTCGAATGGCATATTCATATAGATTAAATGTTAATGATATATATATAATAAACCATAAATACTCATAGCTAATTGGTTATCACATATAAATTACATTACCCTAACTGATGCTTAAAATTAATCAATAAAATATTATCAATCTATTATCAAGACAACACTCAACTGAATGCTTTGACAACAAATTGCTCAAATTCTATGGGTTAATTTTAAGCACTGCCTGGAGTCATCATCATTTTCAACCAGTATAGATTCACTGCAGCATGAAGATCTCTCCAAATTCAATCCATCTTCTTTGATTACTCCAGCACACTTGATTATTTCATCCATCCATCTCGCATGTGGTCTCTTTCTAGCTCTTTTACACTCTTTTGGAATTTGGCCTAAGATTTAAATTGTCCATTTATTATCAGATATATTACAAAAAATATATATCATATATATTACAAAAAAATAAAGACTTTCAGACTTGAAAAGATTTTAAAATTTAGTATGTAAGGTTAAGTAATGTGGCAGATTTCTTAAGTTTAAGGCAATAAAAAATACTGATTACTGATTATGCGTAATGGATTTTGTTTTCCTCACAAAATTATTGTTCTTTTAGAATTTAATGTTCAAAATGTATTCCTCTGAGAATAACTCCCAAAATCTATTATTCTCATAATTTTCTTCCAATCTTACTACGTTTATGCGGTCTAGTACAAGCTTCAGTAATCATTAGATAGCAAAAAAAAATATAAGTAGAGATTATATGATGTCTTGTTGATCATACGATGTATTCTTAGCTTTGTTAGTTCACTATTTTGTAAATCCAGTTTTTAAAGATAGAACAGTTAAGTATTTGAAATAACAACAAATAAACACAGTTAATAATCTTTATTTGTATATTAAATAAAAGCTGAACTTAAAATTTGGAAGTTGGTTTAATATTAAGAGTAGATAGCAGATAATAAAAAATTACCTTATTTCCTGGAGACCAAAAAACGTGTTCGGGCTTTAAGATATAGGAAACGATTTCAATAATCATGTTCACCAATATACTTCTAATGTGTATCCAAGTTACGTAGCTTACAGATTCAGAAGTAATTATGTAAGAAGTAAGTGGTTAATCATAGCTATGAGAAGCAATTAACTTAATAATTAGACTGGTTGGTATTAATAAACGAAAAGAAAAACTTCAATTATCGTTCAAATGCAATCCAGAAAGCACAAACTAACATCTTAATTTATATCAATTGGATATGTAAGCAATCTTCTACCTGCAGCATAACAAAAGTAACAAAACAGAAATGCGTCAATGATACTGAATTATTCGGTAATAATAGATTGAAAAAAAGTAATAGGTGGTGAAAATTAAAGGAATGCACAATGTGTTAAAGAGAGAGGATGATTAATCTAGTTAACAATATTTCTAGGCCTATTGTTTTCTATGCATATATATATATGTGCATGTATATGTCTAAAAAAATCATTCTATATCATGTCAGTGCATAAACACATTGTGGCTGTAGGGAAAAGTAAACAATATATTTTGACTAATGATATACAAGAATGAATGCGGTAATAATGTTTAAGACAAGAACAAGATTTTGGGAAATTGTAAATCAAAATACTTAAATGAAGTAATTTTTTTTACAGTACAGGCTTTCTCATATTTGCGTTTCTATATGTAATATATAGGGGGTTTGAACTCAGAAAATCATATGATATCATTAACCTATTCATTCAGTATACTGAATGATTACTATAGTAAATAAAGGAATTTGAACTTAGGATTCTCAGTCTGTATTCATCCTCCACTCCATTTTAAACAACTGACACCCATAACCACATGCATGTCAAAAAAAAATAATCCCCAATATACAGATATCGTGCAGAACCAGCACTCATCAGATAGGCTAGATCATAATCTCCCATACACATATCCAGTCAGTGCTCAGCTTATATTAAGATAGCAATTTCTTAAATTTATTGGACAGGCTTCTCACCCTTCCAACAATTCAGCTGTCCATTTCATTAAAAAACCAGTGATGGAATACTTAAAACCATTTGTGGGTATTAGATGGCTGATTGAATACCTTAATTAAAAACCAAAAAATCAAACAATAAATAATAACTCATTTGTGAAACTTATAGATGAGATATAGAGAGGAGAAACTATGAATCAAAAATATTGGATTAAGCATTGAGAGATCTTCAACTTGCAGAGAACTGATAAAGGAATAAAATAGTAATGATGAATTAATTTATGTTTGCATAAAATGTATTGCATCATGAAGGTAAAATAAATAACTAGAATATGCAATGTAGGACTCAGGGTATGCAAATTATAAGCCACTTACTTTGAATAAATAATGCAAAGATCATTAAAGTATATATCTCTTTAAACATTAAAGATCTAAAGCAAAGCACTTTAAAAGAGTTTTAAGAAATGACAAACTAACTAACCCTGGTAATAATCACATATATCACATGACTTCATCACATGACTTCATCACATGACTCCAACTTACACTTTGCTGTTTCAGCAGCATACTTTTTTTCTTTCACTACAGCTGTGTGCAAACTGGGTATTATATGATGGAATCATGTGATCTTTTATTGGTATCATACCAATCATTGCCACAGGATAGAATTATTTATCATTGTTAAAAAAAATAATGTACAGAGATACGGAACTGATTTCAGATCTATTTTACTGCCAAGCAAATTAGTTTAGGTTGAAAGCATATTTCCTAATTTGGGTTGATAGCTTGGTAATAAAACAAAAAGGTCTGTGATAACTACTACAAGAAAAGTAGATTGGGTCCTAAAGTTCCAGGTACACTATTCAAAGATTCTGATGAAAATGCATAAACTAGATACTAATTTGGGGATGTTGGATATGGCAGTACTGGATAGAAATTTATTAAGCACTATCATTTGGTGTCTATTATTTACTAATACTTACAATAGGTGGAGTAGGTGTGGTAAAAAAAAAATTTGCTGTTGAAATCAAGGTAATTATATGTTATCACTTGATTATAGTGATTTACCTAACTATAATCTCCATCTGCTTTATACATAAAGGTTTAATGAATTTAATACACATACAGATAACCATTTGGAATCTCAGTGCTGTTAGTTTGTTTTTATACACACAGAAATGGGTAAAATAAATCAATCTTTGAATAGATTATTTTCACTGCAATGTAACAGACCATACAATATTAGTGAAGAAAAAGCCAATAGTCATTAGTCTTCCAGTTATCAAATGATGAGGATTTGAGCATTTTATTGTCTATCCATATACCCATTTACTAACCAATACCGGATGTTTAGCTATATTGGCAATGTCTATTTGAAAAAAATATTAAACATTATTGAAATATGGAAAAAATTAAGTTCAGCCTGGATTTACATCTGGCAGATGAATGCACTTCTATTATATAATGAAGCATTCATAGCTACAGAAATACATTAGAAAAACTTGTTTCTGATAATAAAGTACAGACTATAAAATAATCAAAAATATTGCTAAAATAATATTAAAAAATAAAAAAAGATAAAAGAATAAGGATATGAATATTTATATTTTAAAAACAAATTAAATAAGTACAGCTAAATAAAAGGCATTAAATAAATAAAGCTGAAAAAGAAAACTTTTTTCTGTAATATTTTATTGCTCTCCTAAGTGTAACATATATGATGTGATGTGATGTATTATGGCTTCTCCTTAAACAAATAAAATTTTTTCAATTTTCCAATAACTTTCCTTTTTTTTTCTCCCCCCCTTTCCCCACCTCTTCCCCCCCCTCCACAATTTTTTTTTCCTTTTTACCCCCCCCTCTTTCCCCCCAAATTTTTTTTTTACCCAAACCAAAAAAACCGCAAAAAACCCCCCCCCCCCCCCCCCAAAAACCACAACCCATTATTGTGACTGCTAGTGACACCTACATATTTTTGCAACTACATTTTTTTCTTTCTTTCCTCCCTTTCTCTTATAACTATTATATTCACTATGCAGCATTGAAAAAATAAAAAATATCATTGAGTTACACAGACAACTAATGATGCTTTTTTTCTATCTATAGTTTACATTATTATTTATCATTAAATATATATATACATATAGATATACAATTCTGTATATCTATATATGCAATAAAATGTTGCTGAAACTTGTTTGTATTAATCGTTATATTAATTGAGATGGGACTTTATGAAGTGGTGCTCTTGTTTTATCAAAAATCATTATAGAATATTACATCACTACATTAGATTGATTAAAAGCCAAAGAATTGTAGCATAATTTTGTATTGAACAGCTCCATTTTAAAGCTTGGTATTCTATATTTTAGTTTTTATATTTGTCAAAAGATGGCAGAAGTAATTTTAAAAATAAAGCATTAAAGCTTCTTTCCATTCTAGAAATGTATTAGATATTTATTCATCATCATCATCATCAACCATTATCAATCCACTGCAGGATGAAGGTCTCTCCAAGTTCAATCCATCTTTTCCGATCTTTAGCTTCTCTTCTCAACATCACCCCTGCACACTTTCTTATTTCATTCATCCATCTCACATGTGGTCTCTTTCTGGGTCTTTTACAATCTCTTGGAATCCAGTTTAAAATTTCAATTGTCCATTAGGAAAAATATTTTTATGTATTTCCATAACGATTATTTCAATTTACAATTTATAAATATAATAATAAAAATGAAATATATGTACAATAAAAATATGTTTTTAATGTATCTAAACTTAGCTATAATATAAATATACATTTTTAAGTCAAGTAAGGTTATAATTAATTTCACATTATAAATTAATTTACTGTTTTTATTAATATTTTTATTATATTCATTTTTGAAAGTAATGTTTCCAAATAATAGGCAAAAAAAAGTAATTTTAACTTTTCACAAGCTTTAGTCAAACTAAAGGCTATATGTATATATACTTTTGGTTATATCATAATGTTTTGAATAGCTGATACTATAAAATATCAACTGTTAAACCTTAAATTAAAATACATGCATGATTCATCACATGTCTTCAGTTTATATATTGCTGTCTTAGTAGCATATTTGCCCAGTTTCTTTTTGTCACTTACAGTAAGATTTGGAAATCAATGATAGTTGTGAGATGACAGTGCTTAACAAATTCCTAACCTATGCTTTCCTATCCAAAATCTCCATACTAGTTTCAAGCTTATGGTTTCATAAGTGAGAAGCTTTGGATCTTGGAACAGTGTAGCTGGATTTTAGGATCTAATGCATCTTCCTTTCAGCTTCTATCATTTATCTCTATGTTATACTATTTACATACCAGCCCAAACTGAAAAACATAAATATTTTAAATCTAAACCAACTTGCTTATATAGATCTGAATCCAGTTCAATTTCTATATATTATAGTGTCCTTTTATTTTATAACTAACCTCTATCCCATGGCCAGAATTTGATATAAACTAATTAAGCAACACATGGCTTATCACTTTTCTACAGCTTACATATTGCCATTTTAGTTGCATATTAAAGTTTATAGTAATGAGCAAAAAGAAGGTGGAAAGTATGTTACTAAACCAGCTTGTAAGCTAAAAAGATGTGATAGGTCATGTGATGTTTTATTGGTTTATGTCAAATCCTGATCACAATATAGGGGTGACTTTAGTTGTTAAAAAATTAAGAACACCATAATATACAGAAACTAAACTTGATTTAGATCTATATGACTATACAAGCAACATGGCTTAAATTGAAAACATTTATGTTTTTTTCAGTTTGGGCTGATAGCTTGGTAGTATAACATAGGGATAAATAGTAAGAACTGGGAAAAGATGCATTAGATTCCAAAATTTAATTGCACTGTTCCAAGATCCAAAGCACTTCACTGATGAAAGCCATAAACTCGATGAGAATTTCAGGTAGAAAAGCACAGGATAGAGATTTATTGAATATTGTCATCTGGCAACTAATGCTTCCTAAATCTTGCAGTAAATAAAAAAACGATAGAAAAGTATGCTACATGTGTGTGTGTGTGTGTGAAAATACACCTCACAGTATGAGCCTTGAATTAGTTAAGTTTACATATCAATAGCTAAATAATATTAATATTTATTGAATAGAGGTATTTGAACTTAGGATTTTCAGTCTGTATTCAGCCTCCACTCTATCTCAAACAACTGATACACATGACCACACACATGTGAAAAAAATAAATCATTCCCAATATATGTATTTTGTGCAATTGGTCTAGAATAATCTCCTATTCATATTTACAATCAGTGCTTGACTTATATTAAGATAGCAATTCTTTAAACTTTAATGGACATGATTCAATCTTCTTTTCATTCAACAATTCAACTATCCATTTCATTGAAAAACCAGCAATGGAACATTCAAACCATTCTCAAAACCGTTGACGGATTTGATATTGTACTCAAATTCATGTAGACATTACGTTAAACTAATTCCCCGTACGATGTAATTAATGTCTACATGGGTATGAGTACAATATCGAATTCACCAAAAGGTTTGAGTATTCCATTGTTGTTGTTTTTTTAATGAAATGGATAGTTGAATTGATGGAGGGATAAGAAGATTGAAGCCTGCCCATTAAAGTTTAATGAATTGCTATCTTAATATAAGCCTATCACTGATTGTATATATATATGTGAGAGATTATAATATGGCCCAACTGATGAGTGTGGGTTCTGCATGAAATACATATATATTGGGGATTGTATATCTTTTTCACATGTGTGTTGTCATGTGTATCTGTTGTTTGAGATTGAGTGGAGGATAAATACAGATTGTAAATCCTTAGTTCATACCCCTCTATTTAATAATATATTAATATTTATTGCCGTTTTGTGTTAATAAAATACATTAACTGTTAGTATTTTATTAAACAAGACTAATTAATTATATGAATGCATTGGTTTACCTTCTTAATTAGGTCAAAAGCAGCATCCTTGGCTTATCCTTTCAATATTCAAACATCATATAACTTTTTGAATGATTAATCCAAAAGACGGCATCCTGTGTGGATTAATGCAATAAAAGAATGATAAATCAAGCGCTAATGGTCTATGAACCACAATGTGGGACTATTACTTCTGGTGCTCATATATCATATGAAGTGATTTACAAATCTTTTTTTTTATATACATTATTGCAAAGTAGCGGGAAAACGCCAATAATATTATTTACATATTAAGAACTGATAATATAAAATGGTTACATATATATGGGTATCTATAACTTATTCT
The DNA here is from genome assembly GCA_028023455.1 of Epiperipatus broadwayi. Classification (NCBI taxonomy): domain Eukaryota; kingdom Metazoa; phylum Onychophora; class Udeonychophora; order Euonychophora; family Peripatidae; genus Epiperipatus; species Epiperipatus broadwayi. The sequence goes on along the minus strand of JAQFVV010000099.1, from coordinate 1,837,695 downwards.
TTGACAAGAGATTTCTCCCATCAAAAAATATCTTGAGTCATTGCAGATGGTAGTATATTTTATCCACCGTTTTTGGAATTTATTTATTTTAAACATCGTAGATCGTCTTTGATTACCAATTTCTGATATTTTTGAGAAATTTAGTTTCATAAGAGTATTTCTGTAGTGAAATTTTCACTACAGCACTCTCATGGTAAAGTAGAAAATAGTTTCTATCCGTAATCATAAACAGACGACTCAAGATATATGATTACCAATGTGCACATTGCGTTCTGAACGAACATTTATCAGTTGGCCAGTAGTTGGCTATCTATATATACTAAAACAATGATAGAGATGTCAAGCATTGGTGGTCGAGAGGTCAGCGACAGCTGCTTTACAAGCAGTTGTCCCAGGTTAGCTTCCCAGCTGATGCTATGACACATGAGAAAAAAAACAATGATAGAGATATAAGGAAGTGATTGTGAGCTGGGCCAACTGATAAATGCTGGTTCAGTGTGAACTGTAGTAATTGGATATCTACATATATTGGACAATGATAAAGACATGTGTAAGAGATTGTGATTTGGGCCAACTGATGATCACTGATTCAATACAAAATATGCATCTTGGGGATCTTTCCACAAGGTGCTAAAAGTAGATAGAAACCAGTCTCTATCTTACGTGAGAATGGTGCAATGAAACTTATGCTACAGAAATATTTTTCATTAAATGGATGAGTGCTGGTTCAGCACGAAATGCATCTTAGGGATTATTTGCCTTTTATTATATCTTTATTTATATTAATTTAAAAAGAATGGGGAAGTATGGAGATGTTTATTATATCTACAAAGATATTACACATGGGAAAGAGAAAGGTGAATAACTCCGTGTGTGTAAAAATATAAAAAAATCAGATATATTAATCTTTAACGGAGGTTTAAAGTTTATATTTGTAACATTACAGCAATGTTTATAACTTATGTTGGGCATGAATATGAGGGAAAACCTCGAAAGTTCTAGGCCTAAATTGATTTGATTTTTTGGTTGTTACTTACAGCTTCTTCTTCAGCATGTAAATCGCTTTTATATGCTATTTGTGCTAGAGATAATCTCTAGTTTCGATAATGATTAGTAATAGTATTTATCTGAAATGGATAGCGTCAAAGTTGTGAGTGGAGAGAAGTTTGACAATGGTAAATGAAAATATAACAATAATATCTAGTCTAACGAATGACTAATAAAAATTATTAATTTAGTTTCATAATATCTACATTTACCGATAGTTAATTTTTTGTTAGAATTGTGATATAGTGAAGTTACTTATTCATATAGAAAGAGGGATAGATTTTCATTACTATTTAAAAATATATTGCTTTAATTTGAACGCACACGGAAATTCTTTCTTTACAATGAATCTCTAAAGATGCAATAAGTTTTGATGAATGTAATAGAAGGCTATAAGCTGCCGTTGATGAAAATGATGTGTGTGTGCGCGCGCGTTTATTATTGTTCGATTTTCAGGGTTTGTTGCTGAGAACTCTTTGGAATAAAAAAAAATCGATAAAGCTATAAGTTATAAATATGTATTTTATCAATTTTTTATATTTAAATTATGTGTATCATATTGTACTGCGTATATATATAAAAATCATAAACAGTAATAGTTAAATTAAACCAATAGAAAAAAAAAACATAACTGTTGGTTATATAAGTCGAAAATCAAATTTTATCGCAAATTATCGTATTTGTTCACCGCGATAATGTTTTCTATTAATGAAGCAATTAAAAATGTGAGAAAACCCTAGTTTAAAAATTATCAAAAAATTAAAATGGTAATGTTGTTACCAGAGGAAAGATGTATTAAAAGGTTAAAAGGTTAAATTTTATGGCTTTTACTATAAGCTACGCATGCGTGACATTTTTCCTTTTTTATTTTTTCCATAACAAATATTTTAATTATGAATGATTACATACATAATCAAGAATAATTTATTTCAAAAATTGCAACCAGGTGTAGCTATTGTTATATGATTGCTAGATTAATTTGAGTTTGTTTATTTTTTTATAAAGTAAATAAATACTTGTCAGAATAAAATTATTTGCAAATTATGATTTATATAATTTAAATTTCAATATAGTTGATGAATTGTTGTTTTTTTTTAATTACATTTTAATTTATTTTTTATTCATCTATTACATATATATTTTTAGAAATAGTTATAATAAAATCTAACTAGTAAAAATTGAGACGTATCCTTTCTACGTATATATATAAAGAGAAAAAGGATAAATTTAAAAACATACATATATCATATTTAGTTATCTGCCGAAAAACTGAATCCTCAAGTCTCTTCAAACTTTATAAATGAGAAGAAAGAATTATGTAATAGGTGGCGCTTCTATCACCGACTTGTGCAAAATTAAAATATATATATATTTGGTTGTCTGTCAAAAATGCAGAATCCACAAGTCTCTTCAAGCTTTATAATTTAAAAAAAAGAGAGAAAAAGAATTGTGAAATAGGTGGCACTTCTATAACTGACTTGGGTAAAAGTAAAAAATATATATCAGATTTGGTTATCTGTCGAAAAGCAGAATTCAAAGTTCTTATTAAAGTTTATAATTGCGAAGAAAGTGAATAAAAAAATTGTGAAATAGGTGGGGTTTCTATCAACGACTTGTGTAAAGGTAAAAATATATATGTATTTGGTTATCTGTTAAAAAGCAGAATCTACAAGTCTCTTCAGACTTATTAAATTGAAAAAGTAAAGAAAGAATTGATGTAGGTGGCGCTTTTATCACCGACTCGCATAAAAGTAAAAAAAAAAATTATGATTTTCTATTTTAAAAAAATAATTTGGAAAAAATTCCATTAGTAATTGCCTAAATTTGTTGAACTCTAGTTGAATTTTTGAACATTGTATATATATATTTAACATTTTATTATTCAATCGCTATTTTTTTTACTTTTTTAATTTCTGACATCATCTGAGATAAGTTTCATACACAATTGTACCAATGGGATTGTTATCTATTTTCTATCTATTTCTCTTATATTTAAATATATACTTAATCTAACTATTAGTTACCATTCTTTGTTATTTCTAAGAATAACATCATCGGAACATAGGAAAATTGGCTAGCCTTATTTAGAGTTATGATGTTAATAACTTTATGACCAGATTCCTTAATAATGCTAGCTTATTCTACTGGTGAATACTGCAGCCCTATGTGACACAAAAATACCTGCACTAAACTTTTGAGTACTCATCTAAATAATTATCATAAAAAATATTACTGGCCCATTCAAGTGTATTTCTTTGCAATGCTCCATGTTTTTTACATATTCTTTTACCAGAAATCAGAAGCAAAATTGCCTCACAGAAAATTTATAAAAAGCTTTTAAGTTGATCAGACTTATCAATGCCTTAACCAAAAACTCATCTCAAATCAAGTTTCCCTTTCCGGATTCAACCAAGAATCTACAACTAAATAATTATGGCATAAAAAAATCAAACTTGCAATTTGAACAGAAAAATTTAGCCACCATCAAAATAAAGACATTGACAAGAATATCTCATCGGATGTGAATTAAACCTAGATTAAAAGTGTATCGATTTAAACTCAGCCAACTAAAGGATTTTGAAGTATAAATCTCAAAAACAGCTTTAAATTATTCAATATTTCCAAGAGTATTTTCAAGTTTGAGCTAAAGAGCAGATCAATTCTGAGTTGATGTTTCTAACAGCAAATATCTTGCAAACTCAAAAACTTTTATCAACCATATTTATAGAAACACATACAGCCATGGGGTGCTAAAGGTGAAAGTTACATTGGGGGAAGAAAGTTGTCACCCATGGAGCTGTAACCACCAAATCAAATTTAATTCAACATAGCATTTATTCATCTATGCTGTGAACACCATCAACTTTACTATTTAGATGTGAAGCTGCAAACTTAATAACTCAAAGCAGGCCAAACAAAGAGAGAAATTCTGATCACCATCATGCATGTTCTGGAACATTCGAATTCTACAATTGAATCATGAACTGGATTAATGAGGACATTTATAATCTTTAGGACATTTTCCTTATGGACTCTTAATTGAGCTTAGGTTGATGTCATATCTTATTTTTATTCTATGTATCATTTTCTTTTTATTTATTTATTTTCTTTACCATAGATTGAAGGGGATTGTAAGCTTGTGATGGGTTAGAAAATGGAATGGCACTATTAGCTTTATTTTTAAATTGAAATAAAATATAGGTTCAGGTGTGAACTTGCTTGCGGATAAATTTAATCATCACCAAGGGAGAGGTAAGATTTTATCCTGTTATACATTAAATGTCACCACTTATACAGTGACATTGTTATTTATTTTTTGTTTGTTATTACTAATCATTTCATCATTTATTTATTTATTTTTGGCATATATGATTAATGATCTCTATTGTGAATGGTCTTTCCTATCTTTGTAGACTCAAACCACATAGAAGGGGGAATCCTATACCACCACTGTGTTATTGATATGAACTCATCAATAAACTTATTGGAGATAATGAATTATGATTTTGATAACATTTAAATTAGCAAGCAAGTGTAAACATAAAGAATAACTAAGTTATAATTTAATTTTTTTGTATTAGTATTGATATTGGATGGTTATTCTTTGAAGGGAAACAGGGATTGTATTAATGAATAATAGCCATAATAATCAAATAATATTTATCGATATCTATAGATAACAAATTATTTATTTTTGTTGTAACCTCATTGCCTAAATTATGTAGATTGTAAATAAATATATGATTTTAAATTAAAGACTGTTATTTGTATTTTTCTATATTCTATTCTCAATTTACCACACATTAATACTCTGCATGAGAATATTACCTTTATCCTCTCTAAGTTTGAATTCTGGGATTAATGGAAGTTAAAGATGAAGAAGAGAGATAAGTAGGCAGCTTGATTTTTGATATATGTTTGTGTGTTGATACATCATTTTCCAGGAATGAGATCGGAGTGGACATGAGGTCTATATATTTAGAAAACCTAGATACTTTTTCTGACCCACTCTGATAACCTATCAAGTCTACTGTCATATAAGGTCAGGACACATTCCATTACAATATATATCATGTATTTGGTATGATATTTTAATAGAATTTTAATGTTATATGATGGAGGACACTCTAAGGCATAATTTTGATAATGCAGTAGATAGCTTAAATTATAATCATATAGGTTCCAAACAATTTTTTTTTCAGATCCAATAATAAAGCTAGCTGGATTTGTTCATCCTAGATATCACTGAAATCTCTTCAACAACATATTTGGGGAACGCATGTCCATAGTGCTTATTTACCTCATAAATGGTATTTAACAGTCTTGACACATGCAGATGTGAGTAAACACATATCATGAACCATATAGTTAATGTTTATCAAACCATGGATACTCTGGCAGAATTAAAGCACTAATGAATCTAATTCCTGGTTGGAATTCCTACAGATTGCTTTTTCTAGCTGTTGAAAAAATCCATGTGCTAAATAAACAAATAAATACTCTTTAAGACAGTGTCATTTAATTTGTTCTAGCTTTCTATCCCATAATTTCTCATCTCCATGTGATTTCAGCAAACTTATTTATTCCAATAATCTCTTTCACATTGAATCACTTTTTTAAAAAATATTTTACACTTATTTGAAATCTAATTTAAATCTTTGACTATTGATTGCTGTATTCTTTTGTTTAGCAATGAGTTTGGTTCAGCTTTAATTCAGTCACTACTTAAATTTATTTATATATATATACATGGAGTGCCAAAAAATGTATACAACCACATTTTTGCATTTTTTTTTAACTGTCCTGATTGCCACACAATGATGTTAGCATTCATTTGATTAATGATATTTCAGGAAACATCATATTACACATTGTCCAGAATTCAATTCAACTTCAAAATGTAATACATAGGACATTTCTTAAAATAGGTATTTATTTTTGGCATCACCAGGTGTGTATATATGTATCAAGAATCTGATTTAATGCAGGATACCACATATAGGCTCTTTTTATGCCTTGATCTTAAACCCAATCAGAATAGAACGATTTTTTTTAAATTCTGATCATGCTTGCTTCCAGATAGCCAACTTAATTAAACCATCTAATATTGATCAGTAAATGGATATCTAACTATTTCTGACCTAGGGATTACAACAAGGATGAAAACCTATCAAATTATTACCATCTGTCTATTGAAAAAACTAATAATATCCTCTCTGTAACTATTCATGCATGCCGGTTTATTGTTGAAGTCTTTACCCTAGGGTATTTTTAAGTTATTTTATTTCCCTACTTATATATCACAATGCAATCAGGTTCATCTATGTGTGCAGCTGCTTGTTATTTCTATTATAGCATTAGGGTCTTGAACCCATTTATCATTAACTGAAGAGTAGTTGTATAATTGGCTATGTAGTTGTTATAATAATTATTAAATGTTATATATAGAGCCTGCAAAACAAGCTCTTAACAAGCTTTGAGAATATTCTCGACCACAGACTGGTTTCTGCATCTAGCATCATCAGTGAGGTCTTTTAACAAACTTTGAGAAACCGGTCTGGGGTTGAGGATATTCTCAAAGCTTGTTAAGAGCTTGTTTTGCAGGCTCCATATATAACATTTGTAAATACGAGCTTTATTAAAATTAGGTCATGTGACATCTGACTTGATTTTTTTATCAAAATAATTATTAATAAGAACTGATTTCACTTATAGGTGATCCCCAAGACTGTATTCACATTTTTTGCCAGAAAATCGTAGTTTTAGCAAATATTCACCTCTAAGCAAGAGCAATGAAATTTTTAATAAATCTTTTTAAAATGAGTGTATATTTCTGTTAAGAGACTGTAAAATGAAACTGTACCAAACATTTAATATCGCTTCTCTAAAACTTATATGTTAGATTGCCATTACAATGTAATCTTACTATATAATGGAAATTAATAAACAGTCCTATGGTTAACTGCTGTGATAATCAGTCACCCTAGTGGCCAATTGAACATTTAATGGTTCTGTCTAATTAGACAGATCACATGGTGGTTATTAATTTCTCAAATCACATGTCATGCTACAGTCAGCCTCTCATGAGACAGATTGGTGTGTTCGTTTAACAATCCCACCCAATTACACTTGTTTATTGTTTGAAAAGTTATGACTCATGTGGCAGTTGAGCATCCGAGTGGGCAGATTGAGCATTTAACAATTTTATTCAGTTTGATTGGTAATGTGTAATTGCTCAAGAATTTTTAGATCATGTGACAGTCAAGTATTCTAGTGCAGATTTAACATTCATTTAGACTGCTAACATGTGTTAAACTACACAGGAAGATAAAATCATGTGATCAAGTATCCTAGTGGCAGACTGATCACTGAATAATTCCAGTCAGTTAAATCATGATGGTAAATAATTAATGAGTTATAGATTGCAATAGGGATAAACACTCTAATAGCAGATTGAGCATTTAACAATTCCATTCAATTATATTAGGGGTGCTGACATTTTACAATTCATGCATCAATTTTTTTATGCATGAGTTTGCATGTACCTGTTATTCAATTATAGTATATTGTAAGTAAAAAATATTTAGCATTTTTTTACAATGTAAAAATGTGCCATTTAAAATTATAAAGTTTAACTATTGATGTTTTAAAGAGACTTCTGGCTCTGTTTTGCTTTTACCCTTTTAATATCTGAATTTAACTCTTCATTAGTTCTGAGTTGCAATATTATGATACCACTGATGCAGTAATTTAACTTTAATTCACTCTGTTGCAGCTATTTTCAGCATTATTTACCAATTTTATTTTCATTTAAAGCCAATTCATATCAATTACATACAAATGTTCAATAAGTATTAAAGGTGATAACTTGCTAACCATAGAAAACAAAATCCATAGCACTTCCTTTTTAAACTTGAATACTACCAGTTGATACAATAACGTAAAAGAATGACATAGATAATAACAATTGATACAATAATGCAAAGAATGACCAAGATGTTCACAGTGCATGGTTTCAACAAGATAAACAAAACTGTCAATTCATCTGGTCTTCTAGCTCATGGGATCCATTCCATATAGTACTGCACTATTTTTAATTTTCTTCACAAATTAATGGATACGTTTTAGTTATAAACGTGAAATTCAATAATACACGTGATTCAATTTACATTGTGTATAAACAATGCTTCAACATTCCTCGTTATTTAAAATAAGCATAGATAATAATCGTTTGAACTAACAAATGCTTTCAAAGTAATATGATATTCACTATGGTAATTATAACACTAGTGCAACCATCGTAGAATTATACTAAAATAAATGTTTCAGTTGCTAACGTAGCTAACGTAGCATGAGTAGGCATGGTAACACACATGTTTGATAAATGGCTGGACCCTTATTCTTTTCTTCCATTGCGTAAGCTTGTGGTTAAACACCTGTAGAGGTCCCTACTATTGCATATTACACGCATGCATATTCTCCAGGTTATAGCCTCAGTAAATATTATAATGATTTTTCTAATATTTAAGATTTATAAATCAAATGATTTTATTGGCCCAGAATTCATAAGAAGTTCGAGCGTGGAAACGCCACTACTGGAATCAATTCGGGAATATTCCATTCCAGAGTTTAACACCCACCCACTGCACTAAACCATGCAAGTTACGTTTAAAATTTATTTAAAATGAAACTAGTAAGTATATTTCCATTTTTGAAATATATATATTTTGATAAATATATAACATTTTCAACCATTGTAGTCTCATTGTAGTCTATAATAGAATAAATATATCTCAATGTTAAATATGGTTTTTCAGATTTGTAACTAGCCTCTCCTTTTTATATAACTAATAAACTTTCTTATCCATCTATCTCGTACATGGTTTTTTTTTCTAAGTCTTTTATAATATTTTAAATAATATCCTGTTTATGATTTTATTTATCTAATCTCTTTTAATACTATGTCCAGTCCAGCTTCATTTCATCACTTAATTCTTTCCGTAATGTCAGTATTTCTATTTATTCTCACATCCGGGTAATTTGGATTCCTAATTAATTCCATCTTATTCTCATCATACTTTCAGCTTATGGTCTGTATGTTAATTTTTTATTAGTTATTTAATCATTAAATCCATAAGTAAGATATAAAAACTGATAGAATATTTCCCCCCTCAGCATACAAACATATTTAATATTAAGTTATTTATATTAAATGAAGCTATTCAAGTTTAATTCTACAATTAATTTCATCCTTTATATTTCCATCTGTGGTGTAGTTTGATTGTGCTTTTAATTCGTTAATCATCATTTTCTCTATTTTTAATAAGCTATTGAACATTTCTTTAAGTCTTGTTAATATACAGTAGTAATTGGCTTTATTTCTATTTCATTTATTTTTTTGTTTTTAAATGATAGTCATAACTTTTATGTAACACTGAAATATTATTTGCAAAACAAGAATACATCTCTATAAAATCTAGATGAATTGAATCTCATCTTGTTTACTATCCTCACACAATAGTTTGAAGCCTGTCCATTAAAGTATGAAACTTGGCTATCTTAATATAAAGCTGAGCACTGATTGTATATATGTGTGAGGATAGTAATCTGGACAACTGATGATTGCTGGTTTAGCATGAAATACGTATATTGATGATTATTTATCTTTTCAACATGTGTGTGATCAGGTGGGTCAGCAATATGAGATGGCACTGAGAGTAGTGTGGGTCGTGTGAAAGTCTGAGTTCGAAGAAGAAAAATTGTAATTCTTCTTTTAATATTAAAACTGTTTTTAGAACTTTACTGCAAGGGGGGGGGTCTTTCTTGTGTGTGATATAAAAGAGATTCATAATTGGAATCCATCTCCTGAAATAAAATTTGTTAGAATCTTGTATATTAGTGGCTTACTTTTTATGTAATTAACTAAGGTAAAACTTCTGATAATTACTAAGTGATTCTTCCATAGTTTTCTATGTGGATAGTGCAATAAACGTCTTATATTCAGAGAATTTTTTTTTTTAAATTCACCTATAACTTCTGAAATTTTGTCTGTCGTGCTGCAGTTCTATTAGTGTAAACGCTAATGTACTCCTATTCAAGCTCATTTTCCATAAAAAAATTTAAAAAAAAGGGTATCCCCTTTTCAAATATATCTGCTATTAATTGTGCCAAAGAGATTTCTACAAAACAGCAAGCCTTCATAAATTTGCAAATTATTCACATATGTATCAAAAACTATTAAATTAGCATCATTCTATTGGAGCAATTGACTCATCAAGTTGCATGGCAAATACAGTATTTTGGTTGCTGAGACCGAATATTGTCAGCAATGTTCTGTCGTTGGACATATTTTAAAGTTTGATATTTCCGAACCAATGATAGTTTGAACATTTTTTTTATTTCTGCTGGTAAGATGAGATCTTCACCAATAGAGTAAGGTTTTGTTGTTATTATTATTCTTATTGTTTCCTTGTTTGTTTTAATAATTAATAAAGCAATTTCTAAAGAAATTTTTATTAATTTGTCATTTATTTTTAGTATACTTTGAAAAAAAATTAGTTTGCTGTTTTTTTCTTTGGCCTTTCTCTCAAAAAAATCCAATTGTTTTACTCTTAAATTCACTACATGCAGAATCTGAATGGTGATTGCGCACATAAATTTGTGTGAATCATTATATGAAGATATAAATTCCTATTTCAAGTAAGAAGAATCATGTTTATGAATTTTTTCCCATGACACTTTATATCTGTTGTTAGCTGACGTCAAATATGGACGATTCTGACAGTTCTGATAAAATATGAGATGCTGTGTCAGTTGGGTGTGACTCAGGTTCTTTGATATCTTCAAATTGACTACTGACTTCTATAAATATATTATAATCTAATTGGCTATTTATACAACTAGGGTCAAATTTTTAATGAATCATTATCAAAGCAGGAGTATTAGTGATACTCATTACAAAGATGAAAATATATATATCGATTGTATGAGATAGAATGTACAGTTGAAGAGAGCTTGAAAGTCTGTGTTCAAATTCCCTATATTACATTTAAACTCCAAATATATGAAGTATGCTTGTATTTCAAAAATATTAAAGATGAAACTAATAAGTTGTATAAGTAAAGGTATTCACTAGTGTACTGACGTATATGAATTGTAATACAAACAGAGTCATTATTATGTTGGCACATAACATAATATGTAAACTTTCACATTAAAATTTTACAAATATATCTGTATATAAAAATAAATCTAATTATCTACTTAAGTTTATTTTCGACTAGATCTGTTAAGTTTGCAGTTTGAGAAGTTCTGGTCTATAATGTTTCCTGGTATTTTTAAAACTGCATTGAGTCCTAACAACTTTTGGTGTATTTAATAAAATTGTTGAGAATACTTTTACTGTAGTGTTTTTTTTTCTTTTATTTTTGTAAATTAAGACAATAGAAGCATATTTAAAAGTATATACATTTTTCAAACAACCAACAACATCGTTTTAAAGATCTTATCATCACCATATTTTAAGACTTCTCTTCTGGTTTGCAGGTCTTTCCATATTTAAAATTGCAAAGAGCTGTTTTAGCCTCATTATATATGGATACCTTATCAAAATTAGTAATCAGAGGGGTATATAATTTTTTTTCATGTGTCATAGCATCGGCCGGGAAGCGAACCCGCTAACCAGTGACAACTGCTTGTAAGGCAGCCGTGCTGACCTCTCGACCACCAACGCTTGACATATAATTAATAGTAGTAATTTAAATTTTGACATCATTATTCAAATAATTATCAAGATACTCCTTCCACATTTTCAAAATATTATAATTTTAAATGATTAGTTCTTACATATTAGCTTCATTGTTTCAGAAAAAGATCTAAATTGGCAGATCATCTAATAACTATCTGCTTTTTACTTTTAATTCTCCAATCATTCTTAATTTTCCTGTCAGCCATTTTTTCTTTAAATGCCTGCAAGGCTTCATATTCATTTTACTACTACCTAAGCAGAGACTTCCAGTATGTGTAGCTCTTTTTTGTTTTTTAAATTCCATCACTTGTAAGATAATTATTACAAAACTACTGGAAAATGATAATTAAATATTTAATTTTTTTATTACAGTTCTTCAAATACAAATAGTGAAAGCCCTTACACCATGAACTAACAAATTCTTCTATTCTCCTTTCTCTTCTGCCACCTAGGGTAAGCTTACACATCTATTCATTACCAATATGTATAAGTTAATGTCACGTGGGGTCTTGTTGATCATGTTATGATTATGAATATAACGTAATAACGGCAAAAAAAATTACTTACATTACAGTAAATTAATAGAAAATTAATATATTAATAAGTATAAATTGTATGTGTAGGACATTTCTGTGTATTATCTATTGTTTAAGTACATTCATCGCATAGTTCATCGTCAACGTCTCTTTTTCAGAAGTTAGAATGGCCATATTCGTTTACAAATAGCTGCTAATAATGGGACACACACACATATATAAATGCATACTTATTTAAAGATTATGAATTAAAAGTAATACAATTCAGTTGGATGTGTAATTATATATATATGAATATGAAACACATACAAATAAAATGAAACATAAAATTAAGAACTTTATTTCTATCATTAGTATCATTCATCAGGCTTCAACAGCATTTTAAAAAATAGATATGAAAAATATCAACGTGATTTAAGTTTAAAAAAACAGAAAAAACTATCATACTTACAAAGCTATGTAAAAAATTTGTATTAGTGAAAAATTTTAACTCTGCAAAATACTTTCGATTGGGATACAAAGAAAAATGACTGCCTTTAGCGACATCTATAGACGCAGCCATAAATTTACTGATAATGCAAATAGTTGAACATTATTACAATAAATTTAAAATGAATGTTTTGTTTTTTTTAAATAACTTTATGAGAAGAGGAACATCAGGGGTTGAATGAATGTTGCAGTTCATTTTTAAAAAATAAATAAAACGAAAATTATTCATATTTATTAACAAATATCAATTCATGATTTCAAATATTAACCTGTGTAAACCTTCCGTAATTGCGAACATTTAGTTCAGTTTATGAAAAATCGTATTCTGAAATTCAAATTTCTGAGGTAAGAAATGAATTAACGATGGCATGGGGCTTACTGCAACAAACCCGTCCTTACACCGACTTTGACTGTATGTTTAATTTTGTTTAGATTATTTCGCTCTAAGATTCCCCTTTCCCATCTATAGCACATACTTCTCATTATATCTAAATGATAAACAGATCAGATAGAATTAAAAATATGCAATATTTTTTTTTATATGTCAAATGCGTTGACCGGGAAGCGAACCCGGACAACTGCTTGGAAGGCAGCTATGCTAACCGCTTGGCCACCAACGCTAGAAAAAAACCATTCAAATAAACAAAAATTCATTTATTTTTAAAATTAATATTATTATAAATAATAAATAAATTTAAAAATAACGTTATAGTGGTTCATATTATAATAAATCAAGATTTATAAAGAAGTTTGTGTGTGGTTTATTGTATATAAATAAATAAAATATGAATATAAAGCGTCTTACTATTTTTACAACCGATGATAATTAGAATAGTAGTTATTACGATAGTAAATAATGCACAGAAATGAAAAAAAGACCTTACAATAGTTACATTTGCATTCGACGTTTTAATCAAATTTTAATGTGAATACTATAAATATGAATATAACTTTGACGAAGCCGTGTGGTACATCCATGAAGCTCTGGCCAAATTCAAATAATTTGCCCTCCCCCCCGTACATAATGAATGCTGACATTTTTTCTGGGAAGATGAAGTATTATTTGGTGGGGGGAGAGGAGAATTTGAAGAACCGCAGTTGTTTTATTATTATTATTATTATATTATACGAATAACATTAATGCACATATTTTGATAAATTGAATTATTTAAAAACATTTTAATGCACATATTTTGATAAATTGAATTATTAAAAAACAAAATATTTTAAGTAAAATATTAAAAAAAAAGGATACTTAACGATGAAATAAAAAATATATCAAAAATAATTTTGATATAGAATCCATAAGAAAATAGAATTCATTTAACGATTGATAAAATGCAAACTGAAAAGCGATTTCAACTTTGCTATATGTATGTTCTTATACTTTAAATTACTCAAATATATTTTCAGAATTCAAAATGTTTCATTATGCACTAATCTCGTTCAATGGATATTTCTTTAACTCTTCACTCTAGAAAAATGTCAACCGTTTTGTGACCGAGTAGTCAGAACAGCCGCCTTACAAGCAATTGTCGCGGGTTCGCTTCCCGACCGATGCTTTGACACATGAAAAAAAAAATGTTGGCCCCTACAATTGACTGTATAGTTCGGCACTCCCCAGACCATGCCCGTTTTGACCAATGAATAACATCCCTCTGAAATTTAATGATATTTAACTAATGAGAAAATATTTTCCAGCTATTATAAAAATAATGTGGTTGTTATTAGAAAAGATAAAATATCTTAATATATATATTCAACATGTCTAAAAAAATCAATACTTATTTTGCAAGATAAAGTGAATTTCATTGCAATATCAATTTAAACAAAATTCAAACAATTTCAAGAAGCTGTTTGAAATAAAATGGCTTATTTGCAATTTTTACATATACACCATCAAAATCTTTATTTTACAAAATAAATGATGGTTTACAAACATCTGAATACATAATAAATAGATTTTCACGACTTCATAAAAGTAAATATTGAATTTGTAATAAAAATTTCAGTGTAGCAATATTTCGTGATGATGTAAGCAGACAAACAACCAATTACAAACTGACATTGCAAGTTGAAACCATTTTATTTAGAAGTAGTTTTTGGGTCTGATCCATCTTTAAGCCAAAAGATTTTATAAGAGTTGTCTGAATCAGATAAGAGTTGTAAATCAGATTGTTTCACTTATAAGTCTTATTAAATCTAAACTCCTAAGCTAAAAGTGATCTATTTTTAACTTAAAAGTGAGTAAGGTAAAAAAAGAAAAAAAAAAGGGGGGGGGTAAATCAGGTGATTTCATTTTGCAATACTAGCTTTTAATGAATTCTTTGCCTTGTTATAACATAGCTGAAATATTTCTAAATAAATAGGCAAAAACTGCCATTATAATTCTGTAATTAACCTCTCATTCAGTATACTAAATGTTCCCTATAGTAATTATAGGGATTTGAACTTATGATTTTTAATCTAAATTCATCCTCTTCTCCATCTCAAACAACTGATACACCTGACCACACAATGCTAAAAAGATTTCATGCAGAACCAGTACTCATTAGTTAGACCACATCATAATCTCTCTCACACACATATATAATCAGTGTTCATCTTATATTAAGATAGAAATTTCTTAAAATTTAATTGACAGGCTTTAATCTTTCCATCCTTTCAACTATGCAATGGTCCATTTCATTGAAAAACTAAGAATGAAATGCTCAAAGCCCTTGATGAATTTGATATTGTAGTCATACCCATATGGGCATTATGTCAATATAACTCCTAATATTATCAGGCCATTATGTATCCCTTTATATTAATAGAAGAGGACTGAACTGAACTTATGCTATGATGTAATTTATTTCCAAGGCAATATGATGTAATTTATTTCCAAGGCAATATGTAATTAACCTATTCATTTTGATGTAAGATATTAACTTCAAGGAAATTCATATGAGAAATCAAGAAGTCAATATGATTGTACTGCCATCTATTAAGTTATTGCACTATTTTTAAGATCCATTAATTTGCATATATTTTATTCTAACATTTTAATTCCCTCCAAAAATGTAAAGATATCAGAATAATAAGATGTGAGAACTTTGAGACTTTGAACAAAAATCCTATATTCATTTACCTCTCTTTCATTGTTATCAGATGTTAACTTGCTTTGTGAGATTACTTCAAGAAAATGTTTAGAGAGATTAAAAACTTGATTGTTTTTCAAAGTTTATTAAGATTCATGATTATTTTAGTCAAGTGATTGTGTAATAATTATAAAAAATCAATAGTATACATTATTACATATTTATATTATACATATATGTGTTATTTTTAAAAATAGAGGGTTATATTTTTCAGCATAAAGTTAACAAAGCAAAATACAGAGTTCCGATAAAAATGCTTTTTCAGACCAATTGCTAATACATCATCACCAACCCAAAATATATAAAAAAAAAATCTTTCAAAGTGTAATTTGAAATATTTATTAGATATTCATATGCACATTTTAAATACAAATGTCAATAAAAGAAGATTTTTTTTTTGGTTTCATGAAATCAATATGCTCATCCTGACAGTTGAATGACTTTTTAAAAAACATTTTAAAAGTTTAAATAAGATTTTTTTAAAATTAAGTTTGTTTCTACATAATAAATATCTATCAAATAAATGCAAATTTATTATATTCTGATATAGAATAAGGGTTTAATACTAAAATTAAAAGCTTACATCCAGAAAAAATAATTAAATTTGTCACAGTGATGGAGAGTAAACCCAACCATTGACTGAGACAAATTATTTCATCTTTTGGCCAATTTTGCTCCTGGTGAATTTTTTCATAAGTATTATATGTTAAAAGGCATATAAAATGGCATATTTTATTATAATAATTTTTTGCGGGAAATTTTGCACTTAAAAGCACAAAATTCAAAATTCCCACTCTAACAGCAGTCATAAGCCCCACCCTGATATGTTCAGCCATTGTCTGTTGCCAAAACTGTAAAACATTTAGCATTTTACAACATTGAAGTTTCCAATGATGCAAAAACATGTTTATTTGTGAATTTATTATGGTTTTAGATAAAAAAAAATTAATAATTTACACTACATTTATTAGATGTCAAGAAATATAAATTATTAATAACTTCATTTTGACTTGAAATACTTTATTTTCGAAAATATAATGTTATATTAGAAGCTAATATAAATATGGCCTGAAGCAATTTAGAAGACTAGTTTTGACATAAACAATAAGAAAATATCGCAATTTTGCAATAAATATTCAAAAAATTTAAACTTTTAAAGCATAATTCATTAGATATAAGAGAAATAAATAAATATTCATTCAGATGTTTAAAAATAATCAGAATTAAAAAATATTTTGTTGATTTTATAAACTGAAAATAATCTTTCTAGAAATGATGATGTGTAAGTCTTTGTTTTGATTACGATCTCATTTTTTTTAATATTTACAGAACAAAATATGAACATTTAAAAAAATTTTCAGTAGTAAACAAAAATATATATCAAATGAAGTCAAAATTATTATTTTCTGATAAGTAATAATCATTTTATCATATATTTTACATTGATGTGTGAGACAAAGAAAACATCAGATAATGCTGAAAAGAGGCATTAGGTTGTATTTTGAAATGGTTAAGGTAAATTTTCCTCTTCCAAAAATTTTCCTCTTCCAATAATAGCTACTTATTTTATGACATATGATTACTTAGAGGCTAAACTCTCTATATAGTAGTGCCACCCAGTGCAAGCCAGAGTAATCAATGGATTCAAGAAGGTTTGCACATAAAATTTCTATCTAATACCTACTCATCCAACATCTCAGACTAGTTTTTAGTTGTGGCTTTCATCAGTGAGAAGC